>CM076995.1:139786498-140341498 GCA_039090855.1 Macrothele yani | reverse complement strand
CGAAAAAGCACATTCCTTCTTTTAACACGCCGTATGTTCACGTACATGCGCACGTCAAGTAATGACTTGCTTGTGTTTCGCTTTCTCAAGCCGTCTGTGTGTCAGCAAAACGCAAGATGCCCCGCTTTAATGAAAACCCGGCTTCCAGACACTCTGAAAGAGCCATAACCTCATAAGTTTTCATTGAAACATAATGTAACTTTGCCATATTGTAGATAAAATATCGATAGTAAAATATTGAAAAAAATCTAATCCTGTGATTTCTGCCTTAGAAGTTACATGACATACACAAATTAACATATTTGATTGATTTCTTAGTATGTCGCCTTGATACACAATGCAACGTTCTAGTTATATTTTGCTGCTCTGGCAGGTTCCACTGCCTGAGGAAGCTCTCGTAGTGAGCGAAAACTTGCCTTTGTATATTGCGTTATTATGTCCATAAAGGGATATACACTTGTAACGTACCAGGAGATGTGACGTATATGCCAGCAGGACGCACACGACATAAAGGCAGATAGGAATCAGAATACATGTCTGCGTAGCTCAGTTGGTAGAGCGACTTGTTCCGGAATAAGCGTACTCGGGTTCGAATCCCGGCGTAGACCAAAAATGACGGAGAAATTTGCTTCGTTATAATGGCGCCCGAACTATCCGGATGACCCGACCGTTCAAAATCTCGCAATGGTGTGATGTTATTTCCACACCGCGAGATAGGAAAAATAAGAGCAGCACTTCGAAAAAAAAAAAAAAAAAAAAAAAAGGGGGAAGATGATGTAACGTACCAGGAGATGTGACGTACCTGCCAGCAGGACGCACACGACATAAAGGCAGATAGTAGTCAGAACAAATGTCCGCGTAGCTTAATTGGTAGAGCAACTTATTCCGGAATGAGTGGACCCGGGTTCGAGCCCCGGCGCGGATAAAAATGACGGAGAAATTCACTTCGTTATACACTATCTAACAACAAGTAATTGGACACCTGTGATAGCAAAGGCAAACGAAATTTATTCACCTTCAATAGTTGCTGGAGCCTCCACGAGCGGCGATTACAGCTGTGACCCTCCGGGGCATACTCTCAACCAGGCGTTGTACGACGGCTAGCGGTATTTTCTTCCACTCGGCTTGGAGAAGACAGGTCAGTTCCTTCACCGATTTCGGACGGTGGGGGCACCCCATAAGTAGACGCTCCAACTCGTCCCAGAGGTGCTCGATAGGATTAAGGTCCGGGCTCTGCCGCCCTGGTGGCGCAGAGGTCTAAGGCGATGGCCTCTGATCATTCGTCCAAAAGGGGTCCGGGCTCGAATCCCGGTGAGGCATGGATGTTGTGTTTGTCTTACGGCACTGGCTCTCTCCCTTCCCTGGAACCAGTGACCCTAAATTAGGGACGGGCGACTGCTTATAGCCCATTGAGTTGCTCACGGTGGTCGTTAAGCCTCCTATAAAAAAAAAAAAAAGGCCGGGCTCTGCGCCATTCGACTAACCCCATTGTCACCATACCAAGCCACGGTGGACCTCGCAACATGACAGGTGGCATTGTCATCCTGAAAGTAACATGGGTCCACCCCGTAAAACTGCCACAACGTAGGAAGCGCATGGTCATCCAAAATGGTGCAGTAGGTCTCGGCGTTGAATCTACCAGGAATTACGACCAAGGGTCCTGTGCCATACCAGCAGAAACACCCCCATAGCATAATTCCACCGCCGCCGAACTTCACAGTTGGCACAATACATGACGGCAGGAGGCGTTCTTCAGGCAGACGCCAAACCCAGACCCTGCCATCCGAAAGGTAGAGGGTGAACCTTGATTTGTCGCTCCAGAGAACCTATTTCCACTGTTTCAACGGTCCACTGTCGACGTTCTTTGCACCACATTAGCCGGGCAGCGCTATTGGACTTGGTTATCAAAGGCTTGTGGGCGGCAGCACGTCCATGATAACAGAGCAGATGGGCTTCCTTACGGATGGTATTCATCGAAAGAACACTCCCGGATGCCTGTTGAAACTCCTCGCGGATGTGGCCTATCGATTTGGTGCGGTTCTTCCGAATTTCTCTGGCCAGCACCCGTCGGTCTCTAACTCCCAGTTTTGTGGGTCTGCCGGGTCGGGGCACATTCCGACAGTCACCTCTCATCTTCCACTTGCCAATCACGTAGGCCACTGTCGATTTTGGGTACTTCAACTCCCTGGATATGTCACGTATGGATCTGCCATTTCTGTGATACCCGACGATTACAACTTTCTTGAAATCAGAGAGCTCCGAACTGCGTGGCATCTTGCATGCGACTGGTTGCGTTGTTGTTTCCCACACGATATTTAACGGCGGCGGCGGCGGCGGCCGTGACGTGTATCAGGACCGCAGATATCGTCGAATGCAGGGGTATCCAATTACTTGTTGGTAGATAGTGTATATATAGTACCTCGTTGCATGACATATTTGAAATAACTACTTCCCGACCCTTTACGTGGGTTTAGTCTCGGGACGAATTTATCCGTGGCATTGACACAAACATCTTTTTAAATTGTTCTGTTCTATCTGATCTTTTCTTTAAGTTCTGCGGTGGTCCAAAACTTATACTCATATATACAGCCTTTGAGGTAACACACAGAAAAAAATCTGGGGCTTTAGGTTGGGGACATAGGGAGCCCCACTCAAAATCTCTTCAAGCAGTAGCGTGCGGACGTAGTATGCAGCACATGCCCTAATTACATGGAAAAATTTTATCCGTAGGAAAAAAGAATTATTATTCGAAGAAAACGATTGTGCTGCAGTTTTTTAAGCGAAAATTTAAACTAAATACCAATGCTTTTAGAAGAGCGTATATTTAAAACAAAATTCATGTATTATTTTTAGTAAAGGCGAATGAGCCAAATGCCTTTGGATTGTCAGGCTCGTAATGGGAGATTGTATCGTATGGAAGAGCCGAGTAGGATAGGCAGAGAAGCTGTTACAGGGCTGTTTACTGCGTTATATTTTAGTGTCCCGTATCAAGAGTTCGTTATACTTTCGCTTGTAATGAATTCTGAAATTCATGGGTTTTACCTGAATTTTCCCCTGACGATCAAAACAAATACATAAAATGCTAGCTAAAATTAAGTAAGAGTCGTTCTTTTGCATTGAAGAATATGTTTATTCTGCGAAGCTATGGGGAAGATCTTCCAGCTTTGTCCTGATTTCTTTATATTGTTAACTCAATGGTCCGTTTCTGCTTATTATTCTGTCGGGCTTCTTTCTCTTTTACCTCGCTGCTAAATTTGCTTTTTTGCCACTTTGTTCTTCATTCTGTTTTGACAACAGCAAACGTTCCTTCTTCCGCCATCTTCACGATCCAGAGAAAAAATATTCCGAACTGCTCTTTTCCAGGGCCTCGTTCAGAAGTCCCTTACTGCTTTGTTTTGCTTTCTCGGGCAACCTAGTGAATCCCACATTTACATTCCTACCTTAACGCCTTATTTCCTGTTCATCTTCTGCTGCTGACCCCCTGACGTATCAACTGTTCTTCGGCCCATTGTGAAAACTGCCTCCATTGAACTCAAGATGTGAGAATTTCTTGATACCGCCCTACAAAGATCATTGTCCACTCATCCTCTCGCAGAACAATAAAGTCATAAAACCGAACTCGGCGATTCCCTCCGATCGGACAGTTAAAACACGAAAGAGAGTGTCCTGCATCATTAAGGCAGCTGGCACGGAATTGAGGATAATAGGATCGTCTCCAAATAAGCCCTAAGAAAAATGGAGTTGATTTCAATTCACCATACTCGAAATGGTTATTAAAGTTTACCGTTGTTAAAATCTATGATTCCCTTGTAACCAGAAGATCATAGATGTTCGCCAAATCTTAGGGTAAGGGCAATCGATCAGTTAGAGAAAACGGAGTCATTTCGCTTTGTCATCTCTATTTATTTCCACTTCGGATGTGGCTTCATTAACTGCCGTGAAAAGGCATGTAGAAATGCGGAATGCATGTTGCATCAAGCAGAATTTCTTTCGATTGTAGCATCTGTTATTTGCTGTCCAGCTTCAAAGAGACCTTTTCTGATACAGTTGAAAAATTGTAAGTTATATATTCCTTGTTTTGGTGAAGCACCAGAGTGGTTCAAGATAATTTCAGCAAACTACCAGTTCAAAAGGAAATTAAGGAAGTGCATGATTATGGTGCAAAATTAATATCTTTCGATTCCCTGAGTTTGACAGAAAAATCTGCATGCGTAAGACACGAAGACCAACCTCAAAACTGAGTCGCTTTACATCATCATTAGATAAGCAGGTAAAACATATGAACGACATTTCAATTCTTTTATCTACTAAACAGAATGGATTTTCTACCCGTTCAAACCTTCAAAATCTACTTTCTTGGCCGTGTTTATTATTTTGTTATTTGGTAATGAAATTGTGAGAAACTGCGTGACGTGCTACAAAGGTTATGCACATGTCAATACGAAAAAAATCATGAAAAGCCCAAGGTGGCGAAGCTTAATTAAGAAAGCATTCGGCTCCGGAGCAGAGGGATGTGGTTTCGAGTTTCACAAACATTCAACCTTCTCCAAAGAAGAAAACAATGGTTAAAAAAAAAAGATAATTAAAATACATGCAATGTTCAGTTTTTCTGCACTTATTTTAACTATCTTTTTTTTTTTTTTTTATTCTCTATTCTGTACCCAGATTAATTGGTAACTATGCTTCATTTAAAAGAAAGTTAAGGGAATACTTGATATACAGTTAATGTGTTTCTGGTTTCATTATCTACAATTCCGATTATGTAAATTGCAGTTCTATAGGTGGATAATTTCTTGACTTGTTTTTTATTAGGGGACCAGGGGCTCGTCAGGCTTACACTACCTTTTTTCCCTGGCTCCCTGCTATGTTGCACTAAAATTCATTGAATAAGTGCTTGTAATATACGTAGTACTACTATACGTAATGTCACATGTGTTTTGGTATTACTATAACTTCATTTGTACTTTGCATTATATGTAAATTATTATTGTATAATATTTGTATTTGCATGTTTCATGGTTCATGTGTTTGTGTTAGTTGTATTATTATTCATATGTTTGCATTTATGTGTTATATTATTGCATTTCTTATATATATGTATTGCATTTCTCTTGTGTTTGCATATGGTACGATTAGTATTTGGTTAATCTTTGTTTGGTACAGAAATTCCATGTGCGATTTGATTGTATGCTAGATAGTGTATCATGGCAAAATAAAATTCAAATTCAAATTCAATACTCCCCTTCCCCTCCCCCGCGAGGATAGAGTTCTTCTTTATAGTAGTTTTCAAATGATAATCATTCCCCATAAGAATTTTATACAGAAAGCTTATGGGTTTAAAAAATTGTGATACAAAAACCGGTGGCTCTCCCGAAGACGGCTTGAATTCACTCAAATAGACATTTCTCACTCGCTTTGATTTTGTTAAGTTAAAAAATGAATTGAGTGTTTTTTACTCTTCCTTTGAATTAAGCAGTCTGCAATTTGTTCAGAGCTTTGCACAAACAATGGTTTGGATAAATGTTTAAGGGAACAAAATAAATAAGTTGCGCTATTGCATTGTGATAATAAAGGCGTATGTATTCACACAGAGCGCGAGGACAAGGCTTATTAATAAACAATTAATAAATCTGACTGATGTCGAAGCTTGTATTTTATGACAAAGTAAGGGAAGAAAAAAACAAGTTAGTAAAATCATGCAATGCACTGATTATAATACGCTTTCCAACATACCAGAAATCATTACTCAAGTTATGAGGGCCGCCCCGGTGGCGCAGTGGTCTAAGCGATGGCCTCTGATCATTCGTCCGAACGGGGTCCGGGTTCGAATCCCGGTGAGGCATGGATGTTGTGTTTGTCTTACGGCACTGGCTCTCTCCCTTCCCTGGAACCAGTGACCCTAAATTAGGGACGGGCGACTGCTTATAGCCCATTGAGTTGCTCACGGTGGTCGTTAAACCTCCAATCAAAAAAAAAAAAAAAAAAAAAGTTATGAGGATAATGGCTGTGGAATAAATCTAGGTCCTGTGCCCTGACCTTTGATCCCATTTCGATTATATTTACAAGAACCAGTTCAGTATACCTCCGAAATAACATGATAAAGTTTTGTTGCAATGGAAGCATTTTTACGTAAGTTATGATGCATAAGGGCTATGGATTAGATTCCGCTCTTGTGTCCTAAATTTTGACCCCATTTCGCCCATTTCGCCCATTTTCAATAGGATTTGTCCTCAGGCAGGCCCCTACAACATACTAACATTTCATCCAAATCGAAGAATTTTAACGAAAGTTATGACGCATAATGGCGATGGCAGTGATTCCGCTCCTATGTCCTAACCCTTGACCCCATTTCGCCCATTTTAATAGGGTTTGACCCCAAGTGGTAAGGGACAATAGGGTTTGTCCTACACCACAGACTTAAATTTAATCGAAATCGCACCTTTTTTACGTTAGTTATGACGCATAAGAGCAGTGGAATGGATCCCGCTCCTATGTTCTAACCTTTGACCCCATTTCGTTCACTTTCAATAGGGTTCCTTCCCAGGTGATCCCCTTCCACATACTAAGAGTTCATCGAAATCGAACGATTTTTACGCGAGTTATCGTGCGGACGGACATACGCACACAACGCGTGACGTAATGAGGCAGATGGGAATCGCGACCATTTGCTCGCCAGAGTGTGACGTCATAAAACTTTAATAGGATCCACACACAATGCGTGACGTAATGAGACAGTTGGCGTGACCGCGCGCCAACATATCAAGCGCGAGTTGTGACGTCATAAGATCGTCCCCAGGCGGTCCCCTACCACAATAAAATTTCATCGAAATCGAACCATTTTTTCGCACGTTATGGCGCGTAAAGGCAATGGAATGCATTCCGCTCCTATATCCTGACCTTTTACCCCACTTCACCCATTTTTAATAGGGTTCATTCCCAGGTGGTCCCCTACAATATGCTAAAATTTCATCGACATCGAACCATATTTACGCAAGTTATGACGCATAAGAGCAATGGAATGGATTCCGCTCCTATGCCGTGACCTTTGACCCCATTTCGTCCATTTTCAATAGGGTTTGTCCCCAGGTGGTTCCCTACCACATACCAAAATTTCATCGAAATAGAACCATTTTTACGCGAGTTATCGTGCCGACAGACGGACGGACGGACAGACGGACGAACAAAGCTGGAGCATATACGCTTCTTGAACCTATGGTTGGAAAGCGTAAAAAAAGAAAGAATAAATAAATAAAATGGCAGGATGGAATTTCACTGCAAATGAGTATGTATTTTGTTGTTGTTGTTGCATGACTACACATAAAGTTTACGGCACGCATCTGGTTCGAGGACTGATAAGTCCATTCCCAAAGTACTTGGTTTTTGAGTCATTCCCGATGAGGGGGCTGCCCCATCCAGTTGAAATCTGAACTTGTCGAATAATGACAGATACAGTGATTTCAGCTCGTCACAGAGCTTTTCAAATACCGGCACGTATTGCCTTTCTGCCGGTGTACTTTTTTCTCGTAAGATATTCTCAAAATCTCAGACTGTATACATTTTATACCCAATGAAGTAAGTAATTCTTGTTCTTTTTCGGGATTCAACAACCACCGTGAGCAACTCTAAGGACAATATCCGTTCCAAAATTGGCGCCACTGGTTCCAGTGAGGAGGGGGACCGGCGCTGTGATCCGGATGTGCAGTTTATGCCTCCTCCGGGATTCTGGCCAGGGCCCATCTTGGATGACTGGTCAGAAACAATAATTTTAGACCACCCGATCACCAGAGCGGCACAGGTGTTTCCATGTTGCTCACTCAAGAATAAAATTTCCCTAGTTTCAACGAGCTAATACTATAAAATACCATACTTCGTTATCAAAACACAGGCTTGTCCACGCCGGGCATCGAATTCCGGGTCCCCCGCACTCCGGGGTAAGTAGCTGTCCCAGCTGAGCTAAGCGGACGTGTGATATCATTGCTATCTGCCTTTATGTCATATGCGTCCTGAGGAGCAGGCACGTCACATCCCCCCCCCCCCCGGAAGATGGCCCCTGTTCGGGCGCCAATATAACGTAATATCTTTTTCGTGAGTAAGATTGGTGTTACGCTATGTCTAAGGAATGTTGCATTAAATAAGAATACAATGCAATAGTTCCTAATTAAGCATTTACTGCCAGACGAAACATAAACAGAAGTCAAACTTACGATAACCTTTTGTTTGTCCAGCACGAATTTCAGTAGAACTCCACAATATCAGATTACATTTATCTAATTGAACGTCTGCACACACACATCCACGTGAGCAACTGTCGTATCGTCTTTTTAGCACGTCTTTTGTAAAAAAAGATCGTACTTCTGTTATCGGTTTGTCCGTCCGTCAGTCCGTCTGTACCCACGGTATCTCTGCAACTATTAGTCCGATTTGAAACATTCTTTTTGCATTCGGAAGCTTGAAATATGCGAATGATGATCCTTTATTTCGTTTTCTTTTACGATGCACAATTTTGCCGCTAGGGGGCGTAAATGCAGATGATGTCGAATTCAAAATTACGTTTTAATCCACATATTTGCTTCTAAACATCCGATTGAAAAAATGCTTTTATCTTTCGATTCCATTTATATCGAAGAGTGTTTTAGATATAGTTTCATTTTCAAATTACGCATAGATTTTCCGCTAGGGGGCGTAAAAGTAAATTACATTTTTTCCAATAACTCTTCTCCTAAAACTCCGATTTGAAAAAACTTTTTTTCAGCAGGTACGTCTCTTAATGAAAAATCTTTTGCATATAATTTCGAATTTTTGGTAAAGAATACTTTGGCCACTAGGGGGCGTAAGCGTTAATTTTTGCTTCTGATGTATTTGCCATAAAATCTGAGCTTCTAAAATGACGATTGAAAAAATTCTTTCATGGAATGATGTCACTCACATCGATAAACCTTTTCGGAATATTTTCTTCCTAAAATATCCCACAGTTTTTCCGCCAGTGGGCGTAGATGTATATCTTATTTTTGTCAATACCTGTACTTCTAGGAGTCCGATTTGAAAAATTCCTTCTTTGTTGGATAGTGTTTAGGGTGTGACATGTTTTTCATATAATTTCAAAATTTTCAAGTAATTCATAGACTTTCCGCTAGGGGGCGTAAGGTAAATTGCGTTTCGCTCTTTATCTCTGCTTCTAAATCTCCGATTTTAAACATTCTCTGCACCGGATACAGCTGCTGATGGGAAATCGTTTGCACATAATTTCCAATTTTTGCAAAAAAAGAAATGGTTTGGCCACCAGGGGGCGTAAATCTTAATTTTCGCTTCTGATGTATTTGCAGCAAAATATTAGCTTCTAAATTCTTGATTAAATAAAACGTCGTTTGTAGACCGATACTACTCACGTCGACAAACCTTTTAGGATCATTTTCTTCTTAAAATAGTGCATGATTTCTACGCCAGGGGGCGTAGATGTATACCTTATTTTTGTCAATATCTCTACTTCTAGGGGTTCGATTTGAAAAATTCCTTTTTTGTTGGATAGTGTTTCCTGTATGACATGTGTTTCATATAATTTTAAAATTTTCAAGTAATTCATAGACTTTCCGCTAGGGGGCGTAAAACTAAATTGCGTTTCTCCCTATATCTCTGCTTTTAAATCTCCGATTTTAAACTTTCTCTGCACCGGATACAGCTCCTGATGGGAAATCGTTTGCACATAATTTCTAATTTTTGTAATAAAAAATGGTTTGGCCACCCAGGGGCGTAAATCTTAATTTCCGGCTTCTGATATATTTGCAGCAAAATATGAGCTTCTAAATTCTCGACTGAAAAAAACGTCGTTTGTAGACCGAACTACTCGTGTCGTCAAACCTTTTAGAAACATTTTCTTTTTAAAATAGTGCATGGTTTCTGCGCCAGGGGGCGTAGACGTATATCTTATTTTTGTCAATATCTCGACTTCTAGGAGTCCGATTTAAAAAATTCCTTCTTTGTTGGATAGTGTTTCTAGTGTGACATGTTTTTCCTAATAATTCAAAATTTTCAAGTAATTCATAGACTTTCCGCTAGGGGGCGTAAAGGTAAATTGCGTTTCCCACTATTTCTCTGCTTCTAAACCTCCGATTTGAAAATTTTCTTCTGCACCGAATACAGCTCCGGATGGAAAATCCTTTGCACATAATTTCTAATTTTTGTAAAAAATGTTATGGCCACCAGGTGGCGTAAGTCTTAATTTCCACTTCTGATGTACTTGCAGCAAAATATGAGCTTCTAAAATCTCGATTTAAAAAAAAGTATTTTGTGTTCCTAAAAGGTCGAAAGTGTTCCTAAAATCGACAAACCTTTTAGGAACACTTTCTTCTTAAAATAATGCATGGTTTCTACGCCAGGGGGCGTAGAAGTATATCTTATTTTTGTCAATATCTCTACTTCTAAAAGTCTAATTTGAAAAATTCCTTCGTTGTTGGATAGTGTTTCCGATGCAAAATGTTTTTCCTGTAAATTCAAAATTTTCACGTAAATCATTTAAGACTTTCCGCTCGGGCGCATAAAGGTAAATTGCGTTTTCTGCTCCTAAAACTCAGATTTGAAAAATTCTTCCTGTATCACATACAAGACCTGATGGAAAATATTTTTCTCATAATTTCTAATATTTTGTAAAGAATGGTGTGGCCACCAGGGGTCATAAATGTTATTTTCTGCTTCTGATGTATTTGTAGTAAAATCTGGGCTCCTGAAAACTCGACTAAATTTTTTTCTTCTTGGACCGATACCTTTTGAGAATACTTTCTTCCTAAAATAATGCATGGTTTTCCCACCAGGGGACGTAAAGTCACATCTTATTTTTGTCGATAACTCTGTTTCTAAGATTTCGTAAGCTCAAGGTTCGGTTTACACCAATATCTGAGGGATTAAAGATCTGATTGGAAAACTTCATTCTTCCGTCAGATACTATTGTTTTCCATACCGGTTCCATTGCCTTTGAATAGCTTTGATAAATTTAATTTGCGTCAGAACGGATTCAAAAGACGTGCTTATTACACCCGAAAAGTCGGTGTCATCTTTCTTGTTTATCCATCGTTCTTATCACAGCCATACGTCACTTTCTCTCTGACCTCAAATGTCTTACCAACCTCATTCTCGTTTGAGGGAAAAGACGTAACGTTAAGTGTGGAAGTATAAAGGAGAACAAATTCAAATTTACATAGGAAAAGGAACTAAAAATGAAAGTTAATTTAGAATATACGTTTTCAGCATAATAGAAAACTTATTGTAACGCCTGAGACTGTCCTACTCATTGTTTCGAGTATCATTTTTTATTCTGTCCTTCATTTATTTTTTTATGAACTCAGTATTAATTTTTTTGTCATACTGAATTATTTGTTTTACTGGGCAAATTAAAAAACATTACACTATAAAAGAATTTATTTCCTAAATTTATTTAAGAAACAAGAATGCTCCAATTTATTTTTGAGTTTTCATCATTTCTTTCCCGCCATATCTCATTTTCATCAATTATACACTAATTCGTTTGCATTATGAATTTTTTCTCTTTTTTTCCAGTGTTCTGAGATATGAATGCTGCGAAGGCTACCACCAAGTACACAATAAGATTGGGTGTACCGGAGGTAAGAATCAAATGCTATTGGCTGATCTCTAACTATAAATTCCATGACCTTAACCTTCACTTACTAATCATAATATTATGGTATCTTCTGTAACTATGACGCCGCGACATTAACCTTTCAACACTTACTAACATCATTACCTCAATTTTTGTCACTAACATTAAAGCAGTGATCTTAAAATTTAACAACTAGGTAATTATAATAACATGACTTTAATGTTTCATCATTAAAAGTAACGCCATGATCTTAAAAGTTAATCGCTAATTATAAATGTCAGTGCCTTGTCGTCTTGTTACTAACAGCACAACGTAATGATCTAAGCCTTTAATATACATAATTAGGTGAAAGACCGTCAATAATGACGGGGAATAATAAAGTATAAAGTGTAATTTTTAAATAACCAGGTATTATTTTTTGTTTGTGATATCCAAATGTGAAAGTATGTTTCATGAACGTTACAAACAGAAAAAAAAAGGTTCTGTGTCATACAGTTGTCACGCCACATGCTCACGTAATTCGCAGTTTCTATTCATGGAATACCTGCACAAAAACACGAAAAGCTAAGCGTGACGTCACAAATATTTCTTTCTCAGTTCTTGCTGTGGTGATGACATCTCATAATTTAATCTAGAAAGAAGTTTCCATTCACCGAACACCTGCACGAAAACACGAAATGCTAAGCGGGACGTCACAAATATTTCTTTCTCAGTTGGTACTCTGGTGATGACGTCACATAATTATATCCGTGCAGCAGTTAGCATTCACGGAACACCTGAACAAAAACACAATATCTGAGCATGTCGTCACAAATATCTCTTTCTCAGTTGTTGCTAAGGTGATGACGTCTCATAATTTAATGCGGAAAGCAGTTTCAATTGACTGAATACCTGCACAAAAAGCTGAGAGTGACGTCACAATTATTTATTTCTCTGTTGTTGCTACTGATGACTCTTTCCACTGCGCCACCAAAGTGGAACAAACGTTCAAAGGAAATTACATTGTTTGTGATGTTACTAACTTCACCATTTCCCCACTAAAAAATCGTTGATCTTAACCGTTAATCACTGATTGTGATATGACGTGTGAAAGTAAGCCCATTTCAGCTGGCAACGGGATTCGAAACCACATCCGCTTTCTCCGAAGTCGACTGTTCAACCTTTTGAACTACACGGACAAAACTTATCGCTGCAACTTTGTCGCTTTTACATGTGCGTCACCTGTGAGGTAAGTACGTCACACACGATTATAACTTTCTGCCACTAACAATAATTCCGTCAGTTTCAAATTTAATTATTAAGAATAATACCACGATTTTAACCTTTGATCACTAAAGAAAATGAAAAGATCTTAACATTTTTTTTTCTTAATTTAATTGCACTGGTTTGTCTTGATGAAAGGACGTCTCCATATAAATTTTGCAAAAATCCCAATACGTAATTTGGAAACGTAAGATATTCCATTTACAGTACACAGCACTGACAACAATGAAGCGATATTAAACGTGGATCAAAAAGCGTGGTCATATGTTGTTCAATCGGATACACTCTATGTAAAACACCAGAATTTATTATTTATTTACCAGATTTCGGTAATAATGGAATCAAAGTGTATTAAGTTTTGCTCCTAAATTTAGTTAAAACCAGGAAAAGTCGGGAAAGTCTGTCTGAATAGTTCAGAATATGCGAAAGCGTATGTCATTTTAAGTTTTTATTAAAATCACGTTTCTGCAACAGTTGGTCTCAAAGATTATACATCATGAAAGAAATACGGGATTACAGTATATAATACAAATTTTGAAAATCACAATCCGATTTTTGGCGTAAATGTGACAAGGATGGTAAGTCAGATAATATCCGAAAACTTGAAAATTTTCAGCGTCCTGGAGCGGGACTCGAACCCACGTCTCCCAGAAAACGCTGACTTAGATTAAGACGACCTTCTCATGAAGGCGTTCCTAGCATACTGGCCATTCTGTGTATAACTATACGAAAATCGGTAACGTAAAATATTTAAGTGCTATATGTTCCTTAGCGAACATACGACTGGAAAACTACTGCTGAAGATGCACGTACAATTAACAATAGGAAGGGTGTATCTTTTCCAATCTTGTGCAGTGAATACAGGAGTGAATAACAGAAATTGTTGCAATTTAGTTTAACAGGTACTCAGGCGTTAACAGCTCAAGTGAAAGAATATTAGGTGGTACCTTGAATAGCAGCTTATAACGACGTGAAAAATAAGCTTTCAGAGTTACTAAGTAGTTATTCTCACAATAAGTTGCTCACGTGCGAATGCACGTAAACAACTCGCTTTTTCCTTTTTCTTTTCCAGTGGTTGTGTTTGGATGTGCGACATTCCAGAAGGAAGGCGTAACGCAAAGCCTGAAGGATGTGCCGAACAATCGAGGTTACCTGTGGTTCTAGTCTTTCTTTGGGAGGATCGTTCTTTCGTTGTAGCATAGCACGTGATCTAGCTCACTTAATATTCGTGGTCATTACACTTCTCGTTACCAGTCTGCCGTTCAGGTTATAAAAGAACGTGCTTATCCGTTGCAGAATGGAATTCAATAAAAGTAAAAAAATATTCAACTTAGAGAGTGGCACTTTTCTATGGCACGAATTTCTCATATTTACGACTCCAGGAGGAGGCAATGCTTCTGACACAACAGCTAATTCAATAAAATTCGCACGTTTTAGTAACTGAAAAAAAGAACATTTTCTGTTGTTAATGGTATCGAAATACTTTCATCAACTCTTTTCTATCGGAAGAAACCCCTTTTAGGGCATGAAAATTGCATCACCCTTCAAATGGAATCGAGCACATGTCTCATAATTTCACGGTACTCCTTGGGAAATTTCTAATGCCCTTTAGTTTTCATTGAGTTCGTAAAATGCATAAATCTAATGTATAACACAAACAAGAGCTGGACTTTGAGAGAGTTAGAGTCAAAATGATACTCCAAGAAATGGTAGCTGCAGAAGCTACACTCAAAGGAAATTGAAATCCGACGCAATACCCTAAGAAAGCTGTCTTCCGAAAGGTGTATCTTCAGAAAGCTAAAATACACTGCTGGCCACCCAAAATGCAACACCAAGAAGGACACGAGATAGCAAAGCCAGATTTACTGCACACATAACAACAGATACAAAGATGAAACGATTGAGCTTACAGGCCCGTGCGACTTGCGGAACACGCAGACATCAATAGTTCGTGTGGCCCGCATGGCTGGCAATAACGGCCGCTACACGCCGCGGCATCAAACGAAAGAGGCTTTGAATGTGGGCTTGGGGTATGTCGGTCCAGGCTGCTTCCACACGTTGCCACAGTTCATCAGGTTTAGCCGCGGGTGATGGTTGCCGATCAGTGACCAGACGTGTTCGATGGGCGACATATCGGGAGAACAGGCGGGCCACTGCAGTAGTGACACCTGGTGGGCCGTGAAGTATTGTTGCACGATGCGTGCCACGTGCGGGAGCGCATTGTCCTGTTGAAACGTGGCCGCTGGCAGGTCCTGCAGGTAAGGGAGGATTGCAGACTCCAAAACGTCAGATATGTAGCGTTGGCTGTTGAGTGTACCGGCGATGTGTACCAGAGGGATGCGAGTGTCATATCCAATTGCGCCCCAAACCATAACGCCAGGCGACGGACCGACATGGCGATGCATAATGCAGGCGTCATATAGTCACTCGCCGCGGTGCCACCACACGCGGATCCGACCATCGTGGTGTTGCAGGCAAAAGCGGGATTCGTCGGAGAAGACAATGTCGTGCCATTACGTAGTCCAGGTGTGACGTTCAACGGCCCACTGCCGCCGCATTCGCCGGTGGTGTAATGTCAATGGTAATCGGAGCAATGGGCGCTGTGCGATAAGTCCCCGCTCCTGAAGACGACGTTGAACGGTATGTGCTGACACAGGTTGTTGCGCGACACACCCTAATTCCTGCGCTAACGTTCGTGATGTGGCGGTGCGAGCCATCGATGCCCGCCGCACAACATGCCGGCCCTCTCGTTCGGTGGTGTGCCGCGGCTGCGGCAATCTCTCACGTCGGTCCGTCCTTCCCTCCTGCACTCACCGAATCCATACTCGCCTCACTGTGGTTGGATGTCGTCCCACACGGGCGCCGATGTCTCGGTACGATAAACCGCTGTCGGGACAAGCCACTATTCGTCCTCTGTGGAACTCCGAAACGTGCTGGAATGACTGCCGTATTCTGCGACGAGTCATCAGGAAGCTTCCCACGCACAGGTCCGGCAGCACAACACACTTCCACTACTTACACCCAGCCTTCTGTGCACCCTTCTTATAGTGCTTCTCGGTGGCTTGCCGGGCGCACATGATTTGCATAAGACCTGCAATGCTAATCGTTTGCATGCCCTCTCGCGGGCGACGCATGCTGCGAATTTCAGGCCAATCGGATGCTTCCTTCTTGGTGCTGCATTTTGGGTCGCGAGCAGTGTAGTATTTGAAAGAGCTGTACAACAAAAGCTCACCACTAACAAAACAAAATCGATACAGCACTGTAATAAAGTAGCCTTTCGGAAACTCCATCCAAATTAAGATGAAAACCTTAAACATTATTTTAAAAGAGATTCTTCATGAATTACCTCTGTGGCACAAGTGGGCGAGTAGTAAGAAGTGCGGGTCTATGACTAATCGTCCAAGCTGAGCTTGAGTTCGAGTCCCAGTTATGGCACGGGTAGTACGAATGTCCTATGTCGTTGGTTCTCTTCAGGAATCAGTTACCCCAAATTAGAGACATGCGACTCCGTATGATCTTAGATGCTCCAAAAATACCTCTCTAGAAAAACTTACTTTTAAAACATTGTTCCCGGAAACTAAAGTTTTTTGTGGTAATTCAAGGAAATTGACTTCCGAAATAGAATTCGAAGAAAGTTGAAATCCGAAGTAGTATTCTAACAAGTTGAAATCCAAAGGTTATTGTATGAAGAACACTAAGCTGCGCCATTGAAAGGCAAAGTATGTTATGGGATAGGGCGTAATAATCTTAAATGCAGAGTATGTTGAGTAAAATGTCTACTTACAGCTAATTTGCAATATGTATACACTCAAATTCCAATTTATTTGGTGCACCTACCTAGTAGCGTGTGGCTGCCCCTCTTAGTCTTCAGAAGAGCCCTAATTCGTCTGTGCAGGCCACTAAAGCAAGAAAAACTCCTTAGGATTATTCGATCACTATACGACCCTTGTAAGCAGGAGAGTTATCTTATCTTGCTGGATGTGTCCATCTGCTTGAGGATAAACCGTAGCAAAAAAGGAGAAGATTTGGTAGGCAGTGATGTTCAGATCCACTATCTCCAAAATTATTTAACTCTGTATTCCAAGATATTTTTAGAAATTTAAACTGGGTTGAAAAAGGATTAAACATAAATGGAAGGTACCTAAATCACTTACGATTTGCTGATGACATAGTCATCATTACAACTAGCAATAGTGAAATGCAAAATATGATAGTGGATTTATCAATGGAAAATCTTAAAAAAGGTCTGACAAATAAACACAGCAAAAAGTAAATATATGAACAATACAGAAAAGATTTTGATAGAAAGAAAAAAATCGAAAAAGTAGATGAATACATTTATTCAGGTCAAGTAATCAGTTTTAAAGAAAGACAATACAGACAAATCAATAGAAGAATTATCCAAGTAATAGAGCTTCTTGGAGACTTGAAGACTATTTAACCGGCGATCTTCCACTGTATTTATAAAGAAAAATCTTCAATGCATATATTATCCCCGTGTTTACTTATTAATACGTGGATTATCACATGACGACAATGAGAAAAAATAAGAGTATCGGTAAGAAATAGAAGAATGTTGGGAGCAACAAGAAGAGACAGAGTTAGAAATGAACTTATAAGAGAAAGAACAGGAAAAATAGATATTATAAAAATAATAAAAGTGTCAAAGTGGAGATGGGATGGGCATGTTGGAGGACTGAAAGATGAAAGATGGACATGATTAATAACAGAATGGCAACCGAGAGATGGAAAGAGACAAAGGCGGCGCCAGGGAACAAGATTGAGAGATGACCTTCAGAAGTTTAGAGGTGCTAAATGGTGGAGTGAGGCTAAGGATCGAGGAAGTTGGAAAATCTTGGGGAGGACTGTACCCTGCAGTGGGTACCAACGGGCTAAAAAGAAGATGTTCCTATACGCCTTGGATTTCTGAAATCCTTCGACGGATATCAGGAGGCCTAAAGTGTGTGCCAGAAAAAGATTTCCTACAATACCACAACAAGGCTGGATTGATACATAAGAGGATGACTCTCTGGTCTCATGTTGTTTGCGCCGAATTCGGATCGTCCCATCCGCATGATGCAGAAGGAAACTTCATTCGTCCGTCTAGGTGACCTTCTTACAGTCCTCAACGATCTAATGCCGATGCCCCCGGTCTCAGTGTAGGTACGCTATCGTGTTCTGTGCTCACAACATCGGCGCTTGACAGCAACGCCGCCTATTGTAGCCCATTGGCGACGTGGTCAGATTCGTGGTGCGTCCGGAGATGACCCTCGGAACACAAATACTGAGTTATGCAATGATTTGCTAGGTTGTGGCCGTTCTGTTCTCTTGCACGATTCTCGCGAGTTTGTTTTGATCCCTTTAATCCACCAGCTGTTTTCGTCGACAGGATCGCCGATTGCTGAAAGTTGTACACGTGTCGTACCATTGGCGGTAGACTCTTGCTTGATTGTGCGTGGAAAGTCCAGGAGAACGAGTATTTGGGAGACCTGCAGGCCTGCTGGAGCCAACTGTCACTCAAAGTTGATCAGGTCACTCGTTTTGCCCGCTACAATCCTCAATTGAACGCTAAATTATAGTCGACGAGCTGGTCTGGTGGATTTATCCTGCACATAGTGCTCACATGACGTCTTACGTGTTAGAGTGAGCCACTTATATGGCGAGAGAAGGTGAACCTAATAAACTCATAGCACGAAAGTTTCAAGCTTACGAGAGATAGCGGGGTACATTTCTAGCCTTATAGACGGTTGAAAAGAACATAAATGTGTACAGACGGACAGCTACATGCGACATACATTCACGGACAATGAAATTTGCGCACCTAGAAGAAAATATGCTGCAACCGCGAAACTTGGCAAATAGCTAGAGTGCGAGCTGGTATACAAATGATCCACGTTTGGTGCCAATGCGCATGACCGCACACCCTGACAGCCTTATAAACCGGCGTGTAGTCGATGCCCCATGAAAGCAAAAAGCACCGGCCGAGGCAAGCAAGGGTACAGAGTGACAAGAATGCCAGGTAGACGCCAGAAACGTCGATTTACGCAACTTACGAACTTTGAGAGAGATCATCCGGCTGAAAACCGCAGGGTGGTCGGCATGCCGTATAGCCCGCCACGTGGATCGTTCTCACCATACCGTCCGACTGTGTTGGAAGCAGTGGACGCGTGACGGCACTGCCACAAGGCGGAGTGGCTCCAGACGGGCCAGGAGGACCACCGGTACAGAGGATCGACGGATCGTGCGCCAGGCACGAACGTATGCCACGGGGACCCGGTCCACTATACATGCATATGTAGCTGCTCCTGTGTGCCCACGAACCATTTCCCTGCGCCTCGCGGAAGCGAATCTGAGATCCTAGCGCCCTTTACGTGTGCTGTCATTAACAACGGAACTTTGCCGGCTTCGTGTGCAGTGGTGCCAGGCCAGAGCGACGTAGAATGCCACAGACTGGCGACGTGTGGTGTTTAGCGACGAGTGCCGCTTCGTTTTGGGGACAGATGATCATCGTGTCCGGGTGTGGAGGCCCCCGGGTCAACGGCACAATCCCAACCTCGTTATCCAGCGCCACATTTCCCCCACTGCAGGCATTATAGCCTGGGTCGCCATCGCCTACGATAGCTGATCAGCTCTAGTAGTGGTACGTGGATCATTAACGGGCCAGCGGTATGTGGATGAGATCCTACGACCCCATGTGCTCCCATTCCTGGCCGGGATTCCAGGCGCGCTATACCAGCAGGATAATGTGCGCCCGCACACGGCTCTGGTTGCCCAGGACTGCCTACGTTATGTCCAGACACTTCCATGGCCTTCCCGCTCCCGGGACATGTCCCCTATCGAGCATGTGTAGGACCAATTGAAGCGCAGGTTGCCGCCGTGGCGCACTATCCGGGATTTGGAGCACATCGTCCAACACGTGTGGGCCAGTCTGCCACAGGATAACATCAGGCGTCCGTGCGCCTTCATGCAGGACCGTATTGCAACATGTATTTCCGCACGAGACGGTGCGCGGGATATTGAAGATGACCGGACTGCGTGCCACAGATCCCTCTGTAATTGTCCTGCAGCTGTGTTTTGCCATCATGTATATCATTTTTCTGTATCATTACGTCCATAAAATTTCAGTTCAATCTGATGCTTCCTTCTTGGTGCGCAAATTTAATTTCATTGTCCGTGAGTGTATATATATATAGCCAAAAAGTCTAAAGGATACGAGTAATAATAAAGGCCAAAAGTAAAAAATAAAAAAATGAACCAAGACATACCAAAGTGTATGTATATATATTAGACAATAGCACTTATTATTTACTGTTCATAAATCAGCAGCGATATTGACATAAAACATGTGCTTCATACACGTTAATTACGTTTGTCACACATGAACTTTCGTACTCTGTGTTCCTTATCCTTTCGTCTTTCAGACATTTTGAAACCCGATCTTTCCTTCCTTGATCTTCCATTAACTTCCCTGTCACTTGGAATGGAAAAGTTGTCAGCCCATCATTCATTCTTTCAACATATCCAAACCACCTCAGAATATCTGTCTTCACCGTACTAAAGTCATTATGTTTTAAATGATGTCGTTAATAAGGTGGGGACAGAAATTCACGTCTCTTCGCGCAGCATCAGAATGAGTCTTGCCACGAATTCCCGTTCGTAAAGCAACTCTCCAAAACACAAACGTAACTTCTACGTCTTTTTATGTAGTATACACAAGTTTCACATAGCAGAGCGGAAGTAATTGCACTCAGGATTTTGCCTGACAATACATCACTGGCGTGAAATCCTAAAGCAGCTAAATTTCAAGTCTGAAATCATTGGCCTGATTTTCCCAACTAACTTGTCTTCTCTGTCAAAAATGGGTTCTACAGCTATAAGTGACATCGACGGTAATAGCTATAGTAAAATGAAACGCTCGACATCAAGAATCATGAGTAATATGTAATACAGAGCAAAACAGAACAAAATGTTACGAATGAGGCACAAACTCACTTGTCTTCCAGTGGCACTCTTCAATGAGCATTGCATAAACAGACTACAAGAAGTCCTCAGTAGGTGATATGTCCACCTAGTACCTCAATGCATGCATGTGTCATCCTTAGCACCAAGCGTCTTATATGTTTGGCAGTGATGTGCCATGCTTAGCACCAAGCATTTTATATGCTCTTGGGATAAATTGCTCCACTCTTGCTGGATGGTAAATATTACAGATGTAAACACCTAGTTTAATAGAAAAATGATTATTGTAATATATAAAACATAACAATGCGATTGAAACAGTTAATAAAATTTCAAATAGATCATAAATAAACAGAATCGTGAATCAGCAGTTAATCGACAACAAAAACATTAAACACCTGTAAACACCGGAATAACACAATGTTACACATACGAAAAGGAACACTGGAAATATCAAATAACTTCAAAACAAACAACAAAGAAAACTTCCGAAACGTTCAGGTCATTTTACATACCACTAATATGTTATGAGTCCCAGGCTTGTTCCTTGATAGCGTCCTTAAGCTCTTCGATCCTTTTATAATACAAGTCGTAATGAACTTTTATAAGGTCCAGTGCAGGATTCTTCTCAATGATCCAATGAAAAATATTGTTTAACAATGTAGCACATTGAGGCAAAAAATTTCTATGTTTGTCCAAGAATGCCGCAGAAACCGGACGAGCTTGCTTAGATGGTATGAAAAACCGATTTATGTAAAACGCGTCCATCGTACCTAGGCCCTCTGGATAGTTAGCTACTAATTCATATATAAGTCGATGCCGTGGTGACATTTCTTCTAATCTTTGCCATTCTTCTTCAGTAAGAGCCTCAGTCTGCATCCCTAATAAATGCTGAAATGGTTTTGGGTGGGGGATTTCTTTGTGCAACACATCTCCCCAGAGTGTACCATGCATGTTCGATTGGACACAGATCAGGTGTGCGTGCTGGCCACTCCATCCGACAGATATCCTCACTAGCCAATACTTCATCCACGTGTGTTTTGTGGTAAGGACGGACGTTATTGTCCATAAAAATGAAATCTGCAGACAAAGCATCAAGCAACAGGCGAACTTATTGAAGAATCACATCACTGCAGTTCCGCTGACCAGTGATTGTTCCTTGATCCATCACCTACAGTTCGGTATGTCCATTGACCATGTTACAGGTCCACACCAGGACCGCCATACACCGACGAGCCATTACATTATGACAACCCCCAGCCTAGAGAAATGAGAGCGCCTGGAGACTGAACATTTGGAGCGAAATCCACACACCTGTGCTTGCTTGAACGTAATTAGCCAACTGACCAACAGCCAGGGTTGGCGGCGTAAATGACATGGTACATATTTTACATAAATTACGCGTAATTTATATGTATTTTACGTCGCGTAGAAAACTAATTTATTACACTATTTTCTACGCCGCGTAATAATTTATTTACTTGAAAATAAATTAATAAATAGGCATGTTAACATAACTAGAAGTAAGCATTTATTTTAAACTAGCTGTGTCTAATGCAGCTGAAGTAGCGCAGCTGCCATGCACGGCAGCTGCGTTACGTCAAGTTTGTAATTTGGTCAGTAGTTTCTCGCTGTCGGCGTACGAGCATTTCTTCAAAAGTTTCATTTCGTCTGCGAATAGCACTACCTTTGTTCAAGTTATGCAAAGTATTAGAAGATTGGTTTGCACGCCATCGCCGTTGTCGTTCTCTATTTAAGCGACGTTTTCTTTCAGCTTTATCTTCTTCCATCTTGTACTACAAAGTATTAGATGATTGGTTTGCACGCCATCGCTGTTGTCGTTCTCTATTTAAGCGACGTTTTCTTTCAGCTTTATCTTCTTCCATCTTGTACTACAAAGTATTAGATGATTGGTTTGCACGCCATCGCTGTTGTCGTTCTCTATTTAAGCGACGTTTTCTTTCAGCTTTATCTTCTTCCATCTTGTACTACAAAGTATTAGATGATTAGTTTGCACGCCATCGCCGTTGTCGTTCTCTATTTAAGCGACGTTTTCTTTCAGCTTTATCTTCTTCCATCTTGTACTACAAAGTATTAGATGATTGGTATGCACGCCATCGCTGTTGTCGTTCTCTATTTAAGCGATGTTTTCTTTCAGCTTTATCTTCTTCCATTTTGTACTATAAAGCGTTAGAAGATTGGTGTGCACGCCATCGCTGTTGTCGTTCTCTATTTAAGCGACGTTTTCTTTCAGCTTTATCTTCTTCCATCTTGTACTATAAAGCGTTAGAAGATTGGTGTGCACGCCATCGCCGTTGTCGTTCTCTATTTAAGCGACGTTTTCTTTCAGCTTTATCTTCTTCCATCTTGTACTACAAAGTATTAGATGATTGGTTTGCACGAAATCGCTGTTGTCGTTCTCTATTTAAGCGACGTTTTCTTTCAGCTTTATCTTCTTCCACCTTGTACTATAAAGTATTAGAAGATTGGTTTGCACGCCATCGCCGTTGTCGTTCTCTATTTAAGCGACGTTTTCTTTCAGCTTTATCTTCTTCCATCTTGTACTACAAAGAAAAAAATCTACGGAACCAATAATTCTTTAAATTTCCATCACAGTGAATCAAAACTACGCCTGCAGTTAGTTACTTTCTCACAGTTTTACTTGTTCCTTTTTATGATACAAAATAACGCTGATTCTTTTTTATGAATTCCTTCTTATGAAATAAAATAACGCTGATTTTTTTTATGAAATTACTCTGAAATTTTGTTCCTTTTTATGAAATTACTCTGCAATGCGAAAAAATGAAATAAAACGCGACAACACCTACGTAACAGAGCAAACGTCAGAGACAGTTGTTCGAGCACGTGCGTGTTGCCACAGATGAAGTCGTTTGTCTTACTAATTTTATTTTATTTTCCGGTATTTGTCCTTGATTTTACGTATCGTGCGATAGTGGTGAGCCTAATTCCGATTTCGGCCAACGGATAAAAGTAGATGGCGCTGAAAGCACTGAATTACGTCAGAGCGTTAGCTACTGAGATAACCTATTATGTAGGTTTCATTGTTTAGTTTATAACCACAGAAATGAAAATAGGTGCAGCGGTAAAATATAAAAAAACACACATAGGTAATGCAAATTATAGAACACTTTTTTTTTCAAAAAGATTAACGTTTTCTTTCAATTTGGCAGTTGGTAATGTTCATGGCTATCCACCTAAACTAATATCACTCTTAACAATTTCAGTACCATTGATTTTATTCAAAGTAACCAGAAAAATTAAATATTTATTCTACGGAAAACAAATAAAGAACAAAACGTTGCGACAAAAGAAGTTTCACACTTTTTGCTGTCATTTTTTTAAATTAAAAGATGACTAACCTGTGAATTATTCATACACTTTTTGGTGATTCATAGCATTTATTAATAAATTATTCACTATATACATGCGTCATTGTTGCTTTAATTTGTGTTTTACTTTAAAAATGTCACATTGTTAATAATTTTATCAAAACTAAATTCAAATTAAAATAACATTTGGCGTCACATTATCACATATTTCCTATATACAACTTGTATTGCCTAACATTTTCATTCATTCTTATTTTTCCTAGCACTATTTAATAATCCTCACATTCTTGATCTTTCATTTTTAGAGTTTTAATATACATGCACCAGTTTTTTAGAATTTTCAAAGCTGAGTCAGTTTCTTGTTGCGTTATGAATGTACGACAAAATCCACGTGACATACAAAATCCACATGGTGGAAGTTGTCTGTACATGACTAGTAATAAAGTTGGATATAACACGCAAGGGTCTGTGTCGGTGAGTAGCAAAGCAACACTGAGTTCCCAATGTGTGGTGTCGGCGTGTTATTGGAAAGGATAGAAGAAATGAAAAACGCAGTATGGGGAGCTCGTTTGATTTGCCGCAAGTAACCCACGCACGTGTCACTGTTAGCCTGGGAACACGAGTAGCATTGTAACACTGCGTTTGTTTGTTTTTTTATTGTACAAGGGGCATCCTGAAAGTAATGCCTCCTCCTTAATAACTTTTGAAATTTTGAAGTGGTTTTAATGAAACTGCACTGCCATGTACTATGATATGTTACCAATGTGGGAACAAACATTTTTCAGAATCAGAAATAAAGATCATGAATGGCAGAGAAAAGCAGCGAGCCGTAATTGAATTCCTGGAAAAAGAGGGATGTCAGGCTCCAGAAATCCACAGAAGACTCCTGGCGGTGTATGGGGCTGCCACAATCGATATCAGTAATATCAGTAGATAGATAAAGATGTTTCGAGAGGATGAAAGTTCAGTGTCGGATAAACAACGGAGTAGAAGACCCGCAACTGCAGTGACAGACACCAACAGGCAACGAGTGAAAGACCCCATCACAACTGATCGTTGTGTCATCATCCAGGAGTTGCAACAATAAACATTGCTCACTATGTACAGACATTGAAGAAGCTAAAGGAAACAATGAGAAGGAAAAGACGTGACATTCCACTTCATAGTGTTGTTTTACACCATGATAACCCACGTCCCCACACTTCAATGGAGACTTCACAGGCTATTGCCAAAATGGGGTGGACAGTGATGCCCCAAGCCCCCAACAGTCCTGATTTAGCTCCCTCAGAATTAATCCTGTTTGCCACCTTTGAAAACCACACTTCGTGGGGTAAAGTTTTGAAGATGTGACAGACGTTTAACTGGCTGTGAACTCATGGGAGAAATGACAGCCTCAGGAATTTTTCCATAATGGATTTTACCAATCGGTTCAAAGACAGCGTAAGTGTATAGAAAGTGATGGACAATACTTTCAATAGGCTAGCATTATTAATAATATATCAAAGTATTAATATTTTGCCACCAAGTTTCACATTTTTGTTGCTACAAATGAAAATCTTATGAGTGACGAGACATTACTTTCAGGATGCTCTTTGTATTTAAAGCAAGTTTTGAATTTAGTACATTTTTTACATTTATGACATAAATTACGCGTATTTTACGCGTTACGTAGAAAATAATTTTTTACGCGTAACTTCCCAACCCTTCCCACAGCACTTTTCCGACTCCATTTTTTCATTATAGCTAGGTAACCATCATCCCCTCTTGCTTATGCAGCGGGGACCACCTGCGGCAAACTATTTGTCGACGTCGATCACATTACGGCCTTCTTCAAACTTGCCGATAATTCAGTTTCGGATAAAATCATGCATATGATATCTGAGAGAACTCTTGTTACCTCAGACACAGTTTCTCGCACCGTTGCTGTAACACATGTAAAACGGAACGAACTCAAATACGACTCGGCCTCATGCTTATACAGTCATCGTCAAAACAATAGTTGCACCCAGAAGGAAGCAACCGACAGGAATGAAACTTGGTGGGTGGGTTTGCCATCGTCAGACATACAAATGATTTAAGTATCACACTCGGCCGTGCATGTGACGCAAGCAAGGACGGGTCGTAGCGCTGTGCCTGGCCGACTGTATAAGGTCGTCCCGTTACGCGTGTTTGCCCTTCTGACTCAAGCTGTTGTGTTCGTTGCATCCTTTGCAAGTGAAGTATGCCTCAGAAAAATGTTCGGAAGCAATTCAAGCAGTTGGAGGAGTTCGAGAAGGGCTGCATCGTTGGGCTCTGGGAAGCGGGATGATCTTATCGCCATATTGCGTGCCATACCGATCGTGCGGATATCACCATAGCACGCTGTAGGAGGCAGTGGATAGAGAAAGGCACGCAAAAGCGACAGGAAGGGTATGGGCGACCTTGACGAACCACGGAGAGAGAGAGAACCGACGGGTTGTCCGACATGTGCGGAGTGACCCAACAGACACGATTGCAGATATTCGGCGAGCAGTGGTACCCTCCATGCATCGTCCGATTAGTGCCAGCAGCAACACTGAAAGACTGCTGAACGACGCAGGACTGCACGCACGCAGAACGTTACGACGACTTCCCTTAACACCACTGCATCATCGCCAAAGACTACAATGGTGTTGTGCCAGACTGTCATGGATCCACTCAGAATGGCAGCGAGTGATCTTCAGTTTCGAGTCCCGCTTTTGTCTTGGAGGAGACTACTACCGAATCCCTGTGTGGATGCACTGTGGTCAGCGCCAAGATGAACGGTTTCTTGTTGAGCGTCACACGTCCAGAAGGCCTGGTGTCATGGTGTTTGGTGCAATGGCCTATGATACCAGATCACCTTTGGTGTTCATTACAGGCACTTTGACAGCCAATGTTACGTTAATGAGGTCCTGCAACCAGTGGCCCTACCTTTTCTGAACGCTCACTCTGGTGCAATTTTCCCACTCGACAACGCTCGTCCGTATACTGCTGTTGTCTCGAGAGCTTGCCTTCAAGTCACTGACACTCTGCCATAGCCAGTCTCATCGCTCGACCTATCGCCGATTGAAAATGTGTGCGATGCTATTGGACGCGCTATCCACACTCCACCCCTACCTCACAATCTACAGGAACTGCGTGAGAAGATTCAAGCTGCATGGAATGGCTTATCGCAGGACATCAGTAGGAACCTGTACACTCCATGTCGAGACGCCTGGCATGCTGTGTGAGAAAACATGGCGGCCCGATGCCGTACTTAGAGACACTACTTATTGGTGTGTAGCTCAATAAATATTGCCCATATCAGTCTCAATGTTTAATGATTTATTGTTCTTGGTAACCTTTACCTTCCTCACGAATAGCATTGCAATCCGACACGTCCTTCTGGGTGCAACCATTTTTTTGACGATGAATGTATATACACTCGGTAGATATCACGTACTCACAGCAAATTTTCATACGGGCTGCGAATCATGGACTCTATTCATGCGTCATATTGCTCTCGTGTGCGTATGCTAGCTAGCCTTTTTTGACCCATAATGCTCTGTAAATGTAGAATTTCAAGTTCTACCGTAAATTTTGGACATCAGTGTATATAAACTGTTCTGCTTGTCGAACTCCGTGCCACAGAGACGAATCTTGAATTCAGTACAACAGTTCCTAACTCAAAGACCATTTAGGCTGTTTACACTAAGTATGAATTTCTGACACACTCCATTCATTCTGAACAACATACTCTGCAGTTCACTTTTATTCTCAGACAACAACGGTATAACACTACAGCCTTGCAGTCTCATAGGTGCTTGTTTCCTTTAAGTTCGGGAAATTAGACTCATTGCTCAGGATTCTTTCCAGCTGTGTGGACTTTATACCCGCACAAAAAGTCCTGACTGATACCAAGTGACCTTTTTTTCCTGTAGCTAGTTTTCTTTTAGAGGGCGTGGTGAATGCAATAATTTGACCGCTGAGTTTATAATCGGTCGCAGCACGTTTTAAGTAAGTGTGATGAACTTTAACTTATATTTGATGTATGCATGAAAGCCGGAAGAAAACTTGACACAGGCATCGGATGAGGGGAGAAGATATCTGATCACTACATGGGAAGTCAGAAGAAAGAGAAAGACATTCCATCCCTAATTGGAAAGTTTTTAATATCATTGTAGGAAGTGATATTCCTAGTTTTATTGGGTTATTAGAAGTATCTTGAAAACCAACTACCTCTCAATGCAAAGATCAAGATGTGAAAAAACAAGAGGATGGGGTAAAACGTTTTTTCTAAAGCATTGCACTAAAGAAAACTCATGATACAAAACTAAAGCACTATCCAGTGTACCCAAATTCAACATCCCCACAAACATTGAGATATACACTATATTGAAAAAAGTCACCGGACAGCCCTTCAAAAGCAAATGAACGGATTCGCTGCGCTCTTAAGATGCGCGGTACAGCTGCAAACGGTATAAAAACAAGCCAGCAGCTGACCGCGATCATATCGCACTGTGACATTGAGAGAAAATGTCGCGGCGGGAGAGAACTGACTTTGAGAAAGAAAAGATTGTTGGGTGTTATATTAGTGGGGTTGTCCATAAGAGAAACCGAGAGGCGTTTAAACAGACCCAAGTCAGCTGTTTTGGATGTACTGAATAAGTGGAAGACACATGGTGTGCCTGAAGCAGTAAAACGTACCAGCAGACTAAAGAAAATCAGTGATAGAGGACGTCGAAACCTCAGGAGAGTCGTTACAGCTAATCGACGGAGAACTGCACAAGACCTCAGTGTGCAGGTGAGTATAAATGTTGGAACCTTGGTATGTACACGTACCATTCGCAGAGAACTTCATTCCATGGGTTACCGTGGTCGTGCACCTGCTCACAAGCCTTTCATCTCCACTCGGAATGCTACTCGTCGTTTAGCATGGTGTAGAAAAATTTTCTTGTGGACCGTAGACCAATGGAAACGGGTCTTATGGACTAATGAATCCAAATACATTATCCATCAGTCTGATGGCTGTGAGTGGGTATGGCGGCAGCCAGGAGAACTGTATTTATCACAGTGTACTGTTCCTACGGTCAAGTTTGGAGCTGGCAGTGTACTCGTGTGGGGGTGTTTTTCGTAGAATGGTCCCGGCCCATTTGTTATCGTGGACAAACCTGTTAACCAGCACGTCTACCTCGATATTCTGGACAAATATGCCCTACCAACTCTGTGACAATACTATGGAACCGAGCCTTGTTCGTACCAGCAGGATAATTCACCTAGCCATAAAGCAAGGACTGTTACGGCGTGGTTTGGTGATACTTCCGTATCGTGTGTGGTCTGGCCAGCACCGAGCCCTAATCTTAATCCCATGGATCACCTATGGGAGGAATTAGAGCGCCGCATAAGAAATTTGGAACCAAGGCCTACTACTAAGCAACAGTTAGCGGCAGCATTATGTACTGAATGGAAGCGCATACCTATTGCTGTGTTCCAAAACCTTGTCGAAAGCATGTCTTGAAGGGTCAGTGCATGTATTTAAGGCCAAAGATGGACCGACACTGTACTAATGTATGTCAATAAATGCTATATTGTGTTTCTCTTCTAGGTGTCCGGTGACTTTTGTCAATATAGTGTAGGTCTCTAACATAACGAAAACGGTTGTCTGTTTCTTGAATGACAGCATCGTGTTTCTATTTAGATGACCTCTAGCCAAGGACTACTTTTCCTAGCAACGATTTGTCGATGCACTCGTATTGCTGGAAAATTAGGTGTAATCAGAATACTAAAGGTCTGTGGAATAAGATTTGGGAATACGTCGATTTCCTCTACTTATTTAGAACCCATTGGCTTAGACTGTGGATAAATGGTTTTGCCCATTTATTCCAAAGCTCTACCATCCGCTGACAAGACAGTTTTACCAGAACAATTCTCATTCTGTGCAGACGTAGATTTTGGATACACTGGAGCAACGAGCGTGCTTTTTTTTTTTTTTTTTTTTTATTGAAGGTTTAACGACCACCGTGAGCAAATCAATGGACTATAAGCAGTCACGCTCCCTAATTTAGGGTCACTGGTTCCAGGGAAGGGAGAGAACCAGTGCCGTAAGACAAACACAACATCCATGCCTCAAAGGGATTCGAACCCGGACCCTTCACGGACGAATGATCATAAGCCAGCCCTTAGATCACTGCACCACTGAGGAAGCGAGCGTACCCTACTTATGTAAAATGTAGAAGTTCATGGATTTAGGATGATCATCTATCTATGAGAAGTATTTTGCTCCACAAAAATTAAGGCTAAGCCCTGAATTTTTCCAGATAAATTCATTCTCACTTCAGATTTTAATATCGGAATAAAACATTCACTTCCTACACGAGAAAAAATCTCCTTATTTTTTAAAAAATGATATTTTTTTCGTGTAGGAAAAAAAATCTCATTTTTTTTGTTTAATTGTTTTCATTTTATTAGGAATGTTCATAATCCAATAAATCTCTATTTCAAGATTTATTGGATTATGAACATTCCTATCCATAGAGAGAGCACGATTATGTCTTCATGTCAGTGCTCCCAAACGTTTTAGAACTGCAAGTTAATTTTCAGGACGACAAACTTTCGCAACCCAATTTTCAAAACAAACTTTCGCGACCCACCTAGCTTAAATGGATATTAGAAATGGAATTATTTTTTAATTTAATTATTGATTCACTCCTTTTTTAATTATATCGTACATAATTTTACAAAAAAATGATCAATTTATTTTCATTTAATTATTTTACTACTGTTTTTAATGTACATGTATTTATCTATTTTTTTTATTTTTTTAAATATAATTAAAAAAAAACCCCTCTATTTTTCACAATGCGGCGTGTGCGAAGAACGCGCTTGTTTTCGGTTTCTGTTGATAACAACATTGATTCCCACGTCAGTGAAAGTAATTTTTAGGCTGAAGTAGTACAACAGCAGCACGAATTTGGTTTTGAAGTAGCCAAAAATCCAACTTCACAGACGTACGAAGATGTGAAAAGGAGAAGCACCTTCAAAGCTTCAGTATAAAGACTTGGATACGTTTCTTGAACAGACAGCCAGAGAACTGGGTCAATTTTTTACGGTTGAAATTCCTTTTTTAACGAGGTCTCTTAGGACAGATCGATGAGTTCTTCGTCGGCGTTTACCGATATCCCAGTCGTCATATCACCCTGAAACGGATTCGAAATCTAGTTCTTATGCTCTGATAGTTCCATCTCTTCAAGAAAGTGACAATCAAATTGTTCTTTCAACGGTTTTCCTACCTGCTTTGGAAAGGCACAAATTTTATGAGCTTTATCCCCCCCCCCTTCTCTCTTTTATTTTATTTTCCCATTTTTTTGCACTATATTTTCAAATACACTGGCGGAAAGTGAAAAAAGAACACCAAGAAGGAGACGTCTGATACCAACGAAATTTATACAGCATAATAACGGAATACAAGGATAACGTGATCAAAACATTATGGCAAAATACAGCTGTATTTGCTGGTAAACTGAAAAATAACAGTTCCATGTAACATTGTTAGTACGAGGTTGAACCGCCATGAACTGCGTCACACTGTGCAATTCTGGCATGGAGTCTGTCGTACAGATGTTCGATGTAAGTTTGGGGTATTGAGTTCCAAGCATCCTCAACCTGGACGCGTAAATCGGAGATGGTCGTGGCTGGCCGTGGAGACCGGATAAGTCGTTGTCCCATAAATTCCCACACGTGCTCAATGGGGGACAAATCCGGTGAACGTGCAGGCCATGGAAGTTGTCTCACACCCTGAAGTGCATGTTGCGTTGCACGTGTCGTGTATGGTCGTGCGTTATCTTGCTGGAAAACACCACGATGAACCGACCTTACAAATGGCACAACAACGGGCTGAATGATGTTGTTGATGTAGGAGGTGCTGTTTAACGTACCCTGTACAAACACTAGTTATGTACGGGAGTGATTACTGATTGCTCCCCACACCAGGAGACCAGGTGTAGGCCCTGTGTGTCGCTGGCGGATGCAAGAAGGGTGGAGACGCTCCCCTGTGCGTCTGCGAACACGCATACGGCCATCGGAGGCTCCCAAGCAAAATCTGCTTTCATCGCTAAACACGACAGATCGCCATTGCGTTCTCCAGTGCAGAAGTTGGCGACACCACTGCAGCCGTTCCTAACGGTGGGCTGGAGTCAGAGGTACACATGCCAGAGGCACACGTGCACGTAGTCCTGCATCCAGTAGACGGTTGCGGATTGTTCGCACAGTCACCTCAGGTGCAACGGCAGCTCGATTTGCGTCGCAGTGGATGTTCTGCTTGACAACGCCACTTTTCTTATGCGTCGATCGGTCCGCTCATCAGTCCGTCTGTGACTCCCGGTTTTACGTCTTCTCGTGTGGGAATGTTCCTCGGACCATCTACGCCACCATCGTACCACCACCGATACTTCCCGTCCAATTCGCTCCGCAATACGACGATACGACCACCCGGCCTCGCGGAGTCCGACTAGACGACCTCGCTCAAAGTCCGATAACTGCTGAAATCGTACACGTCGTCCATGTCCAGGCATTGCAGCTTCTTCAGGGTCTTCGCACGTGCCCGTACGCCGACGACTGATTACATTCCCTTCGCCGTACTCCTTAAATACCACCGACGATAATTTGCATATTATGCCATGCTGTGGCGTAAGCGCTCACCGGTTGGTCCCGAAATTAACATCACATCTACGTGAACTCGACCCCATTAACATATGTAAATTTCATGATCGTCCGCCAATTCCTTCTTGGTGTTCTTTTTTCACTTTCTGCCAGTGTAGTTACAAAATCTTCACATTTCAAGAACTCCTCGCGACCTACCAAAACTTGAATCGCCACCACAGCTTCGAAGACGCGCTCCATCTCTCCTTTTGCTGCGGAGTTTACAGATTTTTAAGGAATGTTCTTTGTCTTTGAATATTTGCTGTATAAACCATCATCTTGATATCCATTATATAGATGTAACTGACTTCGTGGGCGAGTACCAATTCCTTAAACATCTACTACGCTAACAATATTGATTCTAAGTTATCGAATAAAAGAGAGAGAGAGAGAGCGAAGAACATTACAACGGTTATCTTTTTGAGCCGCGAACAAACAAAACTTAGCTTGCATATTAACGAGATTTAAAGTAGCGCGAAAAACGAATAGGAAAACAAACTAAATTGCAAATATGCGTGTTTCCTGAGTTTATGTTGCGATGCTGACCATGACCCCGATAAATACCAATGTCAGCTCATTGTTCTTTTTGAGTATCAACATATTCCTCATTTACGAGTTCAGAACTTTTGTTAAATGCTCGGAGTCAGTCAGCTAATGTTTTCTGAGTCAATGAATCTAAACGCAGTTTACTCATTAAAAGAGTTTTTCGTATCTTTGTTGCGTCAGAGCTTAATTTTATGAGCATGTATTAATTTTACTTTTTTTGTTGTTATTATTTTCCAGTGAAACCTATGACCAATGTGTTACACACAGCTCGAGACCTTGGAGCGACCTTATTCGTCGATTATGTTAAACAAGCTGGTATTTCTGACCGACTTGGACGTCCTGGAGAAGCGATAACTTTGTTTGCTCCAACAAATGAAGCGTTCCAGGTAATGAATTTTATGTTTTTACATTCCCCAACGGAGTTTCACTAAAATTCCGCCCACAAATTTGTTCATTTCTATTGCGGTGCAAATTCAAAGACGTTGTTAGGTCGTGATAAATTTTCATAGAATTCCACCCAAATATTAGCCCTTTAAGCGGCCGATGCACCTGAACCATCGGCAGCTTAAAGTTACACGGAATTTTCATCACTCCCCAAGCAGAAGTGTTCATATAGCGGCCCTGTTTTACGAAAGCTATGGAAAAAGAATTCTTTTCCTCACCTCATCTCAGCAGTAACGGCCATAAACCTGTGATTAATGATAAGCACATGCATAGCCCTTTACGATAGCACATGTACACTGACGGAAAAAAATCCCAACACCAAGAAGGAGTTGTGTTAGATAAACGACAGTTGGTAGGCGGTGAGAGTACATCTGTAAGATGACGTCTATGCAAATTTCGCGCTCGGCGCCCACGTGTGGCGCTAGTAGCGCCCCTCGGAACACGCAAAGCAGGTTTGCTGTAAATACGCTCTGTAACGTTCGTGAGCGTTAGTTATCGTTCAGATTCGACGTAGTGTGTTGATGTTAGTCAAGAATGCCTTTAAGAAGACGAAGAAGCCATTATCAACAGCTCACGGAGTTTGAACGAGGTCGTGTAATAGGCCTACGAGAAGGTGGATTTTCTTTCCGCAATATTGCAGAACGACTTGGCAGGAATGTAGCCACTGTGCATGATTGTTGGCAGCGGTGGTCAAGTGAAGGTACTGCCTCAAGAAGACCGGGTTCCGGCCGGCCACGTGGCACTACTGAGAGGGAAGACCGCCGTGTACGGCGTATGGCCGTGGCGCATCGTACCGCGTCTGCGGCAGCAATTCGAGCTGCAGTTGCCACCACAGTGACACAACGAACTGTTACAAATCGGTTACTTGAAGGACAGCTCCGAGCCAGACGCCCTGTAGCGTGCATTCCACTTACTCCAAACCACTGCCGTTTGCGACGTCAGTGGTGTCAAGCTAGAGTTCATTGGAGGACGGAGTGGAGATCTGTTGTGTTTTCTGATGAAAGCCGGTTCTGCCTGGGTGCCAGTGATGGCCGTGTGTTGGTTAGAAGGAGGCCAGGTGAGCGCCTGCAACCAACCTGTCTGCGGCCGAGACACGATGGATCTACACCTGGAGTTATGGTCTGGGGAGCAATTTCCTATGACAGCAGGAGCACTCTCGTGGTTATTCCACGCACCCTGACGGCACATTTGTACGTCGGTCTGGTGATTCAACCTGTTGTGCTGCCATTCATGAACAGCATTCCAGGGGGAGGTTCCAACAGGATAACGCTCGCCCGCATACCGCTGTTGTAACCCAACATGCTCTACAGAGTGTCAACATGTTGCCGTGGCCTGCTAGATCACCAGATCTTTCACCAATCGAGCACGTATGGACATCATTGGACGACAACTCCAGCGTCACCCCCAACCAGCATTAACCGTCCCTGTATTGACCGACCAAGTGCAACAGGCATGGAACTCCATCCCACAAACTGACATCCAGCACCTGCGTACGACACAATGCATGAACGTTTGCGTGCTTGCATTCAACATTCTGGCGGTTACACCGGTTATTAATGTACCAGCATTTCACACATTTAAAATGGCTCTTCTCGCGCTTACAATAAGCTGTGATCTTGAAACCTTAATCGATAAAATATGTTACCTATACAAATGTATTGCCGCCATTTCATTCCTCTACAACTATTTTTTCGTGGTGTTGGGATTTTTTTCCGTCAGTGTATATGCATGTGATATCATATGAATGATAGCACATGCAAATATCCCATGTATGACCCTTCTGGCCTTATATTCTTTTCTTCATGACCCAAAGCATAATGGGAAACGACTAGTTCCCCTGTCACGGACATCATGTCACTGGGTACAAACTAGTTATTTGAACTTTCTCCTTTTAGGTTCGTCGCCATTGTTAGAGCCCTTTTCGCAGGTAATCACTAAAAAAAGACTAGTGCTCCACTAAATGATCACTCTGAATAATAAAAGCAACGCTTTCTGATACACAGGTTCAGTCCTTCCAGCCGGTAATAATTCGTTTCAGCTGATTTTAGCCGATTTTGTTTGTGTGTGTGCGCGCGCGCGCGCCTAAAAGTAATGAAATTACACTAACAAACAAGACTAATGAATAAAAATGCAACTTTCTCACGAAAATATTCTGGTGTTTCAAATGTAAAAGTACAGTGAAGCATTTTTTTAATTTGAGTGTTTAAAGACCACCGTGAGCAACTTGACGATCTACAAGCTTCGCCGACCCATAATTTTACTGTTACTGGTTCCAGTAAAAGGAGAGATCCGGTGCCGTAAGACAAACACAATATCCATGCTGCACCGGGATTCGAACTCACGCCCATCGCAGACGAATGATCAGAAACCATCGCCAGTGAAGCATTCAAGTACAGTTTTAATAAATGCTGTGAACGACAATTTGGAATGTTGGCTGAGTAGACAGAGGAGCTAGCTTCTGAATTAATCGCTCAAGTTGGGCCCACCTTCCAGTCCCACCAGAGGCATCGGTGGCGTATTTGTCTCACAGCACTGATTTTGGTCCTTTCTTTACTCTGGTGCCCCTAATTTAGAAACGGACGCCACCTCATAGCCTTAGATTCTCATGAGGGATCGTCAAACCTAGAAATAAAGAGAAAAACAGTTTTCTTCTCGTTTCGGTATATCACGACTTGCACGAGCAACTCAAAGTCTCCATCCCTAATTTAGGACCACTGATTCCAGGGAGGAGAGACAGCCGGAGTCGTTAGACAAACACGCCACCTATGCCTACTTTGGGGCTCAAGCCAGCTCTGAAGACTAATCAGAAACCTACGCCTCTGACCACACGGACACCGAGAAGGCATAACACAGTTTGGAATGTGAATTTACACCAATGAGCTATTCCATTATGATCACCTTGCCCCTGGAGACCGAACGGTGGAGCAGGTGAAGTTCTCAGAGCAATATATATACAACCCGAGGATCGGCTTCCGGATAATAGAGTGTTCAGAGTCACAATGTAAAAAGCTGCCGATTTATCAGAGTTTGATAAAGGACAAATTCTGAAGGAATGGTGCCTCGGAACTACGATCTCGGAAACGTCGCGGCTTGTGGGTTGTTCACGTGCCGCTGTAGTGAGTACGTATCAAAAGTGGTGCACAGATGGCCAAACGACGAACCGTCGTCTAGCCGTGTGTCGTCCGCAGCTCATTGATGCCAGAGGGGAGCGGGGACTGTCGCGCATTGTTCACAGCAACCCCAGGGCCACAGTGCGACAAATCACCCGCAGCTACAACAATGGTCATCAGGGCAATGTGTCACAGCACACAGTTCATCGCAGGCTTCCGCGCATGGGTCTGCGTAGCCCAAGACCCAGCCGAGTCCCCATGCTCACTGCACCTCATCGCCAATAACGCATTAAATGGGTCCAAGATCATCGAGATTGGACCATGGATGTTTGGAAGAAAGTGGCCTGGTCTGACGAATCAAGATTCGTGGTGCATCACGTAGATGGCCGTGCGCGGGTACGCTGATTACCAACGGAGGCTGTGGCACTTGGATGCACTGTTGGGCAGCCCACAGGCCAGCGGCGGCAGTGTTACACTGTGGAGGATGTTTTCTTGGGACACTTTAGGCCCCATTATCCCAATGCCACAATCCCTGAAAGCTGGCATGTATCTGAACATCGTTGCGAGCCAAGTTCACCCATCCATGGCAACTGTGTTCCCTGCTGGTGATGGCCATTACCAACAGGATGATGCACCATGCCACACTGCCAGAATCACCAAGGAGTGGTTCGAGGAACATGCTGGTGAATTTCTGTTACTGCCTTGGCCTCCAAATTTATTTGATATGGGTCCCAATCGAACATTCATTTGTGGTTCGACTTGGAAAAGCGAGTTCGTGTTAAATCACCACCACCCCGAAATGTACGGGAAGTGGAGGACTTGCTGTTGACATTATGGTACCAGATATCCCAGGATACCTTTCGCCACCTCATCGAATCGATACCTCGCCGAGTGGCCGCTGCTTTGTGGTCTAAAGGAGGTCCTACAGCTTATTAGGTAGGTGGTCATAATGTAATGCTCATCGGGGTATGTTATTGTGGGTCATGTAGACTGGATACATACATATGTAGCTCACACATTTCAGTTTGAGCTCCAGGTGCATATGGTCATATATCCAACCTACATTACCCACAATAAAAGTGAAATCATATCCCAAACTCTAACTCATATTTATTACACAGTGCTTCAATATGTCTATTGAGATCCTGCTACGTGTATTTCAGTATTTTTGAAATAACATTTGAAGCCTGCGGAACAACAGCGCATGCTCGTGAAATTGTTTGATAATGTTTTTTTTTCTTTTTCTGTTCCGAAGTTTCACGAGCACCATGACCGTCCCTAATTTATGGTCACTGGTTTCAGGGAAGGGAAAGAGCTAGCGATGTGAATCAAAGGCACCAACCATGCCTCGAGGCTCGAACCCGGATCCAACTAGCCGGCGCCTATGACGGTCCGGGCACTGGGACGACTGATAGATTTGTAAAATCCTCGTTCTTCGGTTTTAGGACGGTAAGAGCGCACGAGCGCGCGCGCGCGTGTGTGTGTGTGTGTGTGTGTGTGTGTGTTTCACGGCATGCAAAAATTGGAACCAAAAATTATCCATGAAGTTAAAGTGTAGCCTATGCAAATTATGCCCTTAGAAAAAGTAACTCCAAAGTTAAAGCACCAAAGTACAAATGTTGTAGCAACAGTTTCTCCAAAAGTGGAGCTCATGTTACAAGAGTTGTGTGTGTGTGTGTGTGAGTAGTTGGGCACTAATGGAGCTCAAACTATTCTTCAAATTTTAATTACTGCTCCTAAAAGAAAACTCTGCACTTGGAAAACTTATACCTAACTGCTGGACGGATAAATAAAAAATCTGCAGAAGCTGCGAAACTTTCTTTTAACTGCCCAGCGATTGTAACTGATGAATCTGTGTTCATCAAAACACTAATGCCCGGCGAAAGGGTCTTACTGAGGGCAGATCCAAATGCTTTGATCCCGAACCTAGAAAATATTTGATTATTCAAGGCCTAAAAAAATGTTTCCAGGCTTCCTCCTAGGAACAGGACTATCGTGGAATGGAATGAAAATACCAACGTTTACCACAATCAAAAGTTTATTACACATCGACTGTAGTTTCGCAGAGCGTTTGGCTCAGTGTCATCAGGACGAATGGAAACAACTCACCAAAAACCGTGACCGTCAGAACTCTGATGATGTCACAATGATTTGAATATTTACGTTCCATTCGTCCTGACGATGTTGGAGCCAAAGGCTCTTTGAAACTATAGTCGATGTATAATAAACCTTTGATTGTGATAAACGTTGGTATTTTCATTCTATCTCAGCACCACAAGTTCTGTAGTCATAAATTATATATCATGGAATGACAGCTGAATCATGCAGCTGGAATAATTTAAAATAAAATATCCCTTTTGGTCAGATTTACTTCTATCTATCAGAAAAAAGTTTTTCCAGTCCATCCGCAAAAAAAGCAAGATATCAGTTTGAATTCAACAATTTGATCGCTTTACGAGGGAAAAGGTACACTGGAAAGCTCGTTAAAACAGCATATGTTACTTTATTTTTAAATACACCAGAGTTGAATAATTATGAAACGCATATAGCGTATGAAATCCGTTTATTTTCGTGGTGTAGTCAGCACAAATATTCGCCAAGCTTTCGCAACCACTGGGAGGCTTTTTCAAGGCAATGATAGACACAAATGCAGAAAATTGGAACATGTAAAGAACGAAGATGATTTTTGAAACTAACGCGGGGACATCACGAGCATATTACATGAATTTTTATAATGTATGCCAAGCCATTGGTAGTTCCGTAGAGACTATATCATTGCATGCCACTTTGTTGGATAGGATTTCCACTGTTTCCCTGATTGCAGTCTCTTTGAAATTCGTGTAAGAGGCAATTCTTCTAATATTATTCCATACAGGAGCGGCCGAGCAATGCATGACTTCTCTGGCGAGGGCTGTATTCTGCATGTCCTTCTTTACATGTTCCAATTCTCTGCATTTTGTGTCTATCATTGCCTTGAAAAAGCCTCCCAGTGGAGTGCGAAAGCTTGGCGAATATTTGTGCTGACTACACCACGAAAATAAACGGATTTCATACGCTATATGCGTTTCGTAATTATACAGCATATGTTTTTAACTACGAAAATGCACGGGAAATTTCAGGCACAGTGTTGTCTTTTTTCTATCTGAAACTAGAAAGAGTGTTCCCAACTCGCCACTTAGACATGAAGATATCGCCTCAGCAGACTGGGTGTAAAACAAAAACGACTTCATTACGAACAAGATTCGTCTTGTACGCAGTGGAGTTAGAGTTAGTATGAGAAGCTTCAGAAAGACACTTACATTACAAAGCAGATCCTTCGAAAAGTGCATGTGTCCTAAATGAGTAAAAAAAAAACTGACTACCCAAGTACTCAGAAATTGTTTGTCACATCCTATATATAAATAGTGAGTGGTTTTTCTAAAAAGAAATCTGGCGTAAATATACTTTTTGCTCAGCGGGCAGTTGTTGTAATCTTTCTCCCATTTGTCAGTCATGTGATTGTGAACAGATGCTACGATTTCACACTTTATAAATCAGTCGTGTTGTGCTAAATCGATTTAAGTGCTTAGTCGACGTAAATGACGTGAATTTGGCTTCATTGCTTAATTAATTTATTAAGGTATCATGAGTATAAAGTGTCAGTTCCTTTTTTCGGGGGGTCTATTGTGATGTTTACGTTTCCTCCAGGACGCCTACACAAGGTGAGTGCTACATTTTATTGAAATCGTTCTTGGACAACCCTTCCAGATACGTTTTAACACTTTATATCTGCTTAACCTAATGAGAAGCTATGCAGCCGAGGAAAGGGAGAACAGAACTCGTGACAAATCTGATTTAAAATAGGATAGAGAAAGAGAAAGAGAGAGCAAGGCTTGCCAGCATAGAGATTCCGATTAATCAAGGATTCATTTCGGAGCTGGGAAATTCCAACCTTCCAGTTTCTTTCAGGTATTTCAAGACTGCGAACGATTCGCGTTGTTAGATTCTTCCTCTGACGCGTGTGTAAACAGCTGGTGATAGCCTCGCGAGATTCGTTACACAGCTTTTAATACTTCTGTCTTTGAAAACGTTCCAGAAAAGATCTTTGAGAACATCTGCGACTTTTCCCTGCTTATATTCAACGAACAAAATAAGAGAAGGAATTATCCTTGGCACAAGCACTGACGTCAGTTCTTTCCTTGCTGTCACAGCATTTATCCCTTATGAAGTGTGTTGTTATTGCGATGTTTTATTTTGGAAGCGTCTTCAGCCGAATGTCCGAAGAGAACGATGATAACACACACACGGGCATACACGTGGACACTTTAAAGTCCTCTTCAAAACCCCTTTAATATGTTCAGTAATTTTGGAATCTCACACTATAAACTGAGCATTAAATTAACTTTGAAGTAAATAGACAAAGTCATCGCTCTTTCCACGATTTTCTTTAATTCACGCACAGCAACTAAAAAATTGTATTCCGACACCGCCGGAATCGAATCCCAAATCTCTCGATAACTAGCCCAGTGCGTTCGCTTTACGTTACGGTGTCAACAATCCACGGCGCTGTGTGTGTTTATCTGTAAGCATCTGACTTCACAAATCCATAGGGATGGGCACAGCAACTGAGACCTCTCCATCTGGTTGGGCTTAACGACACACGCTATTTAATTATAGCTAATAAATCCAAAGGGCGAGAGAAATGGTGAAAACATCTTTAATTTTTTAGATTTACACCATTTCTCTCGCCCTTTGGATATATTAGATGTAATTAAATAGCTTGTGCCGTTAAGCCCCACCAGATGGAGACGTCTCAGTTGCTGGGCGCATCCCTATGGATTTGTGAAGTCAGATGCTGAGAGATAAACACACATAGCGCCGTGGATTGTTGGCACCGTAGCGTAAAGCAAACGCACTGGGCTAGTTATCGAGAGATCTGGGATTCGATTCCGGCGGTGTCGGAATACATTTTTTCGGTTGCTGTGTGTTAAATAAAGAAAAACGTGGAAAGAGCGATGACTTTGTCTATTTACATTGTCTCCACGTATTTGGGAGATTTTCACTAACTTCGAAGTGTTATCAAATTTTCGATGTTGAGCTTCATCTTTCGCCAAAGAACAAAGTCCTTGTTCAGCTTGAAAATAAAAGACAATTAAAAAAAGAGAATAATAAAAATAATTCGCCCCATGGTCTATTGGTGTATGGCGTAGTGAAGGTGGGTGGCGCCCGAGGAGAAAATATATAATTTGCGCCCCATGGAAAACAACAATATAGACGATTAAGAAGGTAGTTTCGGGAAATGGCTTGAGTATTGGTAAGCACCCACCCAAGAGAAGTTTGTTCTACTTCTATATTGTATATATTCTGAGAGTTTATTCAAGGCAAATTTTATCTCACATCATAATAGGCTTCATTAACCTAGATTAGCCAGCGAAGTAAAAGGTGTATCAATTAGTACCGGGCCGAATTAAATAATTAAAAAAAAACGCATAGACCTAACAGAATGGCAAATTGAAAATAAAAATAGAATATTTATCGCCATCCGTGTGGCTCAGCGGTCTGAGGCGCTGGATTCTAACCATTCCTCCGAGATGGGCCTGCGTTCGAGTCCCGAATGAGAAATGAGTGGATTACTTGTCTGTTGGCTCTGAGTCATTTCCGTCGCTGGAGCCATTTGCCAGAATTTAGGGACGGGTGACTGCCCATAGCCCTTAGAGTTGCTCATGCTGGTCTGAAAAAAAAAAAGTGATGAACATTCAATAACAAGGAAATTTTCTACATGTGAAAAGTGTGTTTCCATAATATTAAATTATTAGGTGTACGAATTAATCCGCGGCTTTTTTCTACAGTGTTTATTTTTTAATGATTAACTTACATTTTAACATGCGAAATAATCACCATCGGCATCTATACACTTTTGCCAACGACTGGGCAGCTGGCGAATCCCGTCTCGGTAAAAGTAAGGCAGTTTGGAGTCGATGAAATCGGCAATGCTTTCAGCGACATCATCGGGTGCTTTGAAGTGCGAATCCACTAAGTGGTGTTGGAGAACCGGAACAAATTATAATCCAATGGGGCTAAATCTGGAGAATATGCCGGGTGCGGGAGAACTTCCCAACCGAACGCACTTAGGGTGTCGGTGGTTTTCGTCGTGTGAGACATTGCGTTGTCCTGCAGCCGTATCGCTTGCCCGTGGGCGGTAAACGGTTGTTTCTGCTCCATTGCGTCCCTCAAATGATGAAGTTACCGTTGATAACGCTCAGCATTGACAGTTTCATCTGGTTTAAGCAACTCATAAGACAATACACCCTTCATGTTCCACCAAATGCATGACAGCAAGAGTTTTTTGCCATGAATATTAGGTTTCGAAGTCGATGTCGATGATTCACCAGAGTTGACCCACGATTTTTGCCTTTTGGGATCGTCATACAACACCCACTTTCGATCGCCAGTCACTATTCTGTACGAAAAATCCTTCCGGGTGAACCTGGACAGCAGGGAAACAACTCTGTCATAGTTTCGCTCTTTGTTGTCAGGACAGAGCACGTGAGGAACCCAACGGCCTGCCTCGTGAGTTTTCCTCAGCTTTTGTAGGCGAATAGAGATTGCTTGTTGGATTACCACAAGTGCTGGAGCGAGCTGTGGCTGCGTCTGATGCGGATTTTTGGCCAACAGCCCTTCCAAATCGTCGTCGTCTACCTTTTGGGGTTGGCCAGGACGTGCATCATCCGTGAGATTGAAATTGTTTTCCCGAAGCCTCTGGAACCACTTTTTACACGTGCTGTAGGACACAACAGCTTTCCCTGAAGCTGAAAAAATCATTTCCTTAGTCTCGCTAGCATTTTTTTTTTTTAGCTGGAACGCGAAAAGGATGCACTGCCTCACATACTGCTTATCGGACGGCAATGTGCTTACTCCACTTTTCACCTGCTTTGTGAGGTTCTTTCAGCTGCAGCGTGGGGCTTTATGGTGTTGTCCGTTTATCTTGCACAACCCTCACAAGGCGGCTCCATACGTTCAATTTACATAAGTGCTACGGTGGATTGTATTTAGGGGCCGAGAACTAATGTATACACCTAATACTTGCCGTGGTACGTTTCCAACTTTAGAAGCAACACCATTCCAATCTTTTAGGCTTCCCCATAGACTGGCGCTCCGGGGCAACTATACTTCTCTGTCCCCACTGCGCTTTATCGCCATCCCGGTACGGCGTGGCGCTCTAGCTGTTTGTTGAAATAGGTGTATCTTCGAATCGTCTCTATTCCTTACCCGCAGCTTTGACATAGTTACTGCAGACGGGTGAACCATTGTCTTGAAAATATTTGACCTCGAATTATTCACAGAAGATTGAGGGCGGGGGCAGATTCGCGATGGAATTAAAAAAGGTCTAAGGGCCTATATATTATAGTAAAAAAACAATAAAGCTTATGGGATCACTTATCCGTATAGTAACCGATTAGTGAATTTATTCCTGGTACGAAGAAAAGCATTTTCTTTTGTTCCTACTGTCTTTCTGGTTAGGCCATTGTTTTGAACCGGACACATTTATTTCTAATCCTTACGGTCGAGAAATGTCAAGAAAATATTTATTCTTGACAGATGAAAAGTACGTTTTCAGTATTTCGTTCCGGAAAAGTCTGGATTCGATAATTAATGCTATGTTTTTCGCAACACAAAAGAAAAGATGCTGTTCGGTTTAATGGGGATTCGGGGGAAGTAGACGACCCATTAGCATCTGAAGCAGTTCGGAATCGCTTAGCTGCCCCGGTGGTGCTGTGGTGTGAGCGTTGGCCTCTGTCAGAGTGGGACTCGGTTCTAGTTTCGGATGAGGCATGGGTAGTGTACGACTCCTACGGCGGTCGCTCTGTCCCTTCTGTAGAACCAGTGGCTCAGATGACTGCTTATATCCCTTAGATTTGTACACGGTGGTCGTTAAACACCGGAAGAAAAAAGTCGCCTTTACATAACATAGGGCTTCTTGCCGCAAAGAAGGGACAAAACAAGAGCTTCTGATCCAGGCCTATATCGGACAGTTGGCCAGCATATCTTGGCCACAGCGGCCAACAGTACTCAATTTAGAAAACCTGACGTGAGACTGAAACACAGTTTTGCGTTCAATACTTTCTAAGCCGAAAGGCGAAGAATGTCGAGGTGAAGAACAAAACGTGAAGAATAGAAGTAAAAAAAGTCCTTAATTTTTTCGTTTCATCTGCACAACTCATGTGAAAGCCATCTTGTCCGGATACCGAGAAATTCAACTACACAGTGTGACACTAAAATCGCACCATCCGGAAGAATAATCTGATTTCTATAGATTTTGAAAGGTGAGCGCTGAGAGAGAATAGGGGAGAAAGTGGGAAAATGGACCACTCTTTGTTTTAGACGAAAAACTTAATTTTGAATGTAACAGCTGCATACAAATAAGTCAAAAGTGTTAGCACATATATTTCTCATAATGTATGTATAGTTTTTAGGAAAATAAATATCACTGTTTAAATAGCAGAAAAAATTTTAAACACATTGCAAAAAGTGAGCCTTGGAAAATGGGGATGGTAATATGAAACAGTATGAAACTGAAACTAAAACAAAAAATCTCAGTGTTTTGATTATAAAGTTATTGATATTACAACAACTTTTTATTGAATGCCGCTTTCATTGTGAAACATACTTTAAAAATGAAAATAAAAGAATTTCCTATAGAAAGTATGAGTCCTTTAGGCTGATGAACAGAAACTGCAAATAAAAACGTCACTTTCACATCCACTGCATAAGATGTGAGCTTATTCCTGGCACGCTATACATTAAACCCACAGTTCTCCAGATTTGGACGTGTTGAATGTCTCGCAACAAAATATACACTGCGCATCATTTTTGCCAAGGTACATCTCCAACAGGTTGTTGACGGTTTGAAGAGAAATACTGCAGCGCCGTGCAGCTTCATTCAACGTTTTTGTTTTGTTACGAACTTAACATGTCGCGTTATAGCATTTAACATGTCTTCCGTCCTCCATGTCAGTCTTAGTCCCTTTTTTTCAGGTCCTAACTTTTTTCCTGGCATAGCAACACTTAAGAAACAGAAAGAAAAAGAAGAATACTTGTAATATGTAACATCTAGTTCCATATTACCACCCATCGCCATTTTTCAAACGACCCAACTAATCTCAACGTAGAAAAAATATTTTCAAATTACTAACCCTGTCGTTTAAAGTTTCATCTTCTGACTAATCGACACACTATAGCTAATATGCTAGATTTATCAATGAAGACAGCAAAAAAAATATGGAATCTTACCTTACGAAAATTGTTGCCCCGGAAGAAAACAAAGCACCTCCTCTGTACCATGTACACCACGTGACACTGACACCTGAGCCCTCTGGTGGCCTATACGGACCGTAATGGTTATGTTTATTTAAGTTATCGACAGATGGCAGCACTTGCTTGAGAAATAAGCCCCATTTCATAATACGACCCTGTTTCATATTTCCACCTTCTCCCCTATCAGGCACATAAAATAAAGTCTGCATTAAAAGGTAGGACACATCACAACCTTAAATAAATGATCTGCGAAACTAGGGTGTGTTGAACCAGTGCGATCATGCAGAATGAATCCCATAGAACAGCATCTTGTTCCGATTGCCATGTGTGACGTATATTCTAAATTAACTTTCCTTTTTAGTTTCTTTCCCTATGTAAATCTTTAGTTTATTCTGTTATTCTTCACTCTTGACGTGATATCTTTCTCTCAAACGAATACGTTTGGCAGCACAATTGAGGTTGAATGAACGTGACGTATGCCTGAGTTTTGATCAGAACAAGAGATAAAAACGACGACTAATCTATTGCTTGAGAGCGTTGGATTGTAAACTGATTAATGAAAGGAGCGTTGTATTAAAGAGCGTTGTGTGGTGTGTGGAGAATTTAGTGCAATATGCTATGCTACGATGTGTTTGCTACATCCTGAATAAAGCATCTTTTTCCGTAAGTGTGACTTCTGTTGTTTACATGATTCGTCTGGCCGTTAAGGTTTCTTTCATTTGGGAACTATTTCTTAGTATGTTGATGTTTTAAGTTAACGTAGAAGTAATACAAGACTTCTACGCCATACATGGCAACATACACTGCTGGCTATTAAAAGTTTAAAGTGCAACACCAAAAAGGTCCCATCCCAGGGGCTCGAAAGTTGGCAGAAGGGCAGAACACGGGCGTACAATATTAAACGGGAAGCACATATGAAAATCATGTGATACAGTAACGCCCCTGGAAGTCGTATAAGAGGGGTGAGCAAGGAGTCGGTGTTAAGAACTCGAAGTGTGTTTGCTCGCTGTTCCTGTCCACGGACAACTGCAGGTTGTCCCGTCAAAGACAACGGCAGCCCGACTTCAATCGCGGGAGAATATTGGCATATCGGGATTGCGTATTATCAATCCGAGACATCGGTGCTCGTGTGGGACGGCATAAGGCCACGATGGAGAGAATGTGGCGTCGTTGGGTAGTGGAGGGACGAACAGGCCGACGTGCGGGATCCCAACGGCTTCGTCACACCACCGAACAGAAGGACCGACATATAGTGCGCATGGCTCTGACGGATCGCACAGCTATATCGACCATCGTAGCTCAACAGTTCGGGTGTGAGGCGCAACACCCAGTCTTCGCAGGGACTGTTCGATGTCGTCTGCAGCACGTAGCTCAACCAGTTCGGGGGTGTGGCAAAACACCCAGTCTCCGCACGGACTGTTCGATGTCGTCTGCAGCACCGGAGCATTTTTGCACCACACCCGTTTCTTCGGATATCTTTGACTGTATACCACCGGCTTCTGCGACTGCAATGGTGCTAAGAACGTCGCGCATGGAGAAGCGAAAGGCAAGGCATCGTGTTTTCTGACAAATCCCGCTTCAGTTTGCAGCACCATGATGGTCGAATCTTTGTCTGGCGGTACCGCAGCGACTGGTTGAGTGTGCCCTGCATTATGCTGCCCCATACCGGCCTGGAACCCGCCGTTGTAGTATGGAGTACCATTGAATTCCACCCCCGCACGCGCGTCGTCCGCATTACCGGTACTTTGAACAGCCATGGACGGGCGTTATATCAGTGAGGTGTGGGAGCCTCTTATCGTACCATATCTTCAGGGACTGTCTAATGCCATTTACCAACAGGATAATGTGCGACCGCATGTGGCACGCAACGTCCAAAACTTCCTGGATCTCCAGCATGTATCACGTCTTCCTTGGCTAGCGCGGTCCCCGGATATGTCGCCTATTGAACACGTGTGGTCTATGATCGCCGGACGACTGGCAGGCCACCGAGCATCCCCGACTTCATCAAAGGAACTGTGTATCGTATCGAAGCTGCGTGGACTGACATTCCCCAAATACATATCCAAGGTCTCTTCCTCTCGATGCCGAGCGGTGTAGCAGCTGTAATTGCGGACCATAGTGGCTACACCAGATACTGATTGTCATGCGTTCTGCTCGTCTCATCATGCTGTATTTGCAATCGATTCACCTTTGTATCATCTGCTTTCTGTACAATAAATATGGGTTTGATGCATTTTGTCTTTCGTGGTGTTGCACTTTTGATGTCCAGCAGTGTACATGTCAGCCTTCCTGCTAGCATACGGGACTACGCCTTTTGAGAGAGAAGAGATATTACCGCACTCCGTGAGGTGGTTCATGTCGTAGTGTAAAGGAACATGTTATCCGCAACCGTGCGAGAGCCATTCTTCATTGACGTCAGTGACAGCTAAGAGCCACTATCTGCGGTACGCCGATGGAAAACACTGCTGGAAGATCGACTGATTTGTGGCAGGCGTCCGTCATACTAACGTATGATTCTAATTACCATTAGCAGCGTGGAACGCCGGACTTGTGCCGCGATTTACAGCAGTATAGTTGCATGTATATCATCGATTTCGTTGCTGTTCATTGACCACTAGCCGTCGTCAACAGTGTCTGAAACGGTTCCCAGGTAGGATCACCTGTAATGCGGAAGGGTGTTGAGTCATCTTCTGCAACGAATCCCGGTTTTGTATAGGAGGCGGTGATCGCCGTATACGTGCGGAGACGAGACCGTCAACGTCTGATCCAGCTGCTACCTTCGAAAGACATGCTGCCCGAGCAGCAGATGTTATGTATGAGCTATGATAAAAAAAGATATTTGGTTGTCTCTAGCGTGTAACAAAGTTATTTTGGAGCACGAAACTTCGACAATGACATCCTTAATCTCCTTACAGAAGCGCCTAGCTTTGGCAACATATCTCTACGCTGCAATTATCTGCAACTTGTCGAAATCCTTCAGTAGTCTGCTTGGATTGATATGGATCATTCTCAACCTCCGCAGACTGTAACCACTCTGAGGGACACGCTACAATATAAGTTGTGGGCCTCTCACAGAGATACTGAATATCCATGGTGTGATGTGCAAATGTGTATGTCGCCAGGCATAGAGGATGTGTGTGATGATAGTTTATTTTTTCTATATGCGGCTCATGCATGCAAAGCTGGCGGGTTTTCATTGCTAGCAGCATCTTTAACACAGGCAGGTGCCATTAAAATAGTCAAGATTCATACCAAGCAAAGAGTAATGTAACTGTCTTTAATAACATAAAACGAACACACGGTCGCTACAAATGGCATCATGAACCAACAAGTACAGTATTACAGTGCAGACTGATCACCGTGCGTGAAGAATTCTCCGTACGTCGGCAGCTGCTATGTACTACTCTATCATCAAAGAACAAATACAAAAAAACTTCTTTTCTGTGATCTCAAGCACACTTTTCTGTATTCTCTCTTTACCTCCCTCCCCCTCTGTCTCACACACACACACACACACACACACACTAACAACAGCAGCAAGAGAAGAACACTTCACATCGTGATTATGTGATTAAATCTCTCACCAGGCAAGAGTTTTTGCGCCTGCCTGCTTCTGGAGTTGTTAAAAAACCATCCACTTTTTTTAGGTTGGGTGTTTAACAACCACCATGAGCAATTCTATGGAATGTGAGCAGTCCCCCCTCCCCACCCGAATTTAGATGCACTGGTTCCAGGGAACGGAAACAACCAGTGCCGTAGGACAAACGCAACAGCGATGCTTCACTGGGATTCGAACCCGGACCCATCTTGGACGAATAGTCTGAAAGGTGGGTCCAGCGCTTAGACCATAGTGCTACAGGGGGCGATTTACCATAGCTTCTCATATCATCACAATGTGCAAGCACTAACTTGTAATTCAACTGGATGTAACATAGGTCTGCACATTTGTCTCCGAGTGTGATTCCCCGGTGAGCGAGGGATCTGAGGTGTGGGCCTCAGATATCTCGTCCGAACTGGGCCGAAGCTTGAACTTCAGTTCTGACATAGGGTGCGTGCCCGCTCGTGAGGCGCTGGATCCCCTCCAACAACAGCGCGCACCCCTGGAAAGGCCTCACAGTAATGCGATCCTGTGGTACTAGTACTAAGAAGGGAGAGGGATATCACGGCATTTTAGCTTGTCACTGCCTGTGCAACGAGATCAACCACTGCACCTTCTAAATAGCAACGCGACTGTTATATGTGCGATTATGAAGGAAAGAAAGATGGGGAAATACGAAATGCATCGTCATTTCTGTCTTAATAATATGTATATTGAAACAAGTCTTTGAAAAACAATTATCGCATCTTAGTTGCTGCCCCGGTGGTGCAGTGGTCTAAGCGCTGACTTCTGACCATTCGTCCGAGTTGGGTCCTGGTTCGAATCAAGGTGAGGCATGGATGTTGCGTTTGTCTTACGGAATCGGCTCTCTCCCTTCCCCGGAAACAGTGGCTTTAAATTAGGAACGGGCGACTTATAGCCCATGCAAACTCAACTTGCCGTGATATTAAGATTTCCATTCGAATTTTGTAGAACGGGTAAATAGAATTCGAGTCATTGATAATAATCCAATGTTTTTAAATTAACACGCGGTCACCTTGACATCTCAATGTTATTGAGTGCAAACTCAACTTGCTGCAAGAATTCAATTTGAATTTTGTAGATCGGAAAAATACAACTTGAGTCATTAATAATTATAACGAAGTAAATTTCTCCGTCATTTTTGTCCACGCCGGGTATCAAACCCGGGTCACCTCATTCCGGAATAAGTCGCTCTCCCAACTGAGCTACGCGGACGTATGCTCTCGCTGCTATCTGCCTTTATCTCATGTGAGTCCTGCGGTGCAGGCACGTCACATCCCCCTTCCCGAAAGAGGGCAGGCGGCATGGCCCACGGGTCAGCCGGGACCATGTGTCGCTGTAGGCAGTTATCTGCTGAGGAACGTACATTGGAGAAATCCCAGTCAATTTGATGTGTGGAACGTAACACCATACACAACTATTTTTGGAAGCGCTGAAGAAGGAATTCTCTTATTTTTCCTGTCTCGCGGTGTGGAAAGAACATCACACCATTGCGAGAACTTTAACGGTCAGGTCATTCTTGAAGTTCAGGTGCCAATATAACGAAGTAAATTTCTCCGTCATTTTTTTTTTGTCCACGCCGGACATCGAATCCGGGTCCCCTCACTCCATATAAGTCGCTCTCCCAACTGAGCAACGCGGACGCTCGCTGCTATCTTCCTTTGTCTCATGTGCGTCCTGCGGGGCAGGCACGTCCCATAATCCAAAGTTATAAAATTAGCACGCGATCAGCTTGACATGTGAAAGTGAGCTCATGCTATTGTATAGCAGGCAATCATTTTGCCATCGCTAGAGCACACACGAATTGACCGTTAAGTGATGACGCAACAATGCAGACGTTGGTGTGACGTCAAGCGATCCCAAGAGACGGATCTGGGTGCTTATATTATTAACTATATTATTCCATCCCCTAGCCTTTAATGTTCCTAAAAAGTAAGAAAGGTTCATGAAGGAAGACAGCACGAAGTAGAAAATTTGAGTAAGAAAAATATGAGACGGTCGTCTTTACAGTGAGACTTGATGCAGTTCACAGGAGCTTGCACATATCTTTTGGTCTTTCCATTCTCTTGTTTCATGAGCGAAATATTTTGTGTTAAAGGTTTCTTTTTTTCGTCACTTTTGGTAAGGCCTTCCTTTCGTTTTCAGATATATAAATGCTTTGTACCTTACTTTTCATGATGTTTCGTCTTGGTCAATATTGCACGTTGTATTTCTTTTTATTTCTTTTCCTCTGTTAATTTTGCGTCGCTGGTGTCCTAGTGGTTAACGTGAGCAACGTGAGACCGAAGGCTCTCTGATTAGTGTCCTGCGGCAGGCAAACATCAGTCTTGGTTCGTACGTCACTTAAGCTACTCATCCTGCGGTACATACTCCTCATTACAAACCAGTTCTCTTGTTGACTCTCTTATTCCTCTGCACTTTGCTTTCAACACTTTTTGATCACAGTTCCTTCTTGCATCTCGATATTTTCATGACACAAGAATCTCTATAAGATAAAATAAGTTGAAACTAAACCTACCCAGAGAATTAATTCCATCCTTAAAACCAGCACATCTCCAACAATATCTATGAGACAAAAAAAAGTTGGAACTACACATCTACAGGCAATCAATTCCACTCTTAGAACCTGCAAATCTCCAAGACACAACAATCTCTATGAGACGAAAAAGCTAAACCTATCCAGACAATCAGTTCCACCCTTAGAACCTGCAAATCTCCATAACAGAAAAATCTCTAAGAGATAACAAAGAGTTGGAATTAAACCTACAAAGGGAATCGATTCCATTCTTAAAACCTGCACATCTCCAACAATCTCTATAAATGTTTGGAACTAAACCTATTCAGGCAATCTATTCCACCCTTAGAGCCTGCAAATCTACATAACAGAACGATCTCTGTGAGATGACAAAAAGTTGGAACTAAACCTACCGAGGGAATCAGTTCCGCTCATTGAACCTGCAAATTTCCACAACAGAAAAACCTCGATGAGACGCAAGTTTTGAACCAAACCTATCCAAGCAATCAATTCCACCCATAGAACGTGCAAATCTACGTAAAAACTTGCCGAAGAACCACATTGAAAGAGGAGAATACAGTTATGTATAATTATCTTGAAAATAACTTGTGCTTTTGATTTGCAATTACTTAGATCGAATAGTGTCTTTATTTTATTGTGTGTAGGGATGATAAAAGTGTCACAAAAATTAAGCCAACAGACTTTTTCTTTTTCCTTCGTTTTGCAGCAAATGTCTACTCTGGACCAAGAAGGTTTGAAAGTGAGTCTCGTGGAAGGTGAATCTCCCTTGCTTCAATATCACATGATCGGCGGCCGCAAACTCCACTCCAGAGATTTCCAGGGTGAGCAAGAAGTCGAGACCCTGAATGGCGGTCACAAACTGCGCATCAACAGGTACTCCAATGGGGTAAGGTTTTCTACCGCACAAATGTGTTGTTGTTTTTCCTCGATATTTTAATGCGTTTCCGCAAGCAGCCGATAAAGATTCATTACCGAGTATTGCATGACTAGAACGGGTGGCTTCTTCTTCCCAACAGCTTAAGATTCCATTCAGCAGATACATTCTCGTGGATAGAAATTCGTTCGTAAGTGTCTTTTTGTAGCCACAACTTAAAAAATGCGCAAACGCAAACTGTCAGATGGAGAACTCTTTGTAGTGTACAATTTTTAGCACGTCTTTTGTGAAAAAAATGTACATGCTTATATTATCCGTCCGTCTGAGGACATTAATTTTCTTTTTGCATTAGGAATCTTGAAATGCGAAAACTATGATCCTCGCTTTCCGGTTTTTTTCCCGATGCATAACTTCGAAAGTAAAGGACGTAAATGCAGATGCTATAGAATTCCAGGTTCTACTTCACAAAAAATGACAGGCGGTGGCGGATACGCCGTCAGATATACGAGAGCCAACATCCGGACACACTTGTCGGCCAAGTACAGGCCGGCGGTAACAGTCTGCGTGTCTGGAGGATGCTTTCCTGGTATGACCTGGTACCGCTGGTACCACTGGATGGCTCCCTAAACGCAAATGGTGTCCATCAGTGCTATTCATCCTCGCTGAACCACATGCTATCCATTCTCGCTGACCATCCTTTTTTTACAAAAGACGTGCTAAAAAGGAACCATACTGGCCCGTGCAATAATTAGGACCTGGACTCATCATCATCATCATCATTGTCAACCATTATCAATCCACTGCTGGACGAAGGTCTCCCCAAGTTTCTTCCACAACGGTCTGTCTTGTGCCAGTCTCCTCCATGTCACTCCCGCATATTTACGAATTCCATCCACCCATCTCCCATGTGGTCTTTTTCTGGGTCTTTTCCTGTCCCTTGGAATCCAATCTAAAATTTCGGCTGTCCATCGATGGTCTGTCCTTCTGGCAGTATGTCCAGCCCATTGCCATTTCAGGGATTTAACTCTGATCATGATGTCTTCCACTCTCGTCATTTTTCTGATCCACGAGTTCCTCTTCTTATCTCTCCTGGTTATACCAAGCATGCACCTCTCCATGCTTGTTTGAGTTGTCTGCAGCCTTTGTATGTCTCTTTTAGTTAAGGTCCACGTCTCTGCGCCATACGTAAGCACTGGAAGGATGCATTGATCAAACACTTTTCTTTTAAGACATAATGGCATATTGCTCTTGAAAATTATGCTGTTTCTTCCAAAAGCTCTCCAGGCAAGAACTTTCACACAGAAAATCAAACAGAGTGGTTAATCAGTCTGATGGGAAATCTTTTGCATATAATTTCGAATTTTTGGTAAAGAATACTTTGGCCACCAGGGGGCGTAATGGTTAATTTTTGCTTCCGATGTATTTGCCATAAAATCTGAGCTTCTAAAATATCGATTGAAAAAATTCTATCGTGGACTGATGCCACTCACATCGATAAACCTTTTCGGAATATTTTCTTCCTAAAATATTCCACAGTTTCTACGCCAGGGGGCGTTAATGTATATCTTATTTTTGTCAATATCTATACTTCTAGGAGTCCGATTTGAAAAACTCCTTCTTTGTTGGATAGCGTTTTCCGTGTGACATGTTTTTCATAAAATTTCAAAATTTTCAAGTAATTCATAGACTTTCCGCTAGGGGGCGTAAAGGTAAATTGCGTTTCTCCCTATATATCTGCTTCTAAATCTCGGATTTGAAAAATTCTTTCTGTACCGGGTACAGCTCCTGATGAGAAATCGTTTGCACATAATTTCTAATTAAAAAAAATGGTTTGGCCACCAGGTGGCGTAAGTCTAAATTTCCACTTCTGATGTGTTTGCAGCAAAATATGAGCTTCTAAAATCTCGATTGAAACAAACGTCGTTTGTTGACCGATACTACTCATGTCAACAAACCTTTTAGGAACATTTTCTTCTTGAAATAATGCATGGTTTCTACGCCAGGGGGCGTAGATGTATATCTTATTTTTGTCAATATATCTACTTCAAGGAGTCCGATTTGAAAAATTCCTTCTCTGTTGGATAGTGTTTCCGATGCGAAATGTTTTTCCTATAAATTCGAAATTTTCAAGTAAATCATTGACTTTCCGTTAGGGCCCACAAAGATAAATTGCGTTTTCTGCTCCTAAAACTCCGATTTGAAAAATTCTTCCTGTATCGCATACAAGACCTGATGGAAAATATTTTTCACATAATTTCTAATGTTTGGTAAAGAATGATTTGGCCACCAGGGGTCATAAGTGTTAATTTCTGCTTTTGATGTATTTGTAGCAAAATCTGGGCTCCTGAAAACTCGATTAATTTTTTTTTTTTTTTTCTTGGACCGATACCGCTCATATGGATAAACCTTATGAGAATACTTTCTTCCTAAAATAATGCATGGTTTTCCCACAAGGGGACGTAAAGTCACATCTTATTTTTGTCGATATCTCTGTTACTAAAAGTTCGTAAGCTCACGATTCCGTTTACAGCAATATCTGAGGGATTAAAGTCCCGATTGAAAAACTTCTTGCTTCCGTCAGATACCATTGTTTTCCATACCGGTTCTATTGACTTTGAATAGCTTTGATAAATTTAACTTGCGTCAGAACGGATTCAAAAGACGTGCTTATTACACCCAAAAATTCGGTGTCATCTTTCTTGTTAAAAGTTGTTTCTAGAAATGTTCTAATCATTGTTGTTGAACTTTTTATTATTATTATATAATTGTTATTTACTTTTATTCGAAATGCACCAAACGAGACTATGACAAATAAAAATAAACAACAAAATTATCACTGATTGGTGGCGTTGAGCTGATACGAGTTTCCACCGGAGACCTAGGTATCAATCAAGCATTGGTGTAATTGCATATGATGTCACAAGCAAAGCTGTTTTTTTTTTTTTTTTTTTTTTGCAGTTCTATGGTTGGCATATCAGATAGCTGCAATTTTCTCAAATGATTCTTAATTTTTTTGAAGTTCTTCCAAGTGCCTCGATGACACTGGGGACTACTGCTGTGTTTAGTCCATAATCGGGTAACTTCTATGGCCAGGTCTCTATACTTGTCCTTCCTTCCCGTTCTTTTTCATCGACTCTGGCATCTGCAGGAATTGCTATATCAATTACGCAGACTTTTCGATTTTCTATGACTGTTCTGTCTGGTGCATTATGTTTTAGGTGCCGATCGGTTAGAATTCGAAAATTCCACAAGAAAAATAAGATATGTACAGTAATTTTTTAATAACTATATCTTTTGTTTTTGTTTGTGAACTTAGAATTGCGTAGTTGCAAATGTTAAAATCATTTTCTGAGACTTTCTCAGACTGATGATCGCATGAGTTTTTCAATGCTGGCAAATTGTGCTTTCTACAAAATGAACAGTGGATTAGTTTTGCAACCCTGTCGGTGCAATTTTGCTACACTCATATATAAAAGATAAGGCACAGTTCCGTCTTTTCTTGACACAGTCGGCACTTTAGATTTTCACTGACTTTCTGGATTTTAGCCTTCATAGCATTTGTTTGCAATGTCTGTTTTTTGTGCGGTAAAAATCAGTCTTTCTGTTTCTTTCTTGATGGAACCCAGTTTCAGTCATGCCCAAGTCCAGTTGTTGTCACTTTTTCCTTCAAAATTTCTCAGATATTGTCCATGCAGTGGCTTGTTCTTCCAGCCATTTAATCTGCTTTCAAGCTGCTTCTTCTTGTATTCCGCCTTGCTTTCTGTTGTTTTTAATATATTTTGATTTTTCACTGCCTGAAGTAGCTATTATTATTATTGTGTGTGTGTGTGTGTGTGTGTGTGTGTGTTTCACGCTACATTTCCAGCACTATAAATTGATGACAATTGATGAAAGATTGTGTTTCGATGGGGAGGCTTTGCAATTTTTCTGGCCCTTGGCTCCCAGGTGTTTTAGTATGACCCTGGGAGTCCTAGTGTTTTCATACACTTTGATCTGTATGGCCATTTTGTTTACTTTCCAATGTCCACTTTTAACAGAATGTAGTCTAATGTATATCACTGAAACAGAATGTATGAGGTGAGAAACTCGGAAATGAGATTCTGATTGATAGCAGCTTTTAGGCGAAACATCTCAATACATCTCTTAGACGAAATCTAAACATATATAATTTCTTTTGTCTGAACGTTTGCCCCATTTTTTGGCACCTCTTAGTGCTTCCCTGTTTTAATCGTTGAATCTCAGCCTCAAACAATGTACTTCTTTTTATTGTTGTAATGGTCATGCTCATTTTTGCAATGTATATTGTATTACATTTGGAACACATCTGTTTCGCTTTGACGAACACATCTGTTTCGCTTTGACGAAACATTATTTCGTGTGTTTCTGTGACACTTCATATAAAGGTAACATTCTTACAACAATAAAATACAACCAATCAACACAGCTCACACGTGTACCACTTTGCTTTGTTGTCATAGCAACAAAAAACGATTCTTCACAGCTGCTAGTGCGACGTCACTCATCCAAATCTTTCGGATTCATATGACGTCAGCGATGCCTTACGTCACACGATCAACTTTTTAGAAACAGGAAAACGTTACGTCATGAATTTTGGTTCTACTTTGTCGTTTATAAACGGCATGCAGAATTTTTATTTCGAATCCTATCGTATGAAATTTAATTTTAAGATTACCCTTGCGAACCTAGAATGATTATTTTAGATTTTCACTCCAGTTTCATTTCTCATTAAGTCTAAAAATTGAGAGTTCCAATACAGTAGGTAACAGTGTGTTGTTATTATTTCATGCGTATGCTGAAAAAATATGATTTGAAAGCTTCCTTTTTCCTTAAACCACGAATTCTCAGACTATTTTTGGCAGAATATAACCAGATATTTGTTTATTTATATCTGTAGCAAAAATGCAAATGAAAGAAAAAAGGAAATAGAAAATATTGCTTTTGCTTCTGCGCATGAACTGCCATAACATTTTAACATTCTCAACTGCGCAATTCTAAGTTCACAAATAAAAACAAAATATCTAGTTATTAAAAAATTACTGTACATATCTTATATTTTTCTCCGTCATTGTTGATGATCTTTCATCTAGAACATATTTTTAGATGAAATTCCGAATACATTTTTACTTACTTTTTATACGCCACTAAGCTTTCACACGAACTCAAAACTCTTCTCTGTAAGCGTTATTGTATTTTTATTTTGGATAACGTCCGCTATTCTCTAAAGCTTTCTAATCTTTTTTTTTTTTCATTTCTTTTTACATTTAATTTTTCAGATGATGACAGTTAACTGCGCTCCCTTAATTAGAAAAGACCAACAGGCAACGAACGGCATTGTTCACCTGATAGATCAAGTTTTGATTCCACCTGCACAAGGAGGTCGACCCTCGCTTCCTGAGTTGCTCTTTTCCGACGGCAGGTTCAGAGAAATGGCACGGGTGATGTTACAATCTAATTTCGTGAACGATCTTCGAAGGGGCGGACCCTACACATTACTCGCTCCGACTGATGAAGCTTTCCAAAACATCCTACCCGCAGAACTCAGTAGGATGACTGGGGATAATGATGCTCGATTAGGTAAGTGCATTTATTTCATTGGCTCAGCTGTTCGTGTCTGGAACCATTTGCATCACGTAAATTACAGTGTATCAACTAGACGTCTGTATATTTGATTGACTTTAAATAGGATCAAGCTGACGCTCAGCACTACATCAAAACGAAGGGGAACTCTTCTAAATAAAAGAAACATGTGTCTGCTTCTAAACCCTATGAAAGAAGGGTTAAGTCCAGCGGCGTAGACAACCTGGAAGGGGGACTATAATTAGTAGCGCAGCGAAAAAATCTAGAAGAATTCGGTGAACATCATGAAATAGTCAACGTAGAGTAACGTTTCAGTCGTTTTTACGATACATCCTTAGAATTTTAATAAAGTTACTGAACATGATACGCCAAATTTTAGTATCCCTTCATTGCCGGAATTCATACTATGGCCACAGTGTCAGAAAATATTAATATCTGGAAAAAAAGATGTAAAAAATAGCACTTTTTGTTACAAATATGTTTAATCAAAAAATTAATTTGAAACCTCTGTAATTTGTTAATTTGCGATCTAAAAAATGTTAATGCCACACTAACTTGATACAAATAGCCTACGTAGAAATCATCAATATACAAACGTCACAGCTGTATGGAACTTTGAGTTCCGTGAAGTCGTTTCTTCTTACGTAATGATTTACTTATTACAATGTCTATTTTCGTATAGTTTCTTCGTGCTCAATACGAAACACTGTTAGTGCACTAAGTCGTGAGCCATTCATGGTATTTGATAAGTAGTTCTTTAACAGTTTTAGTTTTGAAAACAATCTTTTTCAGATGACGCTGTTGTCATTTCCTGTGACAACAATCTTCTTCAGATGACGCTGTTGTCATTTCCTATAACAAAAGTCTTTTTCAGATGACGCTGTTGTCATTTCCTGTGACAACAACAACAATCTTTTTCAGATGACGCTGTCGTCATTTCCTGTGACAACAAACTTTTGCAGATGACGCTGTTGTCATTTCCTGTGACAACAATCTTTTTCAGATGACGCTGTTGTCATTTCCTGTGACAAAAATCTCTTTCAGATGACGCTGCTGTCGTTTCCTGTGACAACAATCTTTTTCAGATGACGCTGTTGTCAGTTCCTGTGACAATCTTTTCCAGATGACACTGTTGTCATTTCCTGTGACAATCTTTTCCAGATGACACTGCTGTCATTTCCTGTGACAACAATCTTTTTCAGATGACGCTGTTGTCATTTCCTGTGAGAACAATCTTTTTCAGATGACGCTGTTGTCATTTCCTCTGAAAACAATCTTCTTCAGATGACGCTGTAGTCATTTCCTGTTACAACAATCTTTTTCAGATGACGCTGTTGTCATTTCTTGTGACAACATTTTTTTCAGATGACACTTGTCATTTCCTTGACAACAATCTTTTTCAGATGACGCTGTTGTCACAGGAAGTAACAACAGCGTTCAAAGAAATGGCACCGGTGCGGTGATGAGAAATGGCACTCGTAAAATAGAAATGATTTTCACAACTCGGGCAGACTCTTGAAATACATGTATCATCACTAATTGTAAGTTTTGCTGATTCTTTCACAGTAATAGTTTATTTCCTAGACGAAGAAATGTTAAAATATATGCTTAGCTCACAATGGCGGCTGACTCGTATTTCTCCAAAAATTTCCTAGTGTGTGCGTTACCAGCGGTGGTGGTGGTAGGGGGGGGGGACCTCAATTAGCTCTTCGTCTATCTCTCTAGTACGAAAATGACAGTCACGTTGAAGTGAACCTGATTTTCCTTCCCGTAAAAACTGAATCTTCTAAACCTTTGAGGTCCTCTTGAATCTCGGGAGGTTCTGCGGCGGAGGGGGACTTATCTACACTTCTGGCTAAGTTAGCGAGAATTCGGGTGCAATGCACACGCTTTCTGGAAAATAAATTGTTATTATATTCCAAAGTTATGTACAAGCTTGACGATGGAGTTACCGTCTCCACATACAAACCCACCACTTTCAACCCAAGCCTTCAACCATACTTACGTTACTTCCTCCAAGCAAGAGAAATCTATGCTAGTGAAAACTGGAAAATCTTACGCATGTTTAACTTACTCTGATGGAAAAAAATTATCTAGTCACACTTCTCCGAAAACTAACATCGTGGCAAATTCAAGCATACACATCCGCCGTTTATCGGATAAATTGAGCAACAGTAAAGTTATAAAGACATATGAAAAATTTGACGCATGTTTGTGACACTTGAGATGTAAATAATGGTTAGGTACACTGTACAAAATAAGTGGGGTGAAGTAATGGAAATTTTCCGAAAATAACGTGCAGCAAATTCGGATGTAGGTCGCAGACTTTTAACGCAATTTCCGTTTTTAGAAGTTTCCGTTTCTAGTAACGGAAAATTCAGTAATGTGATAGATTTTCCGTTGCCATTAATTCCAGTTTTTATTTTCAGAAATGTCAGTTTCAAATTTTTCCGTTTTTATGCACAAATTTCTGGAATCGCCAAAAACTCGGATTTTGACATTTGGAGTTCCTTTACAGAAGTAACTTAGGTACTTTGGCCTAAACGCGTCATCTGCATTGCAGGGTTTTTTTCTGATGTACAAGGTGAAGATGCGTATCCTTCTCCTTGCCAGAGGTGGGGATCGGTCTCGCGATGGTTTGGACCTAAGAGAGGAGCGCTGACAACTGAGCTAGCAAGACACTTTCCACCAGATCACGTTTAAGATAGAAACGAAGAAGAATGAACTCTTGCGGAGATTAAATGTTTTTTAGCTACGAATGCAGATTAAGTCTTATTTTATTGTAGGAACTTATTTTTCGGAATAGGCATACCATAATTTTGTTTTTGTTTTTCTGTAGGAAGACTTAATATAAATTACATTTTTCTTTTCATCATTATTTTTTAAAGCAGTAGAATGTTTTGGAACACGAGATTTTTTTAAACTGACAATGACTTTCAAATATGATTAAGAAACGGTGAAATGTACTACTTCATTGTAACTCTAAATACAAAATTTACTCTTGATATGTCCAATCGCTTTTGTATTAAAGGATCCACAGACTGATACATAGACATCCCCTGGAAGACACCACAAGTACCTGGTTTCTTACGGTAACACAATATACAATAGCAGGTATACCAACAAGGGGAGGATATCAGTTGCCACAAAAACATTAATATCATTCGATATGCTACCCATAATATACGGTCTCACTACAGAACTTCATAATCAGGTCCGCCAAAAGACGACTGAAATCTAATAGTTAATCAAACCTCAAGAAGCGAATCGTTCTTATTACCGGAAATTTTCCGTTATGTGGATACGAGAACAGAATTTTCCCGTTAATATTCGAAAGGAATTACGGAAGGTTCCCTGAAAATTCTGAGTTTTCCGTTAACCCCTCTTAGAAATGGGAATATTTTCCTTTATTAACTCTAGAAAGATGAACAAGAGGATTCCTGTCAATTCACGTACAAAAATTCCGTGAAATTCGAGTTTTTTTCCATCATTTCACGGAAATGATTGCATCAGGAATATGTTTCGTTATTCCACGAAAGGAATCACGGAAAATGGCACGTGAATTTCAGGAATTGTGTTTTACGGTGTGTACGGCACGTTCATTTTATGTGTGGCAACTGCTCAATGCGCAGTGCTTACTTACTTCCAGCGTCAGTTCCCTTTTATAAGCAACTTTCGCACAATTCAAAAAGTGTGCATTCTCTGAATGCTTTCAGAAAATGGCACAACAGCCCTTTCGATCGCATTCTGCGACAAGAACTGTCTTGCTACGAAATTCTATTTGAGATTTCCTTATACAAAGTGAGTCAAAAGTCCTTAGACAAAAGGCATACAAACCCAAGTCTTTTTTACATAGGAACTTGTGGTCGTAAACGCAACGGACGACCGCTAGAGGGGGCTCTTTGCAAGCGAGTGAGTTAGGACGTGTGCGGCAGGATCATTCAAAGCGCGGACGTTGCCGGAGTAGGATGCACGAGTACACTCGTACGGAGATGGATGGGGAAGCGAAAGGAAATGGCCGTGCAGCACAGCTTTTGTATCATCAACGCTACCCAAATCGGAGGGTGCCCCATCATCAGGCGTTTGGGCATCTGCAGCAACGGCTGTGTACAGCAGGGCCATTCGAAGTAAGCAGACATTGTGGTGGAGACCGAACGACGCGCTCGCCAGTCACGGAAGAAGTGATCACACGCAAAGTGGAACGCTACCCAAGTACAAGTACGCGAACCATTTCTCGTAACCTTGGCGTTTCGCTGTCCAGTGTGTGAACCTGTGATGTTGTGTTATTTTAAACCTGTATTACATTAAACCTCTGCTGTACACTTTACCTGGTATCCTTTTCTTTTGGTTATTTCACTGTCAAACTGCGACCACATGTTCTTATGTCAAAATGACTTGTGTTTGTATGCTTGAATTACCCTTATAGTTTGTCTAAAGACTTTTGACTCACCTTGTATAATAGGTTACGTCTGTCCCTAACTCTCTGACGTCATTTTGTGCTTGCAGCGCCATCTGCTTTTATCCGGTGGCTGAAATCAAAACTAAGCTCACGGCTATCGCACGATACGTAAAATCAAGGAGAAATACCGGAAAATAAAATAAAGTTAGTAAGACAAACGACTTCATCTGTGGAAACACGCACGTGCTCGAACAACTGTATGCGACATTTATTCGGTTGCACAGGTGTTATGTCGTGTTTTATTTCATTTTCTTCACATTGCAGAATAATTTCATAAAAAGGAATCAGCGTTATTTTATTTCATAAAAAGCAACAAGTAAAATTGTAAGAAAATAACTGCAGGCGTAGTTTGATTCACTCTGATGGAAATTTAAAAACTTATTGGTTCCGTGGACTTTTTCTTTGTAGTACAAGATGAAAAAAGATAAAGCTGAAAGAAAACGTCGCTTAAATAGAGAACGGCGATGGTATGCTAATCAATCTTCATAAAACCAATGAAACTTTTGAAGAACCACAAGCCAGACATATTACAGACGTAGCCTATTATATAGGTTTTATGTACACTATATTGACAAAAGTCACCGGACACCTAGCAGAGAAACACAACAGAGCATTTATTGATATATATTAGTACGGTGTCGATCCACCTTTGGCCTTAAAGCATGCACTGACCCTTCGAGACATGCTTTCGATAAGGTTTTGAAACACAGTGATAGTTATGCGCTTCCATTCAGTACATAATGCTGCCGCTAACTGTGGCTTAATAGTAGGCCTTGGTTCCAAACTTCTTATGCGGTGCTCTAATTCATCACATTGGTGCGCTATGGTATTAGGATCAGGGCTTTGTGCTGGCCAGTCCACACACGACACAGAATTATCGTCAAACCAGGATGTAACAGTCCTTGCTTTATGGCTCGGTGCATTATCCTGCTGGTACCAACAAGGCTCGGTTCTATAGCATTGCCATAGAGTTGGCAGGGCATAATTGTCCAGAATAACGAGGTAGATGTGCAGGTTAACAGGTTTATCCACGATAACTAATGGACCGGTACCATACCACGAAAAACACCCCCTCACGAGTACACTGACAGCTCCAAACTTGACAGTAGGAACAGTACACTGTGGTAAATAGCGTTTCCCTGGCTGCCGCCATACCCACACACGGCCATCAGACTAATGAATCGTGTATCTGGATTCATCAGTCCATAGGACCTGTTTCCATTGATCTACGGTCCACGATAAATGTTCTTTACATCATGCTAAACGACGAATAGCATTTTGAGTGGAGATGAAAGACTTATGAGCAGCCGCACGATCACGGTAACCCATTGAATAAAGTTCTCTGCGAATGGTACATGAGGTTCCAGCATTTTTAATCACCTGTACACTGATGTCTTGTGCAGTACTCCGTCGATTAGCTGTAACGACTCTCCTGAGGATTCGACATCCTCTATCACTGATTTTCTTTGGTCTGCCGGTGCGTTTTACTGCTTCCGGCACACCATGTGTCTTCCACTTATTCAGTACATCCAAAACAGTTGACTTGGATATGTTTTAAACGCCTCTATATAGGTTTCTCTTATGGACAACCCACTAATATAGTATAACACCTAAAAATCTTTCCTTTCTCAAAGTCAGTTCTCTCCCGCCGCGACATTTTCACTCAACTTCACAGTGCAATGTGATCGAGGTCAGCTGCAGGCTTGTTTTTATACCGTTTGCAGCTGTACCGCGCATTTTAACAACACAGCGGATTCCTTCCTTAAGCTTTTGAAGGGGGTCCGGTGACTTTTGTCAATATAGTGTATATATATTTCACGATTCGTGTTATAAAAATTTCAGTCACAGCTTTTTCACGCGTGCAGGGCACAGGCTATGAGCTAGTTAGAGAATAACAAAATCAGCACTTCTGAAGAACAGCATAGCATGCATGCTTTCTTGACGCAAGATTGGAACGTCATAAAAGGAATGAAAATTACGTAACTTGTTATGATTTCCGAATTAAATGCCCATAGCATGCAAGAGGACATTTTCAATCCGACTTTGAGTGGCACAGATATAATTTGAAATGCTAAATACCTCAACGCCTTCTAACGGGAAAATTGTGACTCTAAAAATTGTGCAGCGAGTGTGTTATATTGATCGTATCCAAAGCTAGAGATGTTGAAACAATTTTCCGATCCAACAGTTAGAAATGGAAAAATATCGCTGAGAAAAATCCCAATAAATCCACCTAGTGGGAACATTTTCAGATCACAAGAGGCTTGCGAAAATGAGTCACAAATTGTGGTCGTAATCGGATTCAAAATAGAATTTTTCAGGTCGGTTTTATCTACAGAGCCAAACACGAACACATATTTGCACTCACAAGAAAACATTTTTTTTAAATAGAAAGATAAAAATGATGTAAAATCTACTACAACGAAGCAAATTTCTCCGTCATTTTGGTCCACGCCGAGGCTCGAACCCGATTCCACTTATTCCGGAACAAGTCGCTCTACCAACTGAACTACGCAGACGTTCGTTCTGGCTGCTATTTGCCTTTATGCCGTGTGCGTCCTGCTGGGCAGGCACGTCACACGACTTAAAGTAAGCCAGCAACTAGACGAGGGAATGATATCAATGATTTCCTAAGCATATAGACAGAATTTAAGTCATGATTAACTCTAAGGGAAACAAGCAATCGCATGTCCGTAATTTGCGACCACTGGTTCCAGGTAGGGGGAGGGCCGATGCCTTAAGACCCCCAGTACCACTCATGGGTTGTACCACGGCCCTGGTACCACTCATTCGAGATTCGTACCCGGGCTCAGCTCGGAGGACGACTCTGGCCATTCGGCTACCAGAGTGGCAGGGGTCTGAAGTCATTATTTAGTGTGAGTGTGTGCGTTATATGACCTTAGTCTGAACAAGGGTTAAAAGCAAGATCAGCAAAATGTACCCAAAAAGATTTAATTTTAACGTAGTTTTATTCCTAGTTGTAAATGAATTTATGGCACCTCTATTCATATTGTACTGTGGAATTAACTTTCTTACGGGTTTTTATAGAGGTTATTATTCAAAAAAGTTGGTGGTCAAATTTTTGAACTAAATCCTAGTTCGTCATCAGGACTACGTTGAGATAAATGATCATTTAGATGCTAAGCCACAATGTGCGAAGTTTAATTGCTCTTAAAGTTGGTGGTCAAATTTTCGAACTAAATCCTAGTTCGTCATCAATGGACGTAGTCCTGATGACGTACTAGGATTTAGTTCGAAAATCTGACCACCAACTTTTGAATAATAACCTCTATAAGACCCGTAAAAAAGTTAATTCCACAGTAGTTTTATTGTCAAGTTCAATAAAAATGAAAGTTTTACCGAAGTTTTCTAGCCAGTTACTTATTGAGAAAACTCTTAGGACAGATAGATTGTAGAGGCAATTTACACAAATTTTAAAACAAACGCTTTCTCTCCATATCTGCTTATTACTGAATCATTGGTTTACACATCACACATCAGGGCATTAGACATACAGATAGCTAGAGTTAAACATGAATTTGTAGTAAAGCAAAACAAACCTTATCTAAATACGCCGAGTGGAAAATTGTATATCCCTGCAACACCTAACGCCGAAGACCCAGAGAGAAGTAATTTATACTGTGAGATGATATTTCAACCATAAGTGATCGGGATAGGTGATTTCAAGTTCACACTTCCAGCGAAACCATACTAAAAATGCCATTACGTTCTTTCTTTCTTTTTTTAATTCGAACTTTATCGTTTACCATTAAATTTAACAACGCACAATCAAAGCTCAGCTCTCAATATAAAACCACTCACTCGTACATTCTTGATAAATAAGTATAAAGGGACACCGTCTCTGTACGAAACAATGAATAAGAAAATCAAAGAACCAATAAAATAAAAGCCGTAAAACTTTGCAATTCGTTAGTTTAATCTAAAGGTACACATTAGTACTTTCGGGTAACTTTGGTCCCATCTTCAGATATGAGGGGAACATTTGAAGAGTGCAGCAATTTATATAAACCAGGGCAGTATGGGTAAACATAGTATGTGTGTGTTACGTCAACGATGTTTAGGGTGCAGCCTCCCCCCACCCCCACCCCGGGGGGGCTCCACCTTAAACGTCGCTGACGTAACACACACATACGGTGTTTACCCATTTACCTATACTGCCCTGGTTTGTATAAATTGAATTGAAAGTTTTTCGGCTTTTATTTTATTGGTTTTTTGATTTTCTTATTCTTTCGTTCGTACAGAGACGGTGTCCTTTATACTCATTTATTTAAAGCTAAGCTCGGTCGAAAGAAAAAAATGATTTTAACACCAGATAGTAGCAATGAGATTTGCATGCAAACTGGCTCGCAAAATTGTAACGCACAGATATGCAAATGATTCCAATATCGAACAAATCTGGAAGAAAAAGCTGCGGGAATGCGGTGATCCGTGCGTAAGAAATCGCCTTGTCTTTCCTTGTAACATTACTACGAATTGTTGAAAAGTAACTCCCGGTAGAATGCTGAGAGAACCCGACAGCGTCGTGATTATCATCAGGTAACAAACTTCGAAAAGGGATGCATTATTGTTCTGCGTTAAGGTATCGGCGCTACTCGGCGAATTACTTCACACGCTGGAAATCATGGTCTCACAGTCCGTCACTGCAGCACACGGTGCATAGTAGAAGGCATATACAGATTTCGGGGGAATACAGGACGGAAAGACCGTTCGATCGGACGACAAGCCCTTGGAGAGCCGATAGCCTAGCTCTCCGCCTTCAGGACGGAGGTAATGCCGAGCATCAGTCGCCCAATTATACGACAAATCATTTCCAGGTGTCTATGGAAAACAGACATGCATGCACAGAGTCTATCTCGTCGCTTGGGTGGAAGAATGGTGTCGTGTAGTGCACAGCAATGAGTCCCGCTTCTTCCTTTAAACACGTATCATCGGATACACGTGTGGTGCCAATGTGGTCAAAGCAGTATTTCGGCGAATGTCATCAAACGACACACCGCCCGAACAGCGAGCATCATGGTTTGGGGAGCTATTTCCTATGATTCACGCTCCAGTTTAATACATTTTATTGCAAACACTCTGACGGTTTGTCCAAGAAATCTTCGAACCCGTTGTAGTTCTGTTCGTGCAGGAGTTAAACACCCCACTGTTTACGAAAGATAATGTCCGCCATCACACGGTAAATTCATCTGAGCAGAGTATACAAGGTTCCAACAGCTACCTCGTACCTTGGCCAGCCCAATCCCCAGATTAGATTTATTGCCTATAAAACATCTCTAGGACGACACCTGCAGACTCTGCTTCAACAGATGCCCTGCGACATCATCTCGAAGAAGCGTGATGTTCACTGCCTCAGAAATCTATAAACGTATGTCTATTCCGCGGAGAATAGACGAATACGTTCCTCATCAGGTAGGATTTACTTCATACTATAGCATGGCTCTGTAAGCATTCTTTTCCAGCATTAGTTTCATTTCTTTTTATATCAAACTGCTTTAATTTCTTATTATACATACCTACTGTCTCGCGTATCCAGTAACTTCCCCAGCATGTGAGACATTACTTCCCGGTGTTGCATTTTTTCATAGGGTGTGTTTCTTTTAATTTTTTTTTTCGTCTTTGAACAAACAACTGCAGATTAATCATAAAAAAAAAAATTATAAAATTTATCTCTGATGCTCCGTAACGAAATTTTTAAATCCTCAAAGAACATTCTTCATGTCAGCGTGATAATGTCCTACCAACAGAATGAAAGATGTTTCATTTAAACTACAAATATCTTTAACTACTAAAATGAATAATTATTCGTGGTCTAGACACCAAAAGGGATTATGAAATACCCCAAAAACAGGGGGGAGAGGGGAACGGCATGTTCGACAAAAGAGAATACATAATTAAAAGAGCAATTAAACTTCGCACATTGTGGCTTAGCATCTAAATGATCATTTATCTCAATTAAGCTAATTTTTACATTTTCTTTTCCTTTTTTTTTTTCTTTTCACAGCGCTAATGAAGAACCACATTATTCCTCACACGATATGCATTCCTGCAGTAATTGACTCACACAAAATGAAGACGATAGGAGGCCATAAACTTCACCTGTCGTGTAATCAGACCGGTGTTTATGTGGACGGAGCCAAGCTGAGTTCAGAACAGCTAATCGCCCAAAATGGTGTCATCAATATAGTCTCGAAAGTCCTTGTACCTGACAGAGGTAAGTTATTTAAAAATCAGCACTCTCTTTCCAAAGCCGTCTCAACTCCATATGTGTTATATACAAACAAAAGCCATGCCCTGGTGTTATGTATTGAATATGTGCTGCATAATGAAATATTATAAAGTATGTTTTGTAATTTGTCTATGAGAAAGTGAAGTAGGAGTTAAACGATTTGGAAAATAAATGTCTATTTCGTCATCTACTTTCTTATAGAGTGTACTCATAAGAAAACAAGAACCTGGAATAATTAGCGAGAAACGATGAGAACATTGTTGTCAATCAGGAGGACAGTTCTCTGCATACAGTAATTCTATGGTTGATTCGGGTGTATTACCCGAAATGTGGAAATCATTTTTGGAAGACATCGATTCCAACAGTGAAGGTTGTGAATAAATAGTGCACAGGAACGGCGAATCGTGAATCTATTATAGCCAGGTGAAATTTGACCAAAAAGAAAAAAAAGCAGGTACAATATTATACCCAGGTCTATTTTGAACGGATGCAATACTTCGTCCCATTGAGCAACATATAATATTCACCAAAATCACCCTAAGGCTACCACCTGGCTACGATATGCGAACGACGTATTTTTTCATATGGCCAAACGGAAAGGAGACTCTCCCATTTTCCCCTGATAAAATCAATGAAGTACGTATATACACTAGGGTGGAGCGAAAAACACTTTTTTTTTAATTTGAAACGTCACCATGTGCAATAGTTGCGATGTTATTACTGAAATGATCCCCCGAAATATAAATGACATTATTTGATATCTTAGGCTGCCTCAAGAACCTCGACGTTTGAAAGTTATAGGTAAAACTGGTTTAAAAACACCCGCTTTCTCCATTTTGTAAATATAAAAAAATACTGTGTCACCATGTTATTTAATATCACCTTTGAGTTTTTACCCATGTATGTCATCATCATCATCATCATCATTGTCAACCATTATCAATCCACTGCTGGACGAAGGTCTCCCCAAGTTTCCTCCACAACGGTCTGTCTTGTGCCAGTCTCCTCCATGTCACTCCCGCATATTTACGAATTTCATCCACCCATCTCCCATGTGGTCTTTTTCTGGGTCTTTTCCTGTCCCTTGGAATCCAATCTAAAATTTCGGCTGTCCATCTATGGTCTGTCCTTCTGGCAGTATGTCCAGCCCATTGCCATTTCAGGGATTTAACCCTGATCATGATGTCTTCCACTCTCGTCATTTTTCGGATCCACGAGTTTCTCTTCTTATCTCTCCTGGTTATACCAAGCATGCACCTCTCCATGCTACTTTGAGTTGTCTGCAGCCTTTGTATGTCTCTTTTAGTTAAGGTCCACGTCTCTGCACCATACGTAAGCACTGGAAGGATGCATTGATCAAACACTTTTCTTTTAAGACATAATGGCCTATTGCTCTTGAAAATTATGCTGTTTCTTCCAAAAGCTCTCCAGGCAAGTTTTGTACGCCGATTAATTTCTTCATCAATGTGACCCTCACTTGATATCTGCTGTCCAAGATAAAAATACGTATCTGTTATCTCCAGTTTTTCTCCATCAATCGATAAATCTTCATTTCTTGTAAAAGCATCGAACATCACTTTTGTCTTCTGAAAGTTCATTTTTAATCCCACTTCTTTACTCTTGTCAGCAAGTTCCTGGATCATACTCTGCAGCTCTGATGGGGTAGTTGCAAAAATGACTACGTCATCAGCAAAACGAAGGTGGGTTAGATAATCTCCATTAATCTTTATCCCTTTGTTTTCCCAGTTCAGTGATTGAAAGACATTTTCCAATGTGGCATTAAAGAGCTTCGGAGATATGGTGTCACCTTGTCTCACTCCCTTTCCAATTTTTATGTGTGTTGTATTTTCAAACAGCCGAATCTTTGCACTTGCATTTTCATAGATGTTATTAATAATATTAATGTATGCATCTTCAATACCGCAGGATTTCACAGCCATTGCAACTGCTGATGGTTTCACCGAATCAAAGGCCTTTTCCATAATCGATAAAAGCCATGCACAATGGAAGTTCATATTCCCTCGCTCTTTCAATTAGTTCTCTCAGTACGTGGATATGATCTATTGTGCTGTAGCCACTCCTGAATCCAGCTTGTTCTCTCGGTTGAGCCATGTCCAGTGTTACCTTCAAGCGGTGTGAAAGAACTTTAGTGAAGATTTTATAAACCACTGATAGGAGGCTGATAGGTCTGTAGTTCCTGAGATCCTCAATGTCACCTTTTTTATGTAGCAGGATCATTGTAGCATTGTTCCAATCCTCAGGAATCTTCCCTTCATTAAGGCATCGAGTGAAAATTTGGGCGAGTACTGTTTCGATTTCTCCACTTGCTTCTTGTATGATGTCTATAGTAATTCCATCTTCTCCTGGAGCTTTCCCCCGCTTCATGTTCTTGATTGCATGAGCAACTTCTGCTGGGAGGACTGGAAGAACTCTGGTACCTTTCATGATGTCTGGAGTACATGTATCATCCCTTTCATATAATTTGGAGTAGAAATCTTTCACTCTTGTCAAACTTTCGCCTCTATTTCTTGTTATAGAACCATCTTCTTTTCTCAGAGCCATAATCTGTTTTCTTCCCTTACTGAGATGTCCCTTTGCTATCTTAAGGCTTTGGTTGTTTTCAATTGCTTTCCTCACTAGCTCACAGTTGAATTTCCTTACGTCTTCAGTGATACTTTTTCGTGTTGTCTTGCATAGCTCTATATATTCCACTTTGGAAGTCACATCTTCTTTAGTTGTCCTCATCTCTCTTCTTTTTGCATCAACATTTTGGTTTTTCCTGATAATTTGTTCATATGCAACTTGTTCTTAGACCCAGCTAATTTTGTTGCTGTTTCCATTAGAGCTTTGGTTACTTTTCTGTTAACTTCCGAAATATCCACTTCTTCCGATGTTAGGCCTTCTAAAGCAGAGAATCTGTTTTTCAGTTCCAACTTGAAAGTATTATGGTGTTTTTTAAGGTTGGTTATGTCAATACATTTTGTTTGTCTTATGAGCTTGCCACGTTCCAGTTTAGTGTTGAGGTGCATCTTACATCTCACCAATCTATGGTCACTACCTGTGTTGAACTTGTTCAGCACACTGCAGTCTTCGATGACGAATTTTTTGTTACACATAATAAAATCAATTTCACTTGTCGTTCCAATTGGATGTCTCCATGTCCATTTCCTGTGTGGCTTTTTCTTGAAAAAGGAGTTCAAGATGAAAAATCCTTCTGCCTCTGCAAACTCAACGAGAGTATTTCCACGCTGGTTTCTGTTGCCGTGACCGAATTTACCTACTGAAGTTTCATTCTGTTGCCGTTGCCCTATTTTTGCAATGAAATCTCCCATAACTATCTTCAAGTGCTGCTTACCTTTATTATTTAGATGACGAATTTCCTCATAAAATTCTTCAATTTCTTCTTCAGGATGACTTGTGGTGGGTGCATAAGTTTGAATAATCTGAGCCTGGTATCTTCTCGATAGTTGGATAACGAGTCGTGCAGCTCTGTCAGAGGAACTTTCAACTTCTACCACTTCATCCTTCAGTTTCTTGTTTATTATAAATCCAACACCACTAGTTCTGCCAGTATCTGTCCCACGATAATAGAAGAGATGTCCACTTTTCAGTTCAATGAGATCGTCTCCTTTTCTCCTTACCTCACTTAGCCCGACGATGTCCCACTTGATCCTTTGTAGTTCCTCTTCCAATTCAAGAAGCCTTGAATCAGAAGATAGGGAGCGTCCGTTATAGGTAGCCAAGGTCAGCATCAAATGGCAGCCTAGTCCGGTCCTCCGGGGATTCTTAGCACCCTCTGCCTTCATGTCGCACTGGCCGCTGCCTTGGCCAGGTACATTCCAGCTGCCGGAGACTGAGGGCCAAGATTTAAGTTGTAGAGTCATTTTGGAGGTGTTTGGCCATAACTCACCACGCTGGCCAAGCGGGTTGGTGAGTGTGGGATAGCATTTCCTCTGATCCCGATGGTATAGTTATACCGCTATTGGCGGTATAACTATACCATCAGAGCCCCTTTAGTGGGAACAGGATGCACCACGAGAAGGCGGGGTTGACATTTGTCAAGGAGAGGCTGTGATGTTACGCATCTCCTGACCTTGTGTACACGGGTAAAAATTCAGCAGACGTGAGTTAATTTCATATACTTCCCCAAAGAGCTCGAGATTTGTCATATTTCTCCAAAAATGGCATAAGTTATGTAAATATGATAGACACCAGCCTTACCTAGTAGCATAACTTGAGGAGTGAGTTTATTTCACTTGGACATCAGACTTTTTTTCAAAACTTGGCATCAGCTTCCTATCCAAAATTTTTGCACTGATAAATCCTTCTCTTGCAAGAAGGCCGCACACATGAGCAGAAGAATCTGTTACAATCTTAACCATCCTCTCTACTGCCTGAGAATGGGAGGACATTTTTGTAAATTCGTGGCAAGAACTTGGATATTTATCCAACTGTAGTAATTCCAGAAGCTCATCGTATTTCCATTTCCGTGTGATGGGAGGCTCAGTCACATTACACTCTTGCCAGTCGATTATGTCGATGTAATCATTGCTGTGGAAATTCAGCTTAGGGAATCCGAACCTTTCTAATGGTAGTTGTTTGTTCGGAAGATTTCCTGGCCTTCATGTTACGTCGAACATCAAGCTCACGGGCATACCTTCTGTCGTCAAACAACATTGCAGCGAGCAAGTTTTCTGCATGGGCAAAATATGCGTTGTCTTGGACGACTATTTTTACAATATCCTTTAAAGTATCTGGAAGATACTGAAACCTAGATATAAAAAGCTGCAAATTTCTTGGACCATCTTTACAGGAACCGTTACATTTGATCTTTAACCACGTTGGTGCATATACTTTCATTATGAAGGTGGCTAACGAGACAAGTTGTGGTGTTGGATCACTAGTTTCAACATGCAAACGCAGAATGCGATTTGCGAGGGTCAGGCAACGGGAATGTGTAAGTGCTCCAGGATCCCGATTTGCCAGATCTTGTGGGCAATCACCTGCAGAGACTGCCTTACAAATGTCTTACAAATAAAGTTGATCTGAGCTAAGATCTCCATAGTTGATGTCGGACTGAAGCGAAAATTCAATTTTCTGAAAATTAACGATAGGAAGGTTTGCGCACGTCTTCAGGCGCTTTCCAATCAATCCATTAAATCCTCTTGGACCTGATGTTTTCCCATCAAGTGCTTCAGTGAGGTGGCGTAAAGGCAGTTCATTAAAATGAAGTTGACATATAATCCTGTGTACGGGAGAATTGAGTTTCTCTTCAAGGCGCCTAATTACACCTGCATCTGTGACGGTATTAGTCACTTCCAATAAAGACCAACTCCGACAAGTCAAATGCCTTCTGGTTCAATAAGCTGAAGATACCGTCGGAAATGTCCCTTGCACTCTTGCTCTTCGGTGCAAAATGTCCCAAATAGACTGAACCCGGTTCTTCAACAAGCGTAATATGCTCCTCCCATTCTTTTCGCTTGTGCCACTTGCCATCATCTGTCTGTGTATTCGTAAGAGTTTCATCCCTTCTTCCGTCCAAAAATAAAGCTACAATCTTGCGACCATTCAAGTTTACCTCATCTTGAATTGTTTGACGGGTCTTTTTCCTTTCTCGTCGTACTTTGTGCCGGTCAATAACAGATACATTACATTCTTTTGAATGAACCGGTTCACTTACATCATAAAGCAACGCCGACGCAAGATCAGCTGCCGCTCGGTCGCTGATGCCTCGCCTATCGCACTTTCTAGAAAATGCAGACAGTGTCATCTGACGCCTAGGTTTCGAAAAACGACGTGGAGTGATATCGTAATCTTTCTCCGAGGCCAACAAACGACTAGGACCCGGCTCGTCTGGTTTTCCTGCAGAATTAGTATTTGTATCCTCTTCTGAAGGATCATCCTTGACTCGCAAGGCCGATTTCAGTGATGCAGTTCTCTGTAATTTCCTACGGACATGCTCTTCCCTATCACTCTTTCGAGCTGATCTTTTCTTCAGTACACTGGTGGTTTTTGCGTCAAGCCCACCTACTATCATTCTTCTGTTTATTCTCTGGTCCATCAGAAAGTATCGCTCTTTCACTGGTACCATTTTTGCAGAGCTGCATTTGCAGGTTCTAAAACATTTGCACTTGCATGAGCATATGTCAAATATACGTTGCGAATCTGCACGAAATTGTTCAATCTTCTTTCGGTAGGTTTCATCCATTCTTGCAGCGTGTTTTTTCAGCTTTCGGATTTCAGTGTTGTATGCGGTAATATGCTTTGCAACAGATTTGTGGAGAGAAGTCGGAAGAGATGCTTTCTTCCATATGATTAGCACTTTGTCCGCGACAATACTTGCTATTTCTGCTGCAGCAGGCTCATAATTTGCAACTTCCTGCCTAAGAGTATTCCTCACAAGGTAGTAATGGCGCATTACATCTTCGTACGTAGGCAACACATTTTCATGCATCTCCTTATAACTCCCGAGGATAGGGCAATCAGCTTTATTTCTTGTTTCAGCCATCTTAAGTAGTTGGACGAAAAAACGAAAATGCCGGTACGATCCAATCAACGTCACTAGGAGTGACAGAAACTGTTGCATCATTATGACGCAAACTCGCCAACACTCTCTCCCAAACGGACCTGCGCGACTGTGATGAGATGACTCAGCGAGTTGACAAACAGAGCTTCTCTGTGAGAGAAGGGATGGGCTGAGATGAAAAAAGTAACAAAAACAAAGCAGAGCGCAAAATAGCAAGCTATGTTTCTGAAAATCAACAAGAGGTTTCCAGAAAGTATGAGAGGGGGGGGGGTGTTAATGTTAAGCCCAAATTGGTAACAATAAGGCTGCTGTCGAACTTAATGCTTACGCAACTTATCATGCCATTTTTGGCAACAATTACATACTTTAAGGAATCTGGGGAAGCCTAAGAAATTAACTCATGTCTGCTGAACTTTTACCCATGTTTATACACGCAAAGGTGATATTAAATAGCATGGTGACTTAGTTTTTTTTTATATTTGCAAAATGGAGAAAGCGGGTGGTTTTAAACCAATTTTCCCCTATAACTTTCAAACTTCGAAGTTCTTGGGGGGCAGCCTAAGATATCAAATAATGTCATCCATATTTCGGGGGTCATTTCAGTAATAAAATCGCAACTATTTTTCAGATTTAAAAAAAAATGTTTTTCGCTCCACCCTAACATACACCCTACGATCAATTTCACTATGAAGCTTGAACACAGTGGTACCTTACCTTATCTCGACATCTTAGTAAGCAAATCGCATGACAGCCGCCTTCACACGGAAGACTATTCTAAACCCACCTCCGTTCCCAACCTGATGCTCCGCAGTTCATTTTGCCCCTAAGATTACAGGACGGCCTTCTTCTGTTCTCGAATTAGAAGAGCCTCCGCCGTCTCGTTCAATGTTCGTTCTAGACAATCCGAACTAAAAAACGTCGTCGAATTGGCCACTGAGGCAAGATATACTGTACATCGAACCAGATGCATAACTTTATCGAAAAAGCCAGAACCAGCCGCATTAATATTTCTATGCCGTAACTTCGCTACCTGGGCTCTATTCCCTACATACCAAATGTTACCTATGAATTCAAAAACGCGCTCAGGAGGATGAACTTCGGTGTCGGCATAAGGTCTCTGGCATCTTTATATATGATGCTTAAAAGAAATATTGGCCAGCCCCACTACAATATACGGACGGCTCTAGGCGATACTACATCGGAATGGCCTCTGCTCAATAAGGCGATGTTAATGCCGTCCCACCACAATATTCGGACAGTTCCAGGCAATACTACATCGGAATGACCAAACGTTCGTTGGGAATTAGAATCAGCGAACATAAAAGGGATACTAAAGACGGGAAAATAATCACTGTCCTATCGAGGAAAGGCAAGTTCAAGTCCGCTGATCCTATGTGGAGTGATAAAAAGAAATTAGCTTCATACACCACATCCAAATCTACTGCCATTCGCGAAACCTTGGAAATCTTGACCAGCAGTGAGGCTTGCAATGATAGCGTGTCTCTAGAGTTGCCACGTTTAATACTGCGCTTTCTACCACGGTACCGCGAGGTAGAAATAATGTAAATATACGATGTCATCGCTCTGTCCACGTTATTTTATAAACATCGAAAACTGAACTGTGAACTGAAGAAGTCGTCTATAGCTCAGCATTGTCACGTAAACAACTATAAATTTCTGTTTGGAAACGCTACGCTCATTGATAAACCTGCTTCAACTATCAAGATTAATGTATTAGAAGCTTTTCACATATACCGGAACTCTTCACGGCTTGTCAACGACATGACGTCGACACCATTTCTTTCAAGCGCGTGGAAACAACTCACCGAAAACCGTGACCGTCAGAACTCTGATGATGTCATAATGATGTGAATGTTTATGCTCCATTCGTTCTGATGAAACCGAACCAAAAGCTCTGCGAAACTATAGTCGATGTATAACAAGCCTTTGATTGTAGTAAACGTTGATATTTTTATTTTAAATCAATAAGTAATAATCAAAAATTATAGAACAAAAAACGCAAAACTACTTAAATTATTTACTCTTGAATATAAAAAATACATTTAACATAATACCACAATGTTTTGCGCAAAGCAAAACATTTTCTCCTGACTCGGTTACAAAAAAAAAACAAAAAAAAAACGTGACACAGGTCTCTGTTCCGCGAATACCTTTTACATAGTTCATTGAATTCTAAAAAATGCGTAGTTATGTGCAAAGAACTGTAATACATAACATCTTATCCTCATTGGTATAAACATTTCTTTAATTGGACTGATATTTCTTTCACATTTCCTTGTTAATTAATATACATGCATAGGAACTATTGCTATGGCTGTGAAAAAGGGCCTCCAGTCCTCTGGAATAGCTGCTTCCTCGTCATCCAGCTTTTATGAACTAAAGCAACGAAATTATTTCTTCGAATTTTACTTATTTACTGAAAAAAAGCAAACATTGTTTTTTTCTTTTGAGTACTTCATTCAAAGCTGCCTACTTTCTTGGCTATTCCTTTAACCAGTTTCTATTAAGTTTTCCGAAGAAGATTTTCTAAAATGTTTTGCTGAGGCTAAAGACCTTCTTAGCCGTGAGCCCCCCCCCCCGCGCATTGGGGGGTTGCGAGCCTATCAGTACACTCCTGCACACACAAACACACACACACATACACACACACACATACACAGGGAGAGAGAGAGAGAGAGAGGCCTGAGTAAGTATGAATCTTTTTTTTAAGTTGCCTTTAACAAACCTCTCAAGATTGCTTCTGTAATTACTTAATCATATTCCTAATTTCATCGCAAACAGTGGAAGAAATTTCAGCTGTACTCACCGAAAGATAAAATTTTACTCGAAATTTTAACTAACTTACTAAAAGTTACTTGATATTCCATCTACACTCAGCAAGAACTCACTACAAGTTGTTCTGAATTGGGACTATATTCGTCGAGAACTCTCTAAAAATGCATGAATTGACGTCTGAAGTTATCGGGAAAGTGTTTCCACTGAAGACATGTTGACAAAAAAAATTTATAAGGCGTTTAATCAAAAGAAACAATAGTCCAATGCTTGTTCAAGTGGATTTTCCATCATGAAATAAAGATTTATTCTCCTTCCACCCTGGTGCTAGGCTTTGATAATTTAAGATAATCGAAATTTGTTTTTTGTGGCATTATTAGTGAATTTAATGAATTTCATTATACCTCCAGAATTTGCTCATTTCTACTGTATTCTTAGCAATTTCAATTCTGCGTGTAAACATTCTCAAATGCATAATGATATTAATACCCGCTTATTTTTTTTATTTGTAGCTCGTAGTGTAGTGGAATTAATTGATAGGAGGCCAGAAGAACTGTCTACATTTTCCAGGTTGTTAAAGAAATCCGGTGTTGAGCAAACGCTCTTGGAGCCGAACATTTCAGTGACGGTATTTGTGGCAACGAACAGCGCTTTCAAGCAGTTGCCCGAGGCTGAGATGACTTCTCTGGACGAAGATTCGGAGAAGCTGAAGGAACTTATGGAGCATCACGTTGTTCTGGGAAGAGTAAAATCCGAAAGCATCTCGGATAACATGAGGGTGATATCAATGAACAGGCAGAACTCCTTGAGGTTGAAGGTCTACAGGAAGGTAAGCAATAACGGAACTCGCATTCTTACCGGACATCTGTATTGGTTTTTTTTTCTGGGTGTCCTACCCTACCTGGATATTAGCCATTTCCTGTCTCCTGGACTTCCACACCGGAAGTCCAGAGTGTTGGAAAGCAAGAAGGTCGCAATTAAAATCCATTGTTCTTACCCTTGAGAGCGCAGCCGGTACTTTCTTTTTTAAACCACACGTCCACCAAAGAAGGGCAAACATATATGGATTTGCACTTGCTAGTATATACAGTTATGGTAAAATTAACAGCAACTCAGGAAATTTCTGACGTTTTTGGGGGTTTCAGTGTTGCCACAAGATATTATATATATATATATATATATATATATATATATATATATAACCAACCTTAAAAACACCATAATACCTTCAAGTTAGAACTGAAGAACAGGTTCTCTGCTTTAGAAGGCCTAACATCGGAAGAAGTGGACATCTCTGGAAGTTAACAGAAAAGTAACCAAAGCTCTTATGGAAACAGCAACAAAATTAGCTGGGTCTAAGAACAAGTTGCATGTGAACAAATTATCAGGAAAAACCAAAATGTTGATGCAAAAAAGAAGAGATGAGGACAACTAAAGAAGATGTGACTTCCAAAGTGGAATATATAGAGCTATGCAAGACAGTACGAAAAAGTATCACTGAAGACGTAAGGAAATTCAACTATGAACTAGTGAGGAAAGCAATTGAAAACAACCAAAGCCTAAAGATAGCAAAGGGACATCTCAGTAAGGGAAGAAAACAGATTATGGCACTGAGAAAAGAAGATGGTTCTGTAACAAGAAATAGAGGCGAAATTTTGACAAGAGTGAAAGATTTCTACTCCAAATTATATGAAAGGGATGATATATGCACTCCAGACATCATGAAAGATACCAGTACCAGAGTTCCCCCAGTCCTTCCAGCAGAAGTTGCACATGCAATCAAGAACATGAAGCGAGGAAAAGCTCCAGGAGAAGATGGAATTACTGTAGACATCATACAAGAAGCAAGTGGAGAAATCGAAACAGTACTCGCCCAAATTTTCACTCGATGCCTTAATGAAGGAAAGATTCCTGAGGATTGGAACACCGCTACAATGATCCTGCTACATAAGAAAGGTGACATTGAGGATCTCGGAAACTACAGACCTATCAGCCTCCTATCAGTAGTTTATAAAATCTTCACTAAAGTTCTTTCACACCGCTTGAAGGTAGCACTAGACATGGCTCAACCGAGAGAACAAGCTGGATTCAGGAGTGGCTACAGCACAATAGATCATATCCATGTGCTGAGAGAACTAATTGAAAGAGCGAGGGAATATGAACTTCCATTGTGCATGGCTTTTATCGATTATGAAAAAGCCTTTGATTCGGTGAAACCATCAGCAGTTACAATGGCTCTGAAAACCTGCAGTATTGAAGATGCATACATTAATATTATTAATAACATCTATGAAAATGCAAGTGCAAAGATTAGGCTCTTTGAAAATACAACACACGTAAAAATTGGAAAGGGAGTGAGACAAGGTGACACCATATCTCCGAAGCTCTTTAATGCCACATTGGAGGGTGTTTTTCAGTCGCTGAGCTGAGAAAACAAGGGGATAAAGATTAATGGAGATTATCTAACCCACCTTCGTTTTGCTGATGACGTAGTCATTTTTGCAACTACCCCATCAGAGCTGCAGAGTATGATCCAGGAACTTGCTGACAAGAGTAAAGAAGTGGGATTAAAAATGAACTTTCAGAAGACAAAAGTGATGTTCAATGCTTTTACAAGAAATGAAGATTTATCGATTGATGGAGAAAAGCTGGAGATAACAGACACGTACGTTTATCTTGGACAGCAGATATCAAGTGAGGGTCACATTGATGAAGAAATTAATCGGCGTACAAAACTTGCCTGGAGAGCTTTTGGAAGAAACAGCATAATTTTCAAGAGCAATATGCCATTATGTCTTAAAAGAAAAGTGTTTGATCAATGCATCCTTCCAGTGCTTACGTATGGTGCAGAGACGTGGACCTTAACTAAAAGAGACATACAAAGGCTGCAGACAACTCAAAGAAGCATGGAGAGGTGCATGCTTGGTGTAACAGGAGAGATAAGAAGAGGAACTCGTGGATCCGAAAAATGACGAGAGTGGAAGACATCATGATCAGAGTTAAATCCCTGAAATGGCAATGGGCTGGACATACTGCCAGAAGGACAGATCATCGATGGACAGCCGAAATTTTAGATTGGATTCCAAGGGACAGGAAAAGACCCAGAAGAAGACCACATGGAAGATGGGTGGATGAAATTCGAAAGTATGCAGGGGTGACATGGAGGAGACTGGCACAAGACAGACCGTTGTGGAGGAAACTTGGGGAGACCTTCGTCCAGCAGTGGACTGATAATGGTTGACAATGATGATGATGATATATATATATATATATATATATATATATATATATATATATATATAACACTGGACATGGCTCAACCGACAGAACAAGCTGGATTCAGGAGTGGCTACAGCACAATAGATCATATCCACGGACTGAGAGAACTAATTGGAAGAGCGAGGGAATATGAACTTCCATTGTGCATGGCTTTTATCGATTATGAAAAAGCTTTTGATTCGGTGAAACCATCAGCAGTTACAATGGCTCTGAAATCGTGCGGTATTGAAGATGCATACATTAATATTATTAATAACATCTATGAAAATGCAAGTGCAAAGATTCGGCTGTTTGAAAATACAACACACATAAAAATTGGAAAGGGAGTGAGACAAGGTGACACCATATCTCCGAAGCTCTTCAATACCACATTGGAGGGTGTCTTTCAGTCACTGAGCTGGGAAAACAAGGGGATAAAGATTAATGGAGATTATCTAACCCACCTTCGTTTTGCTGATGACGTAGTCATTTTTGCAACTACCCCATCAGAGCTGCAGAGTATGATCCAGGAACTTGCTGACAGGAGTAAAGAAGTGGGATTAAAAATGAACTTTCAGAAGACAAAAGTGATATTCAATGCTTTTACAAGAAATGAAGATTATAGCTGTCTAAGCACGAACACTTTAGCTCAAACCAATTGCAACACTCAAATGAAGCTAAAACGTATCACCGGTATCAAAAGTATACACAGTTAAAAACCATGATGACACAAATAATTCATTCCATTGAGGTTTAAAAAGGTTTAATGTTAAAAACTTGCGAGATCTTTCGAACCTACGACTTATAGGTTCATCATCAGCCACCAAAACTCGCAAGGTGCACATGAAACGTAGTGGTTATATACACGTGTGGTTATGGGCAAAGACCGCGCATGCGTACAAGTCGGAACAGTATGAGGTCATAAAATACATACATTTAAAATAACCTGTCGGGTAAAAAACACATAATGGTTGTCATAAATATAAGAAATATAAAATGAAGGTCAAAGTTCTTTCGCCTGAGTTTTATATATGTACAATAAAATCAATGGTTGTCTAATCTTGTTTCTTGGTTTTTCAGTAGGTATCGCCAAGGTGCTGGTATATTGGATGGAGCTTCATCATTACAACATTGTTCATTCAAATGATAAATATACAAGCTCTCGAGAAACAACAGGCCATTTTTAGTTTTGGTCGTCGATAACAGTTTTACATTGTCCCAGTCAGGATAGTGCTCGCTCTCCTTTTAGTACCTCTCGTGCTAAAGAAGTTGTTAAGGCATGTGTACGAACACTGTATTTGTGTTCTGTAATTCGTGTCTTTAATGATCTCCAAGTGGATCCCACGTAAGAAGTAGACTGTGAGGTAGTTGAGAAAGAGTTCATTGGTACCGAATAAACGCCGTATTTATCTAAGATTGATGTTGGGTCTCGGTCTGATTTGGTGAAATTGAACAAACTTTCCGAAGAAACACCAAAGGAACAATCGTATTTTTTGCATGAATTTTGTAAGATCGGTACAATGGTTGGATGGAAGGGGATGGATGCCACATATTTTATGGTTACTTCATCACGTATTGGTTGTAACGTTGTGGAAATCCATTGTTGATACCTGCGTAACAATTTTGTAAATATAGATATCCGGGATAATTGGAAACCTTTGTTAGATTGAAAATCCTGTGTAATTCTAGTTTTAAAGATCTTTTGGTGGATGAATAACTATAAGCCCTACAGATTAAAGATGAAATAGAACTATGTTTATAGGGAAGTGGTGTGTACGAATTATATGGAATGAGGGTAGGTGAACAAGTGGGTTTTAGGTAGACGGAGGTTTGAATGTCATTAGATGGGGTGCGTCGTAATAAAATATCTAAGAACGGAAGGGAGTTGGAGGTTTCTAACTCTTGGATGAAGGAAATAGTGGGAAAGACGGCTGATAAAGAGGCAGCAAAAGTGTCTAATTCACTGAGTATTGCCAAAAAATTAAACTTCATAAACCGGAACACCCCATCCGTCCTTTAGTATCAGGCTATACTAACCCCACATGAAATCTGGAAAAATCACTAGCCTCAGTCCTTTCCCCCTTAACCACAACTTCACCTTTCTCAATTAAGAGTTCTAAGTCCGCCCTGGAACGGATCCATTCCGTTACATCGGGTATTCCATTTAAAATGGCCAGTCTCGATGTAGTTTCCCTGTTTCCCAATGTCCCTGTGGATGTTGCCATTGACCTGATTACCCCACTACTTCTATCCTGAAACCTCTCTTCTACTGAATCCACTGCTATAGTTTCTGCCCTGAACCTTATCAAGAACCGGACTTATTTTAAATTTAATAACATCACCTACCGCCAGGATTTCGGTACCCCAATGGGGTCACCTCTTTCCCCGTCCTGGCGGAAATAGTACTACAACACGCCGAACATACCGTTTTTCATGATGGTACATTCCAACCATTACTCTATATACGATATGTCGACGATGTTTTAGTTTTTTTGGCAATACTCACTTAGTGAATTAGACATTTTTGCTGCCTCTTTATCAGCCGTCTTTCCCATTATTTCCTTCACCCAAGAGTTAGAAACCTCCAACTCCCTTCCGTTCTTAGATATTTTATTACGACGCACCCCATCTAATGACATTCAAACCTCCGTCTACCTAAAACCCACTTGTTCACCTACCCTCATTCCATATAATTCTTACACACCACTTCCCTATAAACATAGTTCTATTTCATCTTTAATCTGTAGGGCTTATAGTCATTCATCCACCAAAAGATCTTTAAAACTAGAATTACACAGGATTTTCAATCTAACAAAGGTTTCCAGTTATCCCGGATATCTATTTACAAAATTGTTACGCAGGTATCAATGACGGATCTCCACAACGTTACAACCAATACGTGATGAAGTAACCATAAAATATGTGGCATCCATCCCCTTCCATCCAACCATTGTACCGATCTTACAAAATTCATGCAAAAAATACGATTGTTCCTTTGGTATTTCTTCGGAAAGTTTGTTCAATTTGACCAAATCAGACCGAGACCCGACATCAATCTTAGATAAATACGGCGTTTATTCGGTACCACTGAACTCTTTCTCAACTACCTCACAGTCTACTTCTTACGTGGGATCCACTTGTAGATCATTAAAGACACGAATTACAGAACACAAATACAGTGTTCGTACACATGCCTTAACAACTTCTTTAGCACGAGAGGTACTAAAAGGAGAGCGAGCACAATCCTGACTGGGACAATGTAAAACTGTTATCGACGACCAAAACTAAAAATGGCCTGTTGTTTCTCGAGAGCTTGTATATTTATCATTTGAATGAACAATATTGTAATGATGAAGCTCCATCCAATATACCAGCACCTTGGCGATACCTACTGAAAAACCAAGAAACAAGATTAGACAACCATTGATTTTATTTTATAATAAACAAGAAACTGAAGGATAAAGTTGTAGAAGTTGAAAGTTCCTCTGACAGAGCTGCACGACTTGTTATCCAACTCTCGAAAAGATACCAGGCTCAGATTATTCAAACTTATGCACCCACCACAAGTCATCCTGAAGAAGAAATTGAAGAATTTTATGAGGAAATTTGTCATCTAAATAATAAAGGTAAGCAGCACTTGAAAATAATTATGGGAGATTTCAATGCAAAAATAGGGCAACGGCAACAGAATGAAACTTCAGTAGGTAAATTCGGTCATGGCAACAGAAACCAGCGTGGAAATACTCTCGTTGAGTTTGCAGAGGCAGAAGGGTTTTTCATCTTGAACTCCTTCTTCAAGAAAAAGCCACACAGGAAATGGACATGGAGACATCCAAATGGGACGACAAGTGAAATTGATTTTATTATGTGTAACAAAAAATTCGTCATAGAAGACTGCAGTGTGCTAAACAAGTTCAACACAGGTAGTGACCATAGATTGGTGAGATGTAAGATGCACCTCAACACTAAACTTGAACGTGGCAAGCTCATAAGACAAACAAAATCTATTGACATAACCAACCTTAAAAAACACCATAATACCTTCAAGTTAGAACTGAAGAACAGGTTCTCTGCTTTAGAAGGCCTAACATCGGAAGAAGTGGACATCTCTGAAGTTAACAGAAAAGTAACCAAAGCTCTTATGGAAACAGCAACAAAATTAGCTGGGTCTAAGAACAAGTTGCATGTGAACAAATTATCAGGAAAAACCAAAATGTTGATGCAAAAAAGAAGAGAGATGAGGACAACTAAAGAAGATGTGACTTCCAAAGTGGAATATATAGAGCTATGCAAGACAGTAAGAAAAAGTATCACTGAAGACGTAAGGAAATTCAACTGTGAACTAGTGAGAAAAGCAATTGAAAACAACCAAAGCCTAAAGATAGCAAAGGGACATCTCAGTAAGGGAAGGAAACAGATCATGGCACTGAGAAAAGAAGATGGTTCTGTAACAAGAAATAGAGGCGAAATTTTGACAAGAGTGAAAGATTTCTACTCCAAATTATATGAAAGAGATGATATATGCACTCCAGACATCATGAAAGATACCAGTACCAGAGTTCCTCCAGTCCTTCCAGCAGAAGTTGCACATGCAATCAAGAACATGAAGCGAGGAAAAGCTCCAGGAGAAGATGGAATTACTGTAGACATCATACAAGAAGCAAGTGCAGAAATCGAAACAGTACTCGCCCAAATTTTCACTCGATGCCTTAATGAAGGAAAGATTCCTGAGGATTGGAACACCGCTACAATGATCCTGCTACATAAGAAAGGTGACATTGAGGATCTCGGAAACTACAGACCTATCAGCCTCCTATCAGTAGTTTATAAAATCTTCACTAAAGTTCTTTCACACCGCTTGAAGGTAACACTGGACATGGCTCAACCGAGAGAACAAGCTGGATTCAGGAGTGGCTACAGCACAATAGATCATATCCACGTGCTGAGAGAACTAATTGAAAGAGCGAGGGAATATGAACTTCCATTGTGCATGGCTTTTATCGATTATGAAAAAGCCTTTGATTCGGTGAAACCATCAGCAGTTACAATGGCTCTGAAAACCTGCGGTATTGAAGATGCATACATTAATATTATTAATAACATCTATGAAAATGCAAGTGCAAAGATTAGGCTGTTTGAAAATACAACACACGTAAAAATTGGAAAGGGAGTGAGACAAGGTGACACCATATCTCCGAAGCTCTTTAATGCCACATTGGAGGGTGTTTTTCAGTCGCTGAGCTGGGAAAACAAGGGGATAAAGATTAATGGAGATTATCTAACCCACCTTCGTTTTGCTGATGACGTAGTCATTTTTGCAACTACCCCATCAGAGCTGCAGAGTATGATCCAGGAACTTGCTGACAAGAGTAAAGAAGTAGGATTAAAAATGAACTTTCAGAAGACAAAAGTGATGTTCAATGCTTTTACAAGAAATGAAGATTTATCGATTGATGGAGAAAAGCTGGAGATAACAGACACGTACGTTTATCTTGGACAGCAGATATCAAGTGAGGGTCACATTGATGAAGAAATTAATCGGCGTACAAAACTTGCCTGGAGAGCTTTTGGAAGAAACAGCATAATTTTCAAAAGCAATATGCCATTATGTCTTAAAAGAAAAGTGTTTGATCAATGCATCCTTCCAGTGCTTACGTATGGTGCAGAGACGTGGACCTTAACTAAAAGAGACATACAAAGGCTGCAGACAACTCAAAGCAGCATGGAGAGGTGCATGCTTGGTGTAACCAGGAGAGATAAGAAGAGGAACTCGTGGATCCGAAAAATGACAAGAGTGGAAGACATCATGATCAGAGTTAAATCCCTGAAATGGCAATGGGCTGGACATACTGCCAGAAGGACAGATCATCGATGGACAGCCGAAATTTTAGATTGGATTCCAAGGGACAGGAAAAGACCCAGAAGAAGACCACATGGGAGATGGGTGGATGAAATTCGAAAGTATGCAGGGGTGACATGGAGGAGACTGGCACAAGACAGACCATTGTGGAGGAAACTTGGGGAGACCTTCGTCCAGCAGTGGATTGATAATGGTTGACAATGATGATGATGATGATATAAAACTCAGGCGAAAGAACTTTGACCTTCATTTTATATTTCTTATATTTATGACAACCATTATGTGTTTTTTACCCGACAGGTTATTTTAAATGTATGTATTTTATGACCTCATACTGTTCCGACTTGTACGCATGCGCGGTCTTTGTCCATAACCACACGTGTATATAACCACTACGTTTCATGTGCACCTTGCGAGTTTTGGTGGCTGATGATGAACCTATAAGTCGTAGGTTCGAAAGATCTCGCAAGTTTTTAACATTAAACCTTTTTAAACCTCAATGGAATGAATTATTTGTGTCATCATGGTTTTTAACTGTGTATACTTTTGATACCGGTGATACGTTTTAGCTTCATTTGAGTGTTGCAATTGGTTTGAGCTAAAGTGTTCGTGCTTAGACAGCTATCTTCTTTATTTGTGTATCAATCAGCACGATAGTGTCTTCATCATATCTAAATGAAGATTTATCGATTGATGGAGAAAAGCTGGAGATAACAAACACGTACGTTTATCTTGGACAGCAGATATCAAGTGAGGGTCACATTGATGAAGAAATTAATCGGCGTACAAAACTTGCCTGGAGAGCATTTGGAAGAAGCAGCATAATTTGCAAGAGCAATATGCCATTATGTCTTAAAAGAAAAGTGTTTGATCAATGCATCCTTCCAGTGCTTACGTATGGGGCAGAGACGTGGACCTTAACTAAAAGAGACATACAAAGGCTGCAGATAACTCAAAGTAGCATGGAGAGGTGCATGCTTGGTGTAACCAGGAGAGATAAGAAGAGGAACTTGTGGATCCGAAAAATGACAAGAGTGGAAGACATCATGATCAGAGTTAAATCCCTGAAATGGCAATGGACTGGGCATACTGCCAGAAGGACAGACCATCGATGGACAGCCAAAATTTTAGATTGGATTCCAAGGGACAGGAAAAGACCCAGAAGAAGACCACATGGGAGATGGGTGGATGAAATTCGAAAGTATGCGGGAGTGACATGGAGGAGACTGGCACAAGACAGACCGTTGTAGAGGAAACTTGGGGAGACCTTCGTCCAGCAGTGGATTGATAATGGTTGACAATGATGATGATGATGATTATTATGATATCATTTTAAAGCACATTTCATGCAGAAGCCAAGTCAGTTAACAGAGTGGTAATATCTTTAACACAATTCAAGTTATTACTAGAAATGTGCTGCGAAGGAAGCACACTCGTTATGTGAAATGCCATCGTCGTTGCTGCCAGCCGACGGAGCTTGCTTGTACGTCTGCGTACAGGCGATATAATGGGTAGGCGATGTGCGTGGGGTTATTCCAGACGTTTCCGCAGTGCGCGTAGGTAGTTCGTTTACATAGGTGAGTGTATAGTCGTTACTCCTGTGGACTGCAGTGCAAATCTGAAACTTTTAGAGTGCATTTCGTTTATTCTGTGCAAACTGTGTTTCGGTTATGGGAAGATTAGGTGATATTTCGCCACGAAAAGCTTCGCGAATGGTGACTTTAAGTGAATTCGGCAAAAGCAATGTAGAAATTGCCCAGATAACTGGGGTGCACAAGAGTACAGTTAAACGGCAGCTGGCGAAGATCATGATATGGGTGGAATCAAGAATGGCCGGCTGGGTAAATGTGGCCGAAAAATGAAAACAACTCCTAGAAGTAATAAAGCGCTGAAACGGCTATGTCTGTGAAATAGGTTTGTCAGGTCAACGATTCTTGCCAAAGAATTGCGGGAGAGCTGTGGTACTGTTGTTTGTCATCGAACGGTGAGGAACAGGTTACGTTCTATGGGTCTGACGTCTCATAGGGAGGTAAAGAATCCATTGCTAACCAATGTACAATGCAAGAAACGTTTAGAATGGGCAAAGAAACATAAGGAGTGGAACACTGATAGGTGGCGTCAAGTGTTATTTAGTGATGAGACCAAATTGAACATCGACAGTAACGACACGGGGTGTCAAGTGTTTAAACGAAATAACGAGGCGTTGCATCCCTCTTGCACACTTAAGACAAGAAAGTATCCATGCAGTGTTGTGATTTGAGGATGGTTTGCTGCTGCTGGAGTGGGTAGAATCCATGTGTGTGAGAGCACTGTTAATGCCCAAGTGTACAAAAGTATCCTCCAGGACAAGATAGTGCCTTCAGGATGTGATTTGTTCCAGGGTCAGCCATACATTTTTCAGGACGATTCGGCCCCATGCCACCGTGCAAAAATCATTAAAGATTATGTGACGTCTTTAGGCAATGTTGTGCCTCTTCCTTGGCCTGGTAATTCACCAGACTTGAACCCGATTGAGAATTTGTAGCACATTCTGAAAAGAAAAGTGCACGAACATCACCCCACAAATAAAAATGGAACTGATTAACGCAATTACTGACATTTGGCACAACTGTATTTTATCCGATATGTTGCGTAACTTGGTAGACTCATGCCCAACAGGTGTGCAGCCGTTGTTAAATCAAAAGGTCTCCCAACGAAATATTAGGTACATAATTGTATTTGAATTTGAACATGCTACTTTGCCATGATTTCTGTTTCGCAGCACATTTCTGTTCAAACTTGAGTTCTGTTAAAGATATTCCTATTCTATAAACTGATTTGGCTTCTGCATGAAATGTGCTTTAAAATGACATACATACAGGGTGATTCATAAAGAAGTATACAGTTTCCAGATGCTGTAAAACAGTAACAGTTGAAGACACGGACCACAACTGCGAACCGTTAGGTAGATGTACTCATAAAGTGTGTGTCCCGCTACTGAGGGAAGTGATGTAGGTGATAGCGCGCGTGTCACGTGACTAGTCAGTCAAAATGGCAGCGTCTGCAGTGGAGAAGGCGTTTTGTGTTCTTGAATTGAGCAAAATGGAATCTGTAACAGTTGTGCAATGGCATTTTCGATCACGATTTGGAAAAGAACCTCCAACCAGAAAATCTATCTACGTTTGGCATAAAAAATTTGAAACTACGGGCTATTTGTGCAAACATAAAAGTCCTGGACGACCGCGTGTATCGGAAGAAGTCGTCGGTAGTATTTGCACCGCCATTCAACGAAGCCCGGGAAAATCAACGTGGAGGAGGTTGAGTCGTGAAGTGCAGATTTCACAGCCCACTGTCTGTACAATTTTGAGAAAGAAGCTGAAAAGGGTTCCATACAAATTGCAGGTTGCAAAATCTCACTGACCTTGACAAGACAAAGCGCTTTGAATTTTGTGGCGAAATGCAGCACCGTTTTGAAAATGGCGTGCACACATAGAACATCTGTGACTGTTTCTAAAAAAACTTGAAACATTCCCCTACAATTCTGTTACAGGTAACATAAAATATCTTACATTGTTCTTGTTTTATAGAGCGTTGAAACTGTATACTTCTTTATGAATCACCCTGTATATATGTGTGTGTGTGTGTGTGTGTGTGTGTGTGTGTATCTAGTAGTTTGTATTTCTTTGTGGAACTAACCTCTGAATATCAGAGAACAGCTTAGTGATATGTATGTATGTATATATATATTTTGTTCTGAGTATCATCTGCATATTTACTTTTGTAGCAACAATGAAAACCCAAAAACGTCAGAAATTTCCAAAGTTGCTATTAATTTTTCCGCAACTGTACAAGTTTGCGGGACAAAGCGTCAAAGGAATTAAATTCAGAAAACCAATAAACAAAGGAATTGCGGAGACAGGTGAATGCAGAAGTATCCCGAATTACGCAACCTCCGTTTGGCCATTTTTTACATACGAGAGGGGGTGATTGAAAATTTTCTAGTCTTTCATACAACAAACAATGGAATATTGTGAAAGCCCATCTATTTTTCAATATAGTCTCCTTCCCCCGTCTTAAGTTAACACACTTTCTGACACGATCGTAGCTTTCGTAACCCGCTCAAATAAAATTCAGAAAATTTTGGCTCAAACCAATCATAGCATTGTTTCCCTTTGAAATTCGTTTTGAGATTTGGGAATAGGAATTGATCCGATGGGGGCCAGATCCGGTGAATAGGAAGGAGAGCGCAATAGCTTGAAGTCACAGGCAAACAGTTTTGCCTGAATCACAAACTCTAGGCGAGTCGGCGCATTGTCTTGATAGAAGATGACTTATTTGGCCGATTTTGCGCGACTCTTGAGCTTCAATTCCTCGCAGAAATGTCTCAGTAGGTTAGAATAATACTCCAAATTGATAGGGACAACTCTTTCCTGGAAACCAACACTGATTACTCATTGTGCATCCCAGAAGACTATTGTTATTATTTTCCCAGCTGGCATTGACAATCGAATTTTTTAAGAACCGAAGAGGGATACTGAATGCTTTGGTCAATTGCTGAGTGCTTCGAATTTTTTTAAGAGCCGAAGAGGGATACTGAATGCTTCGGTCAATTGCTGAATGCTTCGAATTTTTTTAAGAGCCGAAGAGGGATACTGAATGCTTCGGTCAATTGCTGAATGCTTCGAATTTTTAAGAGCCGAAGAGGGATACTGAATGCTTCGGTCAATTGCTCCACACAGGAAGTATACTTCCACTATTTCGATTGTTCTTTTATTTTAGGGTTGAAGTGGTGCACTCATGTTTCGCCTTTAGTGAAACTGGGCTTCAAAATACTGTACATCTAGTGACAACATTTCGTTCTTTCGTGCTTTTGATCTGCATTAAGTGTTTGGTTTCGGGGTTTAACGACCACCGTGAGAAACTAAGAGTAATAAGCAGTCGCCAGTCACAAATTTGAGGGTAACTGGTTCCAGGAAGGGGCGAGAGCCAGTGCCGTAAGACATATACTCCACATATGCCTTATCCGGGTGTCGAACGTGGGCTCGCTTGGATCAACGGTCAGATGTCAGCAATTAGACCATTACGACACCACCGGGGCGGATATTCAATTGTGCGTGTGCTGCAAAGACTCATCTCAGAAAAACTTTCTTCATTCCTAATACATTCACCACAGAATCGGGATCTAGCTCAGAGTACACACACCAGCCACTGAATTATAGAAAACTTTATGCAGATGTACGTAAACGCCACTTAGGCAGCATATATGCAAAATACGTAATCACGTGCGTCATCACGTGATTTAGAAAACTATTTAAGACAGCTATCCGTCAGTAATGTTGATCACAGTGGGGAAAACAAAGAATCTTTCGGAGTTCGATGAAGCGCTTTTTTGTGGGTGCCTATCTGGCTGGAGAGACGAGTTTGGAAACTGACTGGTTTCTCAAAAGGTGAGATACCCCGGGTTTTTAATCAGTGGAAAAATAACCCACACTGCTTGTCTGAGGGGCGTAACTGTGGCTCTATGATAATCTGTCAGAAACGAGATCGCCATCGTCTGAGAAGGCTTGTATGGAGAAACAGGCCTTCCTGTGTGCAGCAATTGACCAAAGCATTCAATGAAGGCTGTTCCCGACCCATATTTTAGATCAGGGAATTGAAGAAGATCGGTATTGGCAGTAGCATGCCTGAACGCAAACCACTTATATCTGCGAAGAACCTGAAAGTTTGTCTGTAATGGTGTCAGGAACACCGTGACTGGACATTGGAAGACTGGAAAAAAAGTCATGTGTTCCGACGAGTCGCGGTACATTTTGTTCTGTACCGACGGTAGGCATAGCGTTTGGCTGGAATCCCATGAAGCAATGGACCCAGCTTGCATTGCAAACACAACTCAAGGTTCTCGAGGTGGTTTTCATGGTGAGAGGCACGTTCTGTTTGTACAGAACAGGTCCCCTGATATTATTAGAAAGTCGGGTGTCCTCTAAAAATTTTCTGAACATCGTTGCTGATCAAGCCCATCCTGCAATGTTGAATTTTTATCCAGCAGGTGACGGCTGCTTAATGAACGACAGTGCTACTGTCCATCGCGCAAGATGTGTTCAGCAATGGTTCAGCAAGTAGAACAGCAACTTTCACCATTTTTCGTGGCCACCACAAAGCCCGGATCTGAACCCCATTGAGAATGCATGGAATATGTCATAAAAACAGATTCGGCAGCGAAGACCATTTCCGTCAAATCTGAGCCAGTTAAGGATTGTCTGGTGAGCACCTGGTATTCTGTAGACGTAGATGCACTCCAACATCTTGTGAAATCTATGCCAAACCACATACGCGCTGCAATTCGGGCTAAAGAAAGTTCAACCGGTGTTGAATAAAAATTTCTAACTCAGTGGCCAGTATGTGCTTCAATGTTTTTCTGCACTCCTGCATTATCAAGGAATGAATTGTATGCGCATTTGCAAATAAGAGGATCGATCCTCAATACTGTCTTTTCCACGCTTGAATTCTGGTATCCAGTTTTCGGCTAGCGTAGCCCTAGAGTGTCAATCTGATGTCCATAATCTACCATGGCCAGCCTATTTCCACATTTTTCTCTCGTCGAGAAAAGGGTTTCAAATATTCGGAGACATCTGGAACATTCTGGGTAGTCGACATCGAGGATGTCCAGACCACATCCAGCAGAGGTACTCTGCTTGCCAGTGTCCACAACGACATGCAGTGTTCAGGATTATCAAGAATATTCACGATTTTCAGTCTTAGCCCCGGTGACGCAGTGGTCTAAGCGCTGGCTTATGACCATTCGTCCAAGTGGGACCGGATCAGATCCCAGTGAGGCATGGATATAGAGCCAGTGTAGTAAGACAAATACAACATCCCTGGGACCAGTTGTACATGTTCTTCTTCCCTGGAACAGTTGCCCTAAATTAGGGACGGGCGACTGTTATAGCCCATTAAGATGCTCACGGTGTTCATTAAACACCCAAATATGAAAAAATCAGACGCCAATTATTTTGACTGAAAGCATCCACAGTTGCAAGTGCTGTAGTTCAAAGCCACAGCAGAATGGAAACCGTAAACATCAATACTTCATTACTCCTCTAGTGTGGACACCGACGGTAGAAACGCACCATTCATAATAGTGCAAGAGCAGGATTGGTACTTGCAGAGAAATTTAGTAATATTCAAGGTTCAACTTAAATGTGAAACATACATTTCTTTTGATGCATCTGTCCATCTGAAGTTCACAATTAAGTGCTTAAAAATCGCTGAAAATCAACCCCATGCAATAGGCAGACAAATCCTAACACCACATCTATCGCATCTTACAACACATTTTGCATTGCTTTCACAGCAATAATACTCGTATGAATTATAATTTTGCAGTTTTTATGGCAATCTTCTAAAAGTTGTAAATGACACAGTTACTCTAATTACTATTCCTTTTCCATATATATTCCAGGAAATGGGAGTAGAATCAGCTATTATTGAGCAATCTGACATCGAGGGCCAAAACGGAGTTCTTCATATAATTAATACGGTGCTGACACCACCCAGACACAGCATTATGGAACTGCTACAAAGCGAAGTCGAGTACAGGTGAGTTATTTGTTATCCGATCTCTTTTAGTTCTTTTATTCAAAACTATATTGTTTGTATCATTAAACAAAGGCTTAGTTCCTCTACAGTTTAAGTCTATTGTACATAGAACACAAACGAACTGTTGTATGATGAGCGCTTTGCACACTTGTTCTTCTTTATTTGTGAGCACATCCCAACAGACAGTAGATCCAGTTACATGGGTTACTTTAGCATCACTGAGCGTTAACATCATAGTGTATTAAAACTGTTAATTACAATCTCGCAAAACCATACTTTACGAAAGAAATCATAACTTACGTTAAACACATCCGGACATTTTCAAGTGGGTTGTAAAGTTTATACATTTTTCATAATGGAGAATTTTTCCCAGTTTCAGTCCTGCAGGATGGCACTGCAAGTACTTCCCATTTTGTTTTTGGTGAACGTGGCACACGGAAATTTAATCGGTTTACAATTAAAATATCATCTACAGAGGGTGAGTCGAAAGTTTTGCAATATTTGGATCACTTTATATCTTCATACGTACCTTTACGATGAAAGGTGATTAGCATTCAATAGCCCATCGTGTTGCACCGTCTTTAGCCATCTGTCTGCCAGTTCTTCGATTCCGCGGTGGTATCAGTTCTTGTCCTTCGAAGCGAAGAACTCCTTCACCCAAACTGCCACCTCCTCCTGGTTGTTGAAGTGCCGCCCTGCGAAGAAAGTGGGCCATGGACCGGAACAGGTAATAATCCGACGGAGCAAGGTTCGGACTATATGGTGGGTGTGGCATCAGTTCGATGCCCTCAAGTTCCTGGAGTCTTGCCCGGGTCGTTCACGTGGTATGAGGCCAAGCGTTGTCCTGCTATAGGAGAGAGAGCTTTCTGTTCGCCAGTGCCGGGTACTTCTCCTCCAAAGCGGCATACATCCACTCCAGCTGCTCAAAGTAGAGGTTGGCGTTGATGGTCCGACCGTCTGGAACAAATTCGTAATAGATTATCCCCTCGAAATTCCATTAGACGCAGAGCATCACCTTGTTCTCGAAGCGCCCACGTTTGGCAACAGGTTCACGAAGCTAACCCGGGCTCAGCCACTGCCTTCGTGTGTTTGGATTACGGAAATAGATCCACTTTTCATCGCACGTAACAATTCTCTTGATGAAACGAACATCGCGCGGGTTTTTTTTTTTTTTTTATTGGAGGTTTAACGACCACCGTGAGCAACTCAATGGGCTATAAGCAGTCGCCCGTCCCTAATTTAGGGTCACTGGTTCCAGGGAAGGGAGAGAGCCAGTGCCGTAAGACAAACACAACATCCATGCCTGACCGGGATTCGAACCCGGACCCCTTACGGACGAATGATCATAGGCCAGCGCCTTAGACCACTGCGCCACCGGGGCGGCCGCGCGGGTTTTCTAGGAGTTTCGTGCACACTTCCATTCGGCGGTTTGCTTCAGCTGGCGTCAGTTCGTGAGGGACGATGCGGCAGCTCCTTTAGACCTTGTCGAGGTCCTGAAGGAGATGAACCACGGTGGTTTGTGATATGCCCAGCTCGCCTGATAATCTTCGAGTGCTGGTTGTCGGATTTGCCTCTACGGCCTGTCGCACGTCCTCCGAATCCACGGTTCGCGGCGTACCTGACCTTGGTTGATCGTCGAGGTTTCTGTCACCTGAGCGAAATTTCTTGAACCATCTGGTTGCGGTGCTGTGGTCCACGGAACCTTCCCCTCTCGCACGACAAATGTTTCTTGTTGCTTGAGCTGCGTTGTGGCCGATTATAAACTCGTAAAGTAAAAGTTCCCTAATTAGCCGGTTGTGGCTGTCCATTTTTGGGCGTCCCAACCACAGACAGAACGACGCCATGCAATGCTGCAGTCGCCCGTCCCTAATTTAGGGTCACTGGTTCCAGGGAAGGGAGAGAGCCAGTGCCGTAAGACAAACACAACATCCATGCCTCCCCGGGATTCGAACCCGGACCCCTTACGGACGAATGATCAGAGGCCAGCGCCTTAGACCACTGCGCCACCGGGGCGGCGTGTGCGACTTGAACGAGCTTAAACACGTGACATACCAGCAGCAGCACATGCGTTTATGCAAATATTGCAAAACTTTCGACTCACCCTCTGTATCTTTCAAAAGCATTGATGATAGCGTACAGAAATTTAAGTTGGAGAGACTTCCTTCTCTAAGGTAGAGAGGTCATGTTATAGAACAAAAGGTCAGCAGTTGGGGTATCCGCGATGTAAAATCCAGTGGAGCTGTGCATTAGGTGTCGTAGAAAAATTTTTCTTTTGTATTTTCTTAATTTCGTTTATCGGTGTCACAAGGCTCGCAGTATAATTAGTGAAGGTCCGACCGTAGTCTCAAGAACGCGAATAAGTGTCTGACTATCCGTAAAACACTTAGAAAGTCATATAATGAATCCAAGATTTCTAGAAGCCGAACGTACAGTTCTTCGGAGGGATTCTTTGTGCGCTTTTGTTTTAGTTTTTTAAACTGCCTCTTTCAAGGATGGTATTTCTTCGACGCTTCGAGAGTCGGACCAACGGGCTCCGTCATCCAGCACTCACGTGTCTAAGATTTGCTGCACCTGCCACTGTCCACGTGATTGCTCAACGATTGTTGGGCAAAGGTTCCCAGGGCCGCTTCTCGGTGTTTCTGTAGAAGTACTCGTTAAGCTAGCCATGTACTCGCTTTGGTACTTCGTAAAAAGTTGATTGTATGTAGCCATTGGATGAATGGAGTCTTGTGTTACACTCGCAATGCGGATTTGTAACTTTGAAAAGCGGCAGAAATTAAGTTTGTTCTACTGAATATTGGGTTGTTATTATTATTGTTTCTCAGGTATCTTTTGTTCAAACTGTTTTGTAATACTTTACATGGAGAATGTTAACAACAGAAAGAATAACTTATCCTCAACCAAATGGAAAAGAATTTCGAAGTTTTAATCACATTCAGTGCGAATAGCAACATCAATGGTTTAAAATGGAGATATTAGGAAGAATTCGAAATTTTTAATTTAACAGGTTTTTCCCAGCAGAAGAAGTTTCTGTGGGTTATTTTTTTTATTGAAGGTTTAACGACCACCGTGAGCAACTCAATGGGCTATAAGCAGTTGCCTGTCCCTAATTTAGGGTCACAGGCTCCAGGGAAAAGAGCCAGTGCCGTAAGACAAACACAACATCCATGCCTCACCGGGATTCGAACCCGGACCCTTCTCGGACGAATGATCAGAGGCCGCTTCTACCCCGCAGAAGCGGCACAAACAATTCTTGGCCGAACATTGTAGCATAAAACAGAAAATGCAATAATTTTCAGCCTCCACGGAATCTGGGCACACATACCATTCCTCCGCATGGACGCTCACCGGCAGATAGATGAGAGTAAACTGTACCATAAAACGGATAGCGTAGGCAGAAAGCCGTCGACCAGGTCAGTCCGATACAAGACACTTATCAGTTCCAGCAGCAATTCGGCACACATTCTACTCCGCTGATTGGACATTCACCGGAAGGCAGGTGAAAATCAACTGTAACACGAGGCGGATATCATGGGCAGGAGGCCGTTGACCAGGTCAGTCCAATACGAGGCAATTAGTAGTACCAGCAGCAACTCGTCACACATGTCACTCTGCTGCATGGACATTTACCGGCAGGCAGATGAGAGCAAAAGTCCACTTCAGCATCACTGTGTCGGTATCTGCTCTTCCAGATGCATGGCTCTTACAGGGCCGGTAAATCCCCAAACAAAAGAAAAGAAACGGATGAGCAGCCCAACAACAGGCCACACAAACGGGCAAGAAAACAAAAAGGAGCATCGAATCTATAGCAAAGAATATAAACGCTTCGCGTGAAGAAGCTCAACTCTCGTAGAGATAATGTAAAACAGGCGACAGCAGCGCCACCATGTAATGCGGCAGCAGATGCTCTGCGGGAAAGTTAACATTCAGGCGCAAAAAGCGTATTAGACACGGGACGGGAAGCCTATTTCACGGAAAGGAAGCTAAGCTTTGATCTGCGACTGTTTCCTTCGGTCTCATTGGGTCTACTAAAGCATTTTTTTTTTTTTTTGTTGTTCTTTTCTGAGTATCCCTCCTGTCCCTTCTTTTGGTGAAACAAATATATACATTAGCAATTAATATTATTTTAAGGAAATTTTAGCAGTTTTATTCTCACTTTAAGCACCGTAGTAATACCAGGTTGCTTGGCATGAATTTCATATTTACAATATACCTTAAATGTCAAAAATGCTGAGGCTGGTTTCCCAGTAGCAGCCATAATAATAAAAAAAAAAAAAGCAAAGACAACCGCAGTTTCCCAAAGCTACAATTTTTTTTCTACCCTTCCGAAGTTTGTAAATTAAACGCACTGCGCTGGAGAAATTTTCTCAACAGATCGGAAAAACATCCGTTCGTATCTGAGTAGGTTCGAACCTGGGCTGCTGGCGTGATAGCTGAGCTCTCTACCGACCGGACTAACTCGCCACGATTGAGTGTATGCTTAAAGCTGTCTGTTTGGTATGCATTGTGTAATCGAATGCTTCCCTCTTTCATTTTACAATATTACGAGGTATTTTTCATAAAAGTCAGTTTCATATAATTGATAAATTAATTTTTTCAACGTAACGATAGCTTTTTTTTCAGCAAACGTTGTTTTAATGGTTTTCCAGGATATTTGTTTCAAACGGTTTCAAATTTGTTCTTGTTATTCATCCACTCCATTCCATGAATTGTTATTCATCGGAATGGAGTGGGTGTATTTCATGGCTGTAATATAAACGCAGATCTAGATGAGAACAACAAAACCTTTGAACAAAACGCCAACACAAACAAGCGTTTATATTCTTTGAACACAAACACGCATGCTCAGTCTAACTCAGTCTGCTCGGCATCCTGCGGCATCAGCCTGTAATGTTGGCTTCTGTGTAGTAATTCTTTGCCGCATAATATAGTGGCGCTAGTTACGTTTCGCTGAGCCTTACCTTCTTATCAGTTAGATATTCTTTGTCTATAGTACGTGTTCTTTTACTTTATTCCACAACAAAGAGCCCAGATCCACGCATTCCAAAGATATGCAATTGCACACAAAAAGGAACAATGAACCGAAGAAGAAGCACTCAAGGAAAATGTCTCGCGAGGCCTTTAGTTTTTATCAAGGAGGTTATATTACTGGAGACACCACTGGCTCTGCCCAAGGCCATCTTTATACCTTACCAGGCCTGCAACAAGGTCACGTGACTTGGCAGTGACGTCACAATTGTAGGGCTACTCTTTTCCAGTAGACCTACAGATTTGATTCGTTTCGTAGTTGTGGTTGTGTTATCAACTTATATTCGTTCTTGTTGGCGAGTTGTGCTATTCCAGTGACTGTTGTGTGGATATCTACAGCGTGTTTTAAGTTTATTGTGAAAATCCTGTTCGATTAAAAAGATATTTTCAGCGGTAAGGTATGTTTTTTTCTTTTATTAGCATTCAGTAGTAAAATTTTATAAATGCGTATTGTTGATTGAGCGTTATTTAATCCTTCATGAAGTGCGGGTTTTACGTTTTATAAATGTTCTTATTGCTGCGGAATAAAGTGGGATGTAATGTTATACGTTTTATTATATGCATTATGTGCATGTTTCAAATGGTACAAGGTGAAATTGTGATCTAAGAAATGGATACATGATTCTGAAGTTGTCATATGAAAAATCATTTCTTTATTCTGTAAAAGTTAAGAATAATGTTAGAATTACAGGAAATTACCAAATTTTCGTTTTGAATAACATGTTTAATGGTTGTTCAATGAATTTAAAACTGATAGCTTGAAATTTCAAAACATATCTTCTATTGTATGCCACCAGTATTTCTGTATATAACCCTACACACGTAGCTTTAATTTTTGCGTCCTGGGGCTCATTGTGGATACATTTTCGTCTTTTGAAAAATTTGGAGACTTGTTATGATGAAAACTCATTTCTTCCTCTTTTATATTTCTTTTCCCTCCGAGAACTGCGAAAGCGTATTTATGTGACTAGGACAAGCCACCAACGGTACCCAATAACTGGGGTACAGTTGGCAAATTTTGAGCGAAGCTATTGCAAAATCTAAGCTCGTCAAGGCGTCTATCATAACAAGTTCTAAAAAATGAACGCATAAAATTTATGACTTCCAGAACAAAAGTACGAAACATTATAAAAAAGAAATGCCAAAAATTTATTACTTTCCTTCACGCCTTTACGTTGGTTGTGATCAGGTTGCATGTAAACAAAGCGGAAAGACACACTCAGATCGGGAACCACGTTTTTCATTTTGTATCGCGAAAGACAGACATACATACACAAACTTCCTTTTTTACGCTTTCCAACCGTAGGTTGCAGAAGCGTAGCATCCAGCTTTGTCCGTCCGTTCACACGATAACTCGCGTAAAAATAACTCGCGATAACTCGCGTAAAATGAATGACTGGATACTGGGATACGAGGATGTGTTGGACATTTTTTAATATTATGAAAATAGATTGCTTTTACCTGAAAAAATTACTCATAATGACTCAGGGATCACGTTTTTCACTTTTAGTGATACCCACAGCATAGCTGTGAAATGAGTGTATTCACGAGTACACGAGTTTTTACTACACATACAAGCACAAAAACATTATTGCTAAACATTCATGAATTGAGTGAAGCTGCTGTAAAATCTACTGAAGAATCTCCACGGCTTGCGTATCCATCAAAAAATTAGGCACACAAGTGATAGTCAACGTCTCTATTTCTGCTGTATTAACCACGTACTTCACGATCATGTATAATTAAACAGCGCGCTTTTCGTTTTCTGTAAAATTAATACTTTTAATATGCACGTATAGTAATAAATACAGTAATATTGGGTCTGATTGCGACTTCTATTTTCGAAACATGAATGATGACAAGTTAGCAACCCATTTCACCCACATGCTGTCTCCCAATCGCGATGCAAATTTAATTTTTCAGGTGATACTTGAACAAATACTATACACACAAAAGTATTAAAAGTACTACTTACCTTGCTTACATAGTTCCCAGAAGTACCCGAGGCCGAGATCCATAACGCATCCCTAAAAATACGAAATCAACACTCACTTTTTCTATTGCCACGGAGAGCAAAGCAATAGCACCACGATTGTGACGTCATAAATCCTTGTGGCAGGCCTGGTAAGGTATTAAGATGGCCTTGCTCTGCCGCCATAGGTCACAGCTAATCTGTATTGTGACGTCACAAGCAGGCAAAAACGAACAATATTATACCGTTGATAAAACAGTAAGCTATCATTGATAAAGATTATTGAATTACTCATTTTATCTGTTTATACGCTTAGAAGCTTTTGTCCCATTGGTTTCAAAGCAGCTTCTTTTCTGCGGCTGCGTCGTGCCTGCTCATGACGTCATTTGCGGCACGGACGGTGACTTATGGCGGCCAGTGCTGCAGTGGATAGGAGTGGTGTCTCCAGTAATATAACCTCCTTGGTTTGTATCAAATACCTGTCCCTAATTATCCGTAACGTGACAACTTGGAGATACCGAAAGTTGCGGATTCAATTCCCAGTCCAAGGCAAGTCATTTTTTCTGAGCAGTTATGTGCGTGGAGGACAACAGTATCTGATTGCGGTTCCGTGTCTAAAACTAATATTCCTTAAGATCTAGAAATTAAAAATCAATTGATTCCTGTAATGTTTCTATTTTCAATTGTTCTCTCTTTTTTACGCTTTCCAACCGTAGGTTGAAAAAGCGTATATGCTCCAGCTTTGTCCGTCCGCACGATAACTGGCGTAAAAATGGTTGGATTTCGATGAAATTTTAGTTTTAGACCACTGGGGATGAACCCTATTGAAAATGGGTGAAATGGGGTCAAAGGTCAGGACAAAGGAGCAGGATCCATTCCATGCCTTTATGCGTCATAACTTGCGTAAAAAAATTCTATTTCGATGAAATTTTAGTATTTGGTAGATCACCTGGGGACGAACCGTATTGAGAATAAGCGAAATGGGGTCAAATTTCAGGACAAAGGAGCGGAGTCCATTTCGTTGCACCTTATGCGTCATAACTCACGCAAAAATACTTCGACTGCGACAAAACTTTATCATGTTGTTCCGGAGGTATACTGAACCGGTCCTGTTGAATATCATCGAAATGGGGTCAAAGGTCAGGACACAGGAGCGAGATTTATTCAACAGCCACTATCCTAATAACTTGTGTGATTGTGACTGGAGGTTTAACGAACACCGTGAACAACTCAATGGGCATAAGCAGTCGCCCGTCCCTAATTTAGGGTCACTGATTACAGGGCAGGAAGAGAGCAAGTGCCGTTAGACAAACACAACATCTATGCCTCACCGGGATTCGAACCCGGACCCTTTCGGACGAATGATCAGAAGCCATCGTTTAGACCACTGCGTAACCGGGGCTATCCTAATAACTTGAGTAATGATTTCTGGTATGTTGGAAAGCGTATCATAATCAATGCATTGCATGATTCTACTAACTTGTTTACGCTTTCCAACCGTAGGTTGAAGTAGCGTATATGCTCCAGCTTTGTCCGTCTGTCCGTCCGCACGATAACTCACGTAAAAATGGTTCGACTTCGGTGAAATTTTAGTATGTGGTAGGGGACCACCTGGGGATGAACCTTATTGAAAATGGGCGAAATGGGGTCAAAGGTCAGGGCATAGGAGCGAGATAAATTCCATTGCCCTTATGCGTCATAACTTGCGTAATAATGGTTCGATTTCGATGAAATTTTAGTATGTGAGGTAGGGAATCACCCGGGGACGAACCCTATTAAAAATGGAAGAAATGGAATCAAAGGTCCGGACATAGGAGCGGGATCCATTCCATATCCCTTATGCGTCATAATTACGTAAAAATGCTTCTATTGCGACAAAACTTTATCATATTGTGTTTCTTTTTTTTTGATTGGAGGTTTAACGACCACCGTGAGCAACTCAATGGGCTATAAGCAGTCACCCTTCCCTAATTTAGGGTCACTGGTTCCAAGGAAGGGAGAGAGCCAGTGCCGTAAGACAAACACAACATCCATGCCTCACCGGGATTCGAACCCGGACCCCCTTACGGACGAATGATCAGAGGCCAGCGCCTTAGACCACTGCGCCACCGGGGCGGCCATATTGTTCCGGAGGTACAGTGAACCAGTTCTGTTGAATATCAACGAAATGGGGTCAAAGGCCATGGCATAGTAGCAAGATTTATTCCACAGCCATTATCCTCATAACTTGAGTAATAACTTGAGTAATGATTTCTGGCAGGGCCGGATGGAACTTTTGCGAGGCCTAGGGTGAAATTTCATAGCGGGGCCTGAGCAAAAATTTCATTAAGCTCCCTAAAAAATAAATCTCATAGTTTAATAAAATCGTTACGTGAAAATGAAAGCACACGAAAACTATTATAAAGAAAAATGATTATCTCAAATTACCGTGAGCTTTAGAAAAAGACCATAATATGGATTGAAAGTTCAGAGAGAGAGAGAGATAGAGAGAGACAGACAGATAGAGAGACAGACAAAGATAGAGAGAGAGAGACAGACAGATAGACAGACAGACAAAGATATAGAGAGAAACAGACAGATAGACAGACAGACAAAGATAGAGAGAGAGAGACAAACAGACAGACAGGCAGAGAGAGAAAGATAGAGACAGACAGACAAATACAGAGAAAGATAGAGACAGACAGACAAATACAGAGAAAGATAGAGACAGACAGACAAATACAGAGAAAGATGTAGAGGCAGCAGAGAGAGATAAAGAGATAAAGTAAAGACTGCCAAAATCTATGGGTTTCTTTCCGGGTAGAACGGTGATTTTTATAAAAACTTCCCCACAAAATGGTAAAACGATAAATTTAACTAATCTGCGTAGCGAATGTTTTTCTATAGCAAACATTTTTACGTAGCGATTAATAAGGATCCTTCCTAAATAAATTCGTTTATATATATATATATATTTTTTTTTCCAGGCACATTTTGTTTTAGTGATTGATTTTTGAAGCAAGGTCGTATAACTGACAAATTAATGAGTTACCTTGCATCAAAAATCAATTAGTACTTTTTTTATCTTTCATACACGCTCATGTATGAAATTTTCTTTTCTTTTTTTAATTTCTAATACTGTTTTTAAAGTCAGTCAACAATTGGCGTCCATATATAGCCCAGAAACAACGTCAATATTGTTCTTTTCATTGTTTTTAAATTTCAGTGTCTGGTCTACACACAAATTGTTGTGCATATAAGTAGGGAGTGATAAAATGTGATGAAATTTAATTTGCTATTTCATGAATGTGGAAAAGTTTAAGGTCTAAAAGAGTGAAGGGAGGATTGTAAACTGAAAAAAAAAACATTGTAAAAATATATTTTAAGGGCCTCGCGCCCCAAAACTTTAAAAAAAAATTGCAATAAATATAGAAAATTCTAGGAAAAAGATTTTGTTTTTATTTTCTAAGATGCGGGGCCCCGTGATGACGCAGGGCCCGCGAGGATCGCCCTGGTTGCCCCTATGGTCCAGACGGCTCTGATTTCTGGTATGTTGGAAAGCGTATCATAATCAATGCATTGCATGATTTTACTAGGGTTTTTTTCTATTTCATTTCAGTATGATGGCGGATGCCATTCATCAAGTTCAAGAATTTGAGCCCCACTTTCTTAATTCAAAGGCAAATACATCATCATTTACGATATTCGCCCCAACGAATAAAGCATTCCATGAGCTTGGCGATGAGAATCTTCACAAGCTTATGAAAAACAAAAGGAGACTGAAGAAGGTAAGGTCACACACCTTTTGAATTAACAAGAAAAAAAGTATTTGTTGCTATTTTTTCACAAAACAGTGTTTTTCAATAAAAATGTTTAAGCAGCACGTGTACAACATCCCATTTTTAGCACGTCTCTTGTAAAAAAAAGATCGTGCCCTTGTAAAAAAAGGTTAAACGGTTAATCTTTTGTAAATAAAAAAATTAACTGTTAACATAAGTTAACGGTTTGTCCGTTCGTACGTCTGCAGACACGATATCTCTGCAACTATTAGTCCGATTTGAAAAATTCTTTTTGCATTGGGAAGCTTGAAATATGCGAATGATGATCCTTAATTTAGTTTTTTTTTTTTACGATGTACAATTTCGCCGCTAGAGGGCGTAAATGCAGATGATGTCGAATTCAAAATACATTTTATTCCATGTATTTGCTTCTAAACACCCGATTGAAGAAATCCTTTTATCTTCCGATTCTATTTATGTCGAAGAGTATTTTAGGTATAGTTACTTTTTGAAGTTACGCATAGATTTTCCGCTAGGGGGCATAAAAGTAAATTACGTTTTCCCCGATATCTCTTCTTCCAGAGCTCCGATTTGAATAAAAAATTTCTTCAGAGGACATAGCTCCTGATAAAAAATATTTTGCATATAATTTCTAATTTTTGGTAAAGGATACTTTGGCCACCAGGGGACGTAAGTGTGGATTTTTGCTTCTGACGTATTTGCCATAAAATCCGAGCATCTAAAATCTCGATTGGAAATATTCTTTGGTGGACCGATGCCACGCATGTCGATAAACCTTTTCGGAATATTTTCTTCTTAAAATATTGCATGGTTTCTCCGCCGGGGTCATAGATGTATATCTTTTTTTGTCACTATCTCTGCTTGTAATGGTCCGATTTGAAAAATTCTTTCTTTGTTAGATAGAGTTTCCAGTGTGACATGTTTTTCATATAATTTCCCAATTTTCAAGTAAATCATAGACTTTCCGCCAGGGGGCGCAAAGGTAAATTGCGTTTTTCCCGATATTTCTGCTTCTAAAACTCCGATTTGAAATTTTTTTCCTGTATCGCATACACAGCTCCTGGTGGAAAACGTTTTTCACATAATTTCTAATATTTGGTAAAGAATGGTTTGGCGGCCAGGGGGCATGTGTCAATTTCTGCTTCTGATGTATTTGCAGCAAAATCTGGACTTCTGAAAACTCGACTAAAATTTTTTTTCTTGGACCGATACCATTACATGGAAAAACCTTTTGAGAATATTTTCTTCCTAAAATAATGCATGGTTTTCCCGCCAGGGGGCGTAGATGCATATCTTATATTTGAATTTTTTTTTTTTTTTTTTTTTTTTTTTGGAGAGCGTTTCCGCTGCGAAATGTTTTTCATAGAAATTCAAATTTTCTCTTAACGCACAAGTCTGCAACCAGAGGCCGTAAGCTCACGATTACGTTTACAGCAATATTTGCGGGATTAAAAACCCGATTGAAAATCTTCTTTCTTCCGTCAGATACTTGTTTTTCCATACCGGTTCCACTGACTTTGAATAGTTTTGATAAATTTAATTACGTCAGATCGGTTTCAAAAGACGTACTCATTACACCCGAAAATTCAGTGTCATCTTTTTTGTTTCTCTTATTTTAAGATTTTTTTTCAGAGAAAAGAAAGCTGTTACAGTCAAGTAACTACACACCATATGTGCTCCAACGCAACGTTCGAATTCACTGGCGGTCCGCTGCTCTGAGACCAACCAGTAGAAATCTAGTTGGACCACCATCATCAAATCACGGTGTTCCGATAGACCAGACACTTTTTCAAGTGACGTCATTTACTTTAGAAGAAAGCTGGGGCGTTTCTTTTCCGTAAAAGGAAGTTGCAACACATTTTTCGTTCATGGTAGATAGCGAAAAACTTCTTACGGTTAATTACTATCGTCTCTAAAGTCCAGAGGATGAAAATTGTGTAGTACAAGTAGTGGTGATGGAAAATCCCTAAGTGACGTATGTTAACAGACAAGCGCAGCAAAAAGCTACAGATTCGGCAGTAGGGCAAACGCATTGTTAAGAGCCTTTGTTGCACAGCGGGAATATTTCCAGGAGAGTACGGTAACTCTCATATCAGTGCAAAGAATCAAACGAAGGGAAGTGCGTTGTGTGCGTGTGTTGCAGTGGCTGATCGGGAAGCGTCAGTTTAAAAAGCTGCAACTCAGGTTATTTTTGCGTTTGTGCATGGTAATACATTAGGCTGCATTACGTTGTGCTGTTGCGGTATCGTTTCAGAGCGTCTACCAAAAAAACAGGAAAACATGTTAATCCAAAAAATATCCATGATGGAAAACGATTGCTATCGGCGATTACGTGTGTTTCAGCAGCAGTGCCTGAAGGCTTTTGGTTGGCTCCAGGACGTTTCTGAAGCAGACAAAATGTTTTGTTCACTTTGCAAAAATTCAGATCTTGTTCATAAACAGTCAGCATTACTGGATTTCAAACCTGATTGCATCAAGTGGCATGCGTTGAATATAACCCATAATCGGGTAATGCATTTCAACGCAGGCCGAAAGGGGGAGCCATGCGAGCTGGCTAAAGTGGGAGTACAAGTAGTGTTAAAAGCAAGCATATGCTCTAGTCCTGATAAGCCTCTTGTTTGTAACAGGCTTTTTTTCTTTTTTTTTTTTTTTTCGTTAAGGGTTTAACGACTACTGTGAGTAACTCAATTGGCTATAAACAGTTGCACGTCCCTAATTTAAGCCCACTGACTCCAGGGAGTAACAGGCTATGCCAATGGAAGGTGTGGTTGAGATTTAACCAGGAGAAGCTGTATACTATGCTTCACAAACCAGGATACAGGAACTTTCCAACGATAAGCAAAGAGACAGACTTGAAGATGAGCCTAAGGAGGACAAATATCACGTACAACAAATTTGCTAGTAAAGATAGCACCTTAGTTAAGCTGACCAGACGTCCCCAATTCTTGAGGACAGTCCTCGAATTTAGTTTACTGTCCCCCAAAACGTCTGAAGCCTTTGGGGACGCAAATTGTCCTCAAATTTTAAATGTCTGTCCCCAAATGTCCTCGAATTTACACTTCCTCATTAACCCATTACATTTCCAATGAAAAATGTTCTTAAAAGTAGTTTCCGTTGTACTAATTTTCTAACATGCTTCTTGTGAAAACAAATTTTGACTTTTCTTTTTTCTTCTTTCTGGGTTTAACGACCACTACGAGCAACTCTAGGGACTATACGCAACCACCTGTCTCTAATTTGGAGACATTCGTTCTAGGAAAGGGAGAGAGCAAGTGCTGCAAGACAAACACACCACACGTGCCTCATTCGGGACTCGAATCCGTACCAATTTGCACGAATGGTCATTAGCCAGCACTAGGTCAATGCACCACTGCGCTGTCAAATTTCGACTGTATTTGTTCTGAGTTTCTCCAAAAACTTTGGCAAAATGAAAAATTCGCCATGCAATTACTATGGTGTGCAGCCTAATTTTAATTCAGCGCATGTACCTAAGGTAAAGCATTTCACTTTTGCTAATATGTTCTCGCCATCATAGTTCTGCTTTGTCAATACAAATTACCAACATTCTACAAGATATATCCTTTTAAGAGACAGATTTTAACGTGTAATATCACACTTATTGAAGCAATGCAGTTTTGTGACAAAAAGATTTGCATATTTATTTTAAGTACGAATCTGTCCCCAAATGAACTACCGATTTGGGGACGCCACGCCCTTTTGTCCTCAAATCGGTGTCCCGATATCTGGTCACCTTAACCTTAGTTGATGGTACAGAATTAGAAAAAGTTGACAGTTATGTTTGTTTGGGCCAATGGATTTCCACGGTGGCATTTTAAGGAAAAATTTTCATATTAGTATCAAGCTCTATTTTTTTTTTTTTTTTTTTTGATTGGAATTTTAACGTCCACTGTCAGTAACTCAATGGGCCCGTCTCAAATTTAGTTCCACTGGTTCTAGGGAAGGGACAGAGACAGTGCCGTAAGACAAACACAACATCCATACCTCATGGGGATTAGAACCCAGACCCCATCTCAGAAGAATGTTCAGAAGCCAGCGCTTAGACCACTGCGCCACCGGGGCAGCTAATTTTGATTGTAGTGCTTTTGGAAAGAACCAAATGGTTTTAAAGAGTGATTTGCCACTGTGCCTTAAAAGGAAAATATTTAACCAGTGTACTCTGCTTTTGGTTCTTACATATGGTACAAAGACCTGGACATTAAAAAAATCAGCCGTCCAAAGACTACAAACCGTCTAAAGAAGTATGGACACACACACAAGTAAATATATATATAACTCGAAAAAACTGCAACTCAGACTACATTCTTACATTCTCCCAAGTTTTCACTAGAGCCTCAGCGAAGGGAAGATTCCCAATGATTGGACAATATTGCAGAAAACAAGAGACATTGAGGAATTCAGGAACTACAGACTCTATGAACCTTCTATCAGTTGTTCATAAAATCTTCACTAAGTTACTACTTTCACATCGCTTGAGAGAAACACCGGATATATATTTTTTATTTTTTTTTTTTATTATTGGAGGTTTAACGACCACCGTGAGCAACTCAATGGGCTATAAGCAGTCGCCCGTCCCTAATTTAGGGTCACTGGTTCCAGGGAAGGGATACAGCCAGTGCCGTAAGACAAACACAACATCCATGCCTCACCGGGATTCGAACCCGGACCCCTTACAACGAATGATCAGAGGCCAGCGCCTTAGACCACTGCTCCACCGGGGCGGCGAAACACCGGATATGGCTCAATCAAGAGAACAAGCTGGATTCAGGAGTGGCTATAGGACTATAAATCATATCCATGTACTGAGAAAACGCATTGAAAGAGCGAATGAGTATGACCTCCCATTATATATGGCTTTTATTGATTATAAAAAAAGGTTTTTTATTCCTTGAAATTGTCAATAGTTTTAAAGTCTTTGAAATCCTGTGATGCATACATTAATATTCATGGAGAGGTGCATGCTTGGTACAACCAGGAAAGATAAGAAAAGGAACTCATGGATCAAGAAAATGACAAGAGCTGAGGATATCATGATCATGGTAAAAACCCAGAAATAGCAATGGGTTGCACATATTGCTAAACGAGCTGACCACCGTTGGACAACCGAAATAATAGACTCGATTCCAAGGGACAGGAAATAACACAGGAGAATGCAAATGAGTGTATTACATTCGAAAGCATGCTGTATATATAGCAAAGTAAATACGCACAGTCGAGTCACATCATCGTGACCACCTCCTACTTTTGACGTCAACAGCGCGTAGCCAATGAAAGTAGGCACGTGTCGTGAGCTGGCTTGGGCGGTTATAAGGTATGCCGTAGGCATTCTGAAAACATATCACTCGTTGCTGTCACGGATAAGAGGAGCGATTTATCGTATCTGCAAAAAGGGATGGTCATCGGATTTCGGGCCAACGGTGGCAGTATTTCTGAAACAGCGTAGTTGGTGAACTGTTAGCGTGCTGCTGTGGTTAAAGCGTATCGTGATTGGAGAAATGGCACCATTGCGAATAAGCGACGTGGTAACTGCGGAGAACCACGTACCATTGATGTGAGAGGCGAACGTCGGCTGCTAAGGTGCGTGAGGGCCGATCGACACGCTACAGTGGAGCAACTCACTGGCAGAATGAGCCAGGGGACTACTGGAAGTACGTCTAAATGACAGTTCAGCGAACCCTGCTGCGTATGGGACAGACGGATGGGCACTGCACCTATGCTAACAAAGTTGCGTCGGCCGAAAAGGCTTACATTTGCAAGGTAGTATCGGTATTAGACCTCCGCTGGTTGGCAAAGGATTGCCTCTTCCGATGAGTCACGTTTTCTGCTTCATTGAACGGATGGATGTTGGCGTATAATGCGAGAAACATCGGAGAACAAACACTCTTCAACCATTTCTGGAAGAACACAAAGTGGTGGGGGCAGCGTTATGGTCTGGGGAATGTTTCGTAACATTCCCTCGGTCCACTCATACTTGTGGAGGGCACTATGGACTGAATTCGTTATGAATCCATCCTTGCAGACCGCGTACACCCATACATGCTGATTGTCTTCCCTGGGGAGGATGGGATCTTCCAGCGTGACAATGCACGCAGCAAGAAATATCCGAGAGTGGTTGGAAGAGCACGATGAAGATTTCAAAGTACTTCCATGGCCCCCTAATTCCTCAGACTTAAACCCAACTGAGCATCTGTGGGACCACCTCGATCGTTTTGTTCGCTCTACAAATCCTCCACCACGCACCCTCCAGGAGCTGTCAGATGCACTGCAGTCAGCATGGCTGCACATACCTATGAACATCTTCCTGCACCTTAATGAGTCACTCCCAGCCCGTGTATCTGCTGTCCGCGCTGCACACAGCGGTTGCTCTGGATATCAGCTGGTGGTCACAATAATGTGTATATATACACTATATTGACAAAAGTCACCGGACACCTAGGAGAGAAACACCACATAGCATTTATTGACATACATTAGTACGGTGTCGGTCCACCTTTGGCCTTAATGCATGCACTGACCCTTCGAGACGTGCTTTCGAAAAGTTTTTGGAACACAGCGATAGCTATGCGCTTCCGTTCAGTACATAATGCTGCCGCTAACTGTTGCTTAGTAGTAGGCATTGGTTCCAAACTTCTTATGCGGCGCTCTAACTCATCCCATAGGTGCTCTATGGGATTAGGATCAGGGATCTGTGCTGGCCAGTCCACACACGATACGGAATTATCGTCAACCACGCCGTAACAGTCCTAGCTTTATGGCTCGGTGCGTTATCCTGCTGGTTACCAACAAGGCTCGGTTCCACAGTATTGCCACAGATTTGGTAGGGCATAATTGTCCAGAATATCGAGATAGGCGTGCTGGTTAGCAAGTTTGTCCACGATAACCAATGGGCCCGGACCATACCACGAAAAACACCTCCGCACGATTACACTGCCAGCTCCAAACTTGACCGTAGGAACAGCACACTGTGGTAAATAGTAACCCACACACGGCCATCAGACTGATGGATCGTGTATCTGGATTCATCAGTCCATAGGATCCGTTTCCGTTGATTTACAGTCCACGATAAATGTTTTTTACAACATGCTAAACGACGAGTAGTATTCCGAGTGGAGATGAAAGGCTTATGAGGAGCCGCACGACCACGGTAACCCATGGAATGAAGTTCTTTGCGAATGGTACGTGTACATACCGAGGTTTTAGCATTTTTACTCACCTGTACACTGAGGTCTTGTGCAGTACTCCGTCGATTAGCTGTAACGACTCTCCTGAGAGTTCGACGTCTTCTATCACAGATTTTCTTTGGCTGCCGGTACGTTTTGCTACTTCAGGCACGCCATGTGTCTTCCACATATTCAGTACATCGAAAAACGTTGAGTTGGGTATGTTTAAACGCCTCTCGGTTTCTCTTGTGGACAACCCACTAATATAACACCCAACAATCTTTCCTTTCTCAAAGTGAGTTCTCTCCCGCCGTGACATTTTCAATCAACCTCAGAGTACGATATGATCGCGGTCAGCTGCTGGCTTGTTTTTATACCGTTTGCAGCTGTACCAGGCATCTTAACAACGCAGCGGATCCGTTCATTTGCTTTTGAAGGGGTCTCAGGTGACTTTTGTCAATAAAGTTTATACTGAAGTAGCAAATTATTAGGAATATCCAATAGCAATCAGGAACGTGCCACCCTCATATATGCAACTATGACGTTGAAATGACTTCATAAACAGCTCACTGCAAAAGATTCAGATGTGCATGAAACATACATAGAGGCAATACGGAAAGACTCGTGATTTAAGCAACTTTGAAAGTGGCATGATAGTGGGCGTTAGGCAGAGAGGTACAAGCATATCAGAAATGGCAAACCTTTTTGGCTATGCAAGAACAACTGTCCCCTTCGTGTACCACCTCTCTGCTAAATAGCAACATATTCGTTAGCGGTGGGCACAGCGGCACCAAAACTGGTACCTTGGGAACTAGAAAAAAGTCACCTAGTCTGATGAATCACGTTTTCAGTTAATACACCAATAGACAGGACAAAAAAATGGCGCCAACTGCATGAATCAACCCATCCAGCTGTCTAGCATTAACTGCACAAGCTGGTGAAGGCAGAGTAATGGTCTAGGGTCTGTTTTCATGGCGAGTATTGTATTCCTTAATCTTTCTGAAACCGCATTTGGATAGCACGAGGTTTCTGAACATCATTGTGGACCTACCACACCTGTGCAGGTCATTTGCGCTTCTCAACCGCAGGTTGAAGAAGCGTATATGCTCCAGCTTTGCCCGTCTGTCTGTTTTGTTTTGTTTGTTTTATTGGAGGTTTAACGACCACCGTGAGCAACTCAATGGGCTATAAGCAGTCGCCCGTCCCTAATTTAGGGTCACTGGTTCCAGGGAAGGGAGAGAGCCAGTGCCGTAAGACAAACACAACATCCATGCCTCACCGGGATTCGAACCCGGACCCCTTACGGACGAATGATCAGAGGCCAGCGCCTTAGACCACTGCGCCACCGGGGCGGCCCCGTCTGTCTGTCGGTCCGCACGATAACACGCGTAAAAATGGGTCGATTTCGATGAAATTTTAGTATGTTGTAGGGGACCACCTGGAGACGAACCCTATTGAAAATGGGCGAAGTGGAGTCAAAGATCAGGACATGCCAGCGTGACCCATTCCATTGCCCTTATGCCTCGCATAACTTACGTAAAAATGGTTCGATTTCGATAAAATTTTAGTATGTCGTAGGGAACCACTGGGGACGAATCCTATTGAAAGTGGGCGAAATGGGGTCAAAGGTCAGGACATAAAAGCGGGATCAATTCCATTGCCCTTATGCGTCATAACTTGCGTAAAAATAGTTCGATTTCGATGAAATTTCAGTATGTGGTAGGAGACTGCCTGGGGACAAACCATATTGAAAATGGGCAAAATGGGGTTAAAGGTCAGGACATTGGAGCGTGATCCATTCCATTTCCCTTATGAGTCATCTTATGTAAAAATCCTTCATTTGCGACAGAGCTTTATCATGTTATTCCGTAAGTATACTGAACCGGTTCTGTTGAATATCATCGAAATGGGGTCAAAAGTCAGGACACAGGAACGAGATTTATTCCACAGCTATTAGCCTCAAAACTTGACTAAAAATGCTTCTATGGCGACAAAACTTTAGTATGTTGTTCAGGAGGTATACTGTACCGGTTCTGTTGAATATCATCGAAATGGGGTCAAAGGTCAAGACACAGGAGCGAGATTTATTCCACAGCCATTATCCTCATAACTTGAGTAATAACTTCAATAATGATTTTTGGTATGTTGGAAAGCGTATCATAATCAATGCATTGCATGATTTTACTAACTTGTTTTCTGATGGAGCGAGATACTTCTAGAAGGATAACAAGCCATGTCACAAGGCTCGAATATTCACACAGTAGTTCCAAGGGTATGGCAGTGACTTAGTGGTTCCAAGGGTATGGCAGTGACTTAGTGGTTCCAAGGGTATGGCAGTGACTTAGTGGTTCCAAGGGTATGGCAGTGCTAAAATGGCTCCCACAATCCCTAGAACTTAACCCAGTTGAACACCTATTGGATGAGATTGAGAGAGCCATTCACAAAAGCTCCTCCAGCGAACATTCAGCAATTGACGGATGCCATCCAATCTACTTGGCTGAACGTACACGTTTAGCAATATCAGCATCTCATTGAATTTATGCCACATCGAATCGAGGTTGCTTTGAAGGCCAAAAACGGCCAAACACATTATTAGATAGGTGTTCCTAATAATTTGCTACTTCAGTGTATATGCTTGGAATTTACTAGGAAAAGTAAAAAACTAAATTCGTGGATCAGAAAACATACAGGAGTATCAAACATCATCAAGAGAATAAAGAATCTGAAGTGGCAATGGGCTGGGCACACATCACAAAAAATGAACAATCTCTAAACTACCGTAATTCTAGACTGAATACCAAGAATCCTAAAATGACCCAGAAAAAGATCACGTGAAAAATGGATGGGTAACATCAGAAAATTTGCGGGTATGACATGGAAGAGGGACCTCAGGACAGAGACATGTGGAAGAATCTTACGAAGATCGATAATCGTTGATGAGGATAATGATGAGCCTCAAGCTCTAGTATATAAGCATATTGTTAATTTAATTTAAAGAAAAAACATTTTTTTTAAGTGTTTGTTTCGGGGTTTTGACTACCGTCAGCAACTCTAAAGGCTATAAGGAGTCGCTCTCCCTTAATTTGAGGCCACTGGTTTCAGTGAGAGGAGAGAGAGAGCCGGTGCCAAAAGACAAACGCATCACACATGACTTACCTGGGACTTTGAATCCGGGCCCATCTCAGACAAGCGGTTAGAAGCCACTAGAACGGCTCCCTTAAATGTTGAACTTCTTTCTAAAATCATATCGGTTCCGGTGGCCAAGTGGTCAGAGGCATAGTTTATGGCTACTTGTTCAAGTTGGACACAATCTCGAGTCCCTGCTGAGGTGACTGGCTCTCTTCCTTCCCTGGAAACAGTAGCCCTAAATTAGGAATGAAAGACTGCTTATATCCCTCAGAATTCCTTTTGGTCATTGTTAAACCCCACAATAAAACAAAGTCGAATCAGAAGTGAGAAGCTGGTTTGTTACTGCTTATCAAGTGCCTTCAATAACTCAAACTGCTTGACAGAAGTTTTTTTTTTTTCAACACTTAATTCCAAGGCCCATAAGCAGTTGCTGGACAATAATTTGGGGTCACTGGTTTCACGGGAGCGACAGACCCAGTGCCATAAGACAGGCACACCATACAAGCCTCACCGGGCCCACTCGAACAAGTGATGCAAAGCCAGCACTTAGACCACAGTATCACCAGAGAGAAGTAAATATCTTTTTTCTTTTAATTGGAGTTTTAACAACCACTGTGAGCAACTCAGTGGGCTATAAGCAGTTGCCCGTCCCTAAGTTAGGGCCACTGGCTCCAGGGAAGGGAGAGCCAGTGCCGTAAGCCAAACACAACATCCATGCCTCGCCGGGATTCGAACCCAGACCTATCTCGGACAAATGATCAGAAGCCGTCGCTTAGACCACTGCGCCACCAGGGCAGCAAGTAAATATCTGGTTTTGGTAGATCATGTCTTTATTATTACCTGCGTACTTATGCTCAATTGCTGGCGGGCCCAGCTGCATTTTTTTATTTCACCACAAAACATGTTTGAAATACATAAGTGAGCTACCAAAATACGAAACACCTCTTGTGCTTGCTACTAATCGAGAGCCTGGCAAATATCAGTCGCAGATACCCCCAAAAATGTCAATATTTTGCTGAGAATATAGATGGGGGTTGTTTATATGAGAATATAGATGGGGGCTGTAACAGCAACGGCAGTGCTCTCACCTACTGGGAAAAGTTTTCAAAATTCATTTGTAATATGTTCATAGAATGTAAAACTGTTGGCAAAGACTTTTTGTGTGTGATTTACTGTCACAACTTCTAATACATCATACTCCAGAAATTTGTATTACGTACATTTTTAAATGATATAAACACACAGTCTCATGACAGTTTCTGGCTACTTGTTTTAATGTTAATAAATTATTACAGAGACACCAAAACATCATGCTTTTTGGGAAACTTTTGTGTTAGAAAAATTAGTTTACATGGCAGTTTTTGCTGTTTTACAGTGACAGTATTATACACCATGGATTTGCTACTGAATGCTAACAATACAAACTCAGCAAATCATACAGAATTCATAAGTTCATAAAACTTCTGTTAAAAAAAAATTTCGATATCTTTTCAAAAATCTTTGTTAATTGACATGACTGAATCCTTCATGATATTATGGTTTTCATTCTTATTTCAGATGGTCCAGAATCATGTGGTGGATAATATGTTCTCTGCTGGCTCAATTCATACTAAGTTGCTTTATGATGTACGCACAGAGTATCAGACTGTTAAAGTGCACAAGGAGAAAGGAAGTCTCATGGTCAACTCAGCTCATGTCATTAAGCCTGATCTCCTTGTAAAAGATGGAATTGTGCATTGTATTGATCAAGTATTAGTTCCAGAAGGTCGGCGAAAATCTTGAATGTGGAAGGCACAAACGGAAAACAGAAGTAAAATGATGATAATGTAGCTATTTCACCATCTTGGAAATGTGCTTTAAGAACTTTGATTTGAAGCACCCCAAGAAAACTTAGGGAAACAAAGAAAATTACCCATAGCAGCAAATGGCTTAATTTAAAGCTGGTATAGTTTATTTTGTTCATATGTAAAAGAAAAAAACTCCAACTTCTATAAATATGATCAAAAATAATCAAATGAAATGTGTCACTTAATTTTCAGATTTGTTACCAGAACTTTTAATATATGTGGACCAGGACATTAATAGATGTTCACATCACAAAAAAGTTTTCAAGATATATCTATGATTCAAATTTTTTAAATGCAACAAGGTACTACAATATCTGTAATCCTTCTGATTAAAAAGTGATACTGATCAATTCACAAAACTAACTTTTATTTTTTTTATTTGCAAAAAAATTAGCAGAGTATCTACTGATCAAAACAGCAGTTGATTATTAATTAATTCAGCTGTCATTCTTTAAAGTTGGAATCGATCTACATTTAACAATCTGTGTTTGTGAATGTTGGTGTCTGATTATTTTCATTCTGTTACAGTTGCTTTGAACTAAATGACCTTAGAATGCGGCACTTCTTCACCTCTGACCATTCAACAATTAGAAACAGTGCTGTAGAATGTTTTCTTTTTTTCCCCCCTAGAAATACATCTTTTTCACAATGCGAAATACACAGAATGGCATGAGTTTCATTGCAATATACAAAAACAAACCTAAAATCTGCCTTCCTCTCAATATTCAACTTTTTTTTTTCAAGCTTTGCAACCAAGAACATTTTGAAACAAAACAAAACTAATACTGTCCACCTGATGTGGACTGCTTACTAAAGAGTGAAATAAAAAGACTTCTACTCCTTATGAGAGTATTTCTGAGCTGTCACAAATACCTGCATGTCAAAGAAAAAAATAGTGCATAGCATTCTAAGTCACTAAATTCAAGGAAACTATATTAGATGTACATTTGTTATAGCATTAAAACAAACAACTTTGTGTTTTCAAAACAAGAAAAACAGTTTTACAAATGTGAAAGCTTAAAAAGCTGAGTGTCTTTTTTAAGCAATGCATTATGTCTGTGTTAAACACACAAATAAATGAGACTTACCGTTATTAAATTATCGTTACAAAGTTATATATGTTGTTGCAACAATTAATTTATTACAATAATATAAAATCATTGCTGTGTCTTATATAGTTTATATGTATAATTGATGTAATTCAAGAAAATCATAAATATATTTATGTTAAAAATCCATTGTGTGAAATGCCATGAAGTATCTATCACTCATAAAAAAAAATAACATTTCATGACAGCACTGAAATAAATCACTTTTGCTTTTATGTGAGAGTTCATGTGTTTTTATTTTTAACAGGAATCAAAACCATTTACAGACTTTACTGAGATTAAAATACTTAAATTCTATTTTAACCTCTGAAGAACTTTTCCATTATTCTTCATATCTTCTGAGCTCTTTTGTATTTTCAGACTATTCTGGCCTCTAGATCTTTATCTTTAGAAAACACAAAAGAACTCGGAAGATATGAAGAATAATGGAACGCTCTTCAAGTTAAAATAGAATTTTTAATCTTTACACCTACATTTAAACAAAACGTCCTATTTCTATTATTTAAAATCAATCTCCAGGTAAGCCCAAGAATGATGTACAACCTACGTTCAATAAGCTCCAGAACTGACCTCATAACTAATGTAACAGAAGAGGGACAAAAATATCATGTGTGTGTCACAAGACAAGCAGTCCTTGGCCAGTCTGCAAACAGCTGCAAACTGGTTTATACTGGTGCCAACACGCAGCAGACAGGCATTGAGGGAGTCATTTTATTTAGCCATGGAAGAGCAAAGAGTAAAACATCCGTTTTTGTTGGAAACCAGGTAAATCAGCAAGTGAAACTTACGGAATGTTAAAAAAAGAGAATGGAGACACAGCATTATCCCACAGCAGAGTTTTCAAATGGTATTCAGTTTAAAATTATCTGGCAGTTTGTTTTTTCTTTGTGGAGCTAACCTCTGAATCCCAGAGAAAAGCTCAGTGATATGCAATGTATGTTTGATGTAAAATATAAAAATTTGACACAAGCCATGCTATTTTTGGTCTTTTTCAAATTAACTCTGTCCAAGGGCACTGAGATTTCAAACTACACTGAAGAGCAATTGAACTAGAGATACCTGTCTAGTAACGTGTAGCACCACCTTTCGCCCTCATGACGGTGGCGATTCGTCTCGGCATGGACTCGACAAGACACCAGAAGTGTTGGGAAGCCATACCGATCCACGACCCCTAAACAAGCTCCCACAATTCATGAAGATTTGATGGAGGGAGGTCAGAACCTTGAACATCTCTCTCGATGGCATTCCAGATGTGCTCGATGGGATTGAAGTCAGGTGATCTAGCTGGCCAAGGAAGCGAGGTCACGTCGGTGGAGTGTTCATCCAACCATTCAGATACAATTTGGGAGCGATGGCACGGTGCATTGTCTTGTTGCAGGATGAGGTTCCCAGTGGGATGTTGCAGATGCACAAATGGGAGCAAATGGTAGTCCAGGATATCCCAGTAACGTTGACCTGTGAGGCATGATGTCACATGTACCAGGGGTCCCACTTCAGTCCACGTAAATAGTCCCCAAACGAGAATGCCACCCCCACCAGCTTGAAGAGTACCCTGCTGGAAAGAAGGATCCATCGCTTCATGTGGTTTGCGCCGTACTCGTATCCTGCCATCCGCATGTACCAACGTGAATCTCGATTCATCAGTCCAGGCAACATTTTTCTACATGTCTAGGGTCCAGTGGCGATTTTCCCGCGCCCATGCTAATCTTTGTACCATGTGATGTGCGGTCAGCAGCGGTACCCTTGTGGGACGATGGCTTCTGTACCCCATAGCGAGGAGATTGTTCTGAATGGTGTGGCTGCTTACACGTTTTTGTGCACCAGCGTTAAATTGTCGAGTGATTTCTTGCACTGTGGCCCATCTATCCACTGTTACAATGCGAGCCAGCCGACGATGACCCCACTCATCCACACGCTGTTCTCCACGGCAGTTGGTCCTTGCAGGGATGGTTTTACTGGATTTGATGTACTCACGGTGCACCCATGACACAGTGGCTCGTGAAAATCCCAGTACCTGCATGACTTCCGAGATGGAGTGACCCATTCGTCGGGCCCCGACGATTTGCCCACGATCAAATGCGCTTAGATCCTTCGTCTTACCCATACCGCGTCTGACTCTTACCGATTCCCGTCGCGTCACTCCTTATATTGTCAGATCGCTGCATACGTCATGTCGTTTCCGTTTACAGGGCCGCCCACAGCACCACGTTTGCATAACGCCACCTGTCTCTAATTTAATTGCTCTTCAGTGTATTTCTTTTCCCCTTTCTGTTGGAGGTTTAACAACCACCATGAGCAACTCAGTGAGCTATAAACAGTCGCCCATCCCTAATTTAGGGCAAGTGGTTCCAGGAAAGGGAGAAAGCCAGGGCTGTAAGACAAACACAACATCCATGCCTCACCAGGATTCGAACCCGGACCCATCTCGGACAAATGATCAGAAGCCATCGCTCAGACCAATGCACCACCGGGGCGGCAATTTCAAACAATGACAATTAATTAATGCATGCAAGAAGCAAAGGAATAAAGTTTCCCTTCAAGTCACAAATGTGAAAAATCCTTTGTGTAAAAATGCTATAAAATATGTCCTCGTGAGTTCCTTTTATTACAGCACTAAAATACGTTCTTTTTAAAACAAACATTTTTCTTTGTGCCCCTTCACATATTCACTTTTAAAAGCTCCTTGTTTCGCTCATGAATAAAATTATTCCTGTACACATGAGATGTGAAACATATACAGTGAAAACTCCAAATAACAGTCATTGCTGGGACAACAAAAAAAGTGAGAGGCTGTTATTGAGCGATGGCCATTATTCTAAGGTTAGGCCTAAGTTAATAGCATTTGTCAATTTTGTTTATGCATGAGAAAATAGAAGTATGATATTCATGCACATAGGAAACTATTCAATTACCTTTTTCAAAATGCTGAGTACAATGGCTGGAATAATGGGTATATTCTATTACAAAGTACTATAATGTGTATACATTATATTGTAGCTAATCAATTTATACAACAGAAAATCATAGACACTTTTTCTTTACACTGTCTGCCTTTTTTACTGGTATCAATTTTTACAGATAATGTTTTGTCAATCACAGCATGAAAAAACATGTCAATTTCATCATCATTGAAAATACCCTGATTTTCATTTTGTGGAACAACATTTCTCCCATTGTTCCTCTTTTGTTTTTAAAAAAGTGCAAAACTTCACAAATTTAAACCACAGAAGAAATGAGTTGTCTGCAGTTGTTGAAAGGTTATCCTAGGGATTGCTGGAGGTTTTCTAGTTACATAGATGGCAGTCAAATTTGCTGAATAATGGGTGGAAAGGAACACAGCCCATGGAAAAATTTTACATACAAAACAATTCATCTGGGGAAAAAAATCAGTGGAGTTCAGCAAATCCTGGAAGTGGGTGAAGAATCAGAGTCAAATATGGTGAGTGAGTGCACTCGAGTAATGAGAACACAATGCAGACTATGTAATGTTAACCCTTCAAAAGCTGAACTTAGTTCAAGCTCGAAAATTAGAAAAATAAAATATGGAATGAAGAGTTTTTGCTTCTGAATTTTTGAAAAAAGAAAAACAAAAGTGCTAATGCAAATTGCAAATGTTTTTTTCTATTTTTGCAAATGTTTTTTTCACACATTGGTCAATCTGCACACAAACTTTTTTTGTATTTTTCAAAAATTCCTTTATGCTCAGAGTAGAGCCCTACACAGGACGGGCCTACAATTTTGTTAGCGGGTTTGGATAGGCTTGAACTTGCATGGGTACCATGTAGTCGGGTTGATGATAAATTTAGGTCATTCTGTTTTTGAAGTATCTGCCTTTCTCTTCCCGTGATCATATTTCTTAAGACGTTGGGCCAACAGAATGAAATCACTTTCTGCATACAAGAATGTGTTGTATTAACTATTAACCATGTAAGTGTGTGTGCGTGTGCATAACTGATCACCAGTTTATATTATTTTCTGGGCAAAAGTGTCAGAGAAGAGAGTACTTGACTCGTATAAACAGTGATCTGGCCCTACGAAGGGTTCAATTATGAAATGACAATAATTTACTTAAGTTCACTGAATACTATTTATTGCATTTACCATATTTCTGGTTACTGGTGGATTAGTTAACTTGCTTATGCCTTCTTTTTACATGAGGTTCGAGTTATTCCAAAAAGTTGCAGTACAAATACCGTCTATGTTAAGGCAAGTGACAGTTAAGCAAATGAAACCTATGTCAGGCCTGAAAGGCCGGGCCGGGTGGGGCCTGACATTAACTGGGTGGGAACGGGCCGGGCCAGATGGGGAGGAGTGTGGCATTAACTAGGTGGGCCCAGGCAGGGCTAGGGCATAAAAATATTGCCTCTGCAGGGCTCTAGCTCAGAGGACATTAAAAAGTGGCAATCAAAATGCATCATGAAATTTCATGATTTCATTTTTTACAAGAGTTAAATTTCCTGCATGTCAGTGTGTGTGGAGGGGGGGGACGGGTGTTGAGAACTAGAAATTTGAAATTTCTGAAGTGATGTTGCAAAAAGGCTTATTTCCAATACACCAAGAAAATGCTGATCTTTCACAGGCCAGGTGAAATGGTCAATTTCTGCATGTTTTCATTTTCCATTTACTTTTCAAATTCTTGATTAGAAATGCATAAACTCACTCACTTTATTTCACTGTGTTTTGTAAAGACTGCTTCAATTCCAGTTAAATATCGATAGCACCTAATTGTACTTGCAAAGTAAGTAAAAGCAAAATGTTTTTAGATATTAAATTTTTATGCTAAGAATTTTTCCTGTTACGTGTCCAGCAGTATGCAAACTGATACTTTGAAATGATAGTTTGAAGAGCTTTTACAGACAGCACAAAAACTTGTTTGCAATTAATAAGTTATAAAATATTTTTCATTTCTGCACCCTCCACATTTCTTGTTAGATTACATAACATAACACCCACTAGGGCCTGAAAGTGATGGGAGTTTAAGAAAAGTCACAGATTTTTGAGGGAAGTCATGAACACTTGAGAAAAATTATGAGCTTTTGAGGAAAGTGATGGAAGCTTCAGGAAAGTCGTGGACTTTTGAGGAAAGTGATGGGAATTTGAAGAAAACCATGGGCAATCGAAGAAAATTATGGACTTCTGAGAAAGCCATGGAAAGTATAAGAGCATGACGAAAGTTGAAGAAAGTGATAAGAGCTTGAAGAAAGTTATGCGCACTTGAGAAAAGTTGTGCACTCTTAAAGAAAGTCATAGACACTTGAGGAAAATTATGGAATCTTGAGCAAAGTCATTGACTCTTGAGGAAAGTTGTGGACACTTGACAAAAGTCATGTACTCTTAAGGGCAGTCATGAACACTTGAGGAAAATCATGGACACTTGAAGAAAATTATGGACTCTAGAGGAGAGTAATGGACACTTGAGGAAAATTATGAACTTTTGAGGAAAGACATGAACTCTTGTGGACACTTGACAAAAGACATGTACTCTAGGGAAAAAAGTCATGGACACTTGAAGAAAATCTTGGACTCATGAGGAAAGTGATAAGAGGTGAAAAGTTTTGGACACTTGAGGAAAATTATGGATTCTTGAGGAAATACGTACATCCATATGTACCATATATAATTTGTGAAAAAAAACTCAAGTTTATTTTACCACTGATAACTTTGTTACTCGCATTTAATATTCAAAGACATAGCCATAAGTTTCTGTGATATAAATACATTGGTATTATTGCTTGCTAATCCAATTAAATCAAGTTTTCATTACATACCACTGCTTGAAGTGGAACTTCTCACTTCACATTGCTGTCGTCGTCCAAGTTTTCACAGGTCCGTAGTTATTTGAGGAGGTCTTTGATGGTAGACAGTATGCTGTGTATGGTAAGACTTCGTAAAATTTTGAAAAGGAAAGAATAATCACATCCTGAATTGAATTTCTGAAAGTGTTAAGTGGCATCGATATTCTAAAAGCAAACAATGAGGTAATAAAACTAAGTTTAAAATACCAATAAAAGATTGAGATTAACAGGTAAAATCACATAAAAGGAAGCAAGAAATAATCTAGTCTCTTGGCTATGTTTGCAAATCAAACTTTTGAAGTTGTTAAAAAAACATTGATTGATAGAAGTGATCGCTACTAATGTGACCCTAAAAACACAAGGCTTGAAATTAACATAGCAAACAGAGTAGTTAGTCATGAGACTGACAATTCCTGCTTTCCTTAGGCGATTTTACTTAGTTCAACTTTTATTACTATTTTTAACTTTGTTTGTTTATTTCCTCATCGCTTAGTTTTTAGAATATCAACGTTTTATAACTTCAAAAGTTTGAACATAGCCAAGAGACTAGATTATTTCTTGCTTCCTTTTATGTGATTTTACCTTGTTCATCTCGATCTTTTATTGGTATTTTAAACTCCATTTCATTTCCTCATTGTTTACTTTTCGAATACTGATGCCTAAATGCTTTTGGAAATTCAATTCAAGATATGGTTATTCCTTCCCTTTCGAAATGTTACTTAACTGAAAAAACAAGTCTCACCAAACACAGAGTATTGTCTACCATCAAAGATCCCCTCAAGTAACTACAGACATGTGAAAACTTGGACAGCAATGTGAAGTGAGAAGTTTAACATCAGGCAATGGCATGAAATGAAAACTTGATTTAATTGGATTAGCAAGCAATAATACAATGCATATATACAAGTATCACAGAAACTGATTGCTATGTCTTTGAATATTAAAAACGAGTAACAAATTTTTCAGTGGTGAAATAAACTTGAGTTGGTTTTTTTCACAAATTATACATAATTATTATACCGCATAAATAATGTATACATTAATGTAATAATGTTGCAGCTAATGGTACTAAAAATCTTATAACATATGAACTGTATTCACTGCATGTGCTTTTGATGAGTCATCCCTCTGTACATTTAAGAAATTATTGGATCATATGTACAGGTTGTTGAAGTAGACAAATGTGATGAGGATATTTCCCATCCACAGCAAGTTTACTTTCGCATTGTGAGATTTATTTTTATATCATACAGATATGATTAATTTAAACTTTGTTAACATCAACATATTCCAAATATTGCACAGAAGTCACAGTGGTCTGACAGTAAAAAGCAATATAATCAAAAGGAGAAGAAATGGAGATAATCATCGCAGGTGATGGATCATTTGACAAGCATATATCTGTATTTACTACCTGATGACAGGAAATACAGATACATTCATCAAGTTACCAAATGCTGTCAAAATGACAGTGATTTCAGTGAAAGCATGTCATAACCACAAGACTGTCTGCACAAGACTTTTTGTGCTGAGAACATGGGGGTAGTCAGAACAGTACAAAAGGAGTAAAATCCCCAAGCACATGTTAAAAACATCTTGACAACTACAATACCCTCAGTGCACTCAAACACTGAAATGTAGATATCATAGACTTTGATCCATTCTTCAAAACTATGCATCATGAATGAGGCCAAATCTAAAAAGAAAGATTACTTTGCAAGAAAAGCATGTTTTGGAGAAAACGTATCTCCACAGAAAAAGTCAGTCTCACATCTCAGATGTAGCATAGGATTAATTCCTTTGATAGGTTTAGTTTCAACTTTCCTCATCTCATAAGATTTCTCTGTTTGAGAAATGTGAACATTGAGATGAAGGATATAGTACACTGATTAAAAAGTGATGAACTGGATTTTTAAAAAAACTATTAATAGACCTGTGTAAACCAAGTAGTTCCTACACCAGGACCAGTTACTTAATATGGCTTTCAAAACATGGTCACATTTCACATGCTGCTCCCACACTCTTAAACATCTGTGGCAGCAAATCTTTTCAACAATCCAATATTTGCTTTGGTTTGCACAGATGCGCTATGCATCATTACTGTATACTACCATGCGACACGTAGAGGATGTCATCCGTTCATAAGTCAGGCACAGAACCAACATATTTCATTTAAGAACTTTTACATTTATGCCAAGGCATCGAAACCCTTTCTTCATTCTCTCGTACTAAGCGTCAGAAGAAAACATGATATAAAGAGATTCAATATCTATTACACACGTCAAAACGTAGACTTGTGATTATGGTGGTGCAGAAAGTTATCACTTTTTTATTTTAAAAGATAAGAACAAAAAGAAGGTAAGAGCAATTACTCACATATATTCATCCCGAGGTTGCCATCATTCATTCACTCATGTATTACCGCAAGTTGTTCAGTCCCAGATGTTCAGTGGCTATGCATTACAAACAGTCCGATGCTGACCATTATAAAAAGATTAGCAACGCAAAGGTAGTAGTCGGCCTCATGAACCATGCCATATATTGCATCGTAAGCTCAAAGAACAATACAACAGAAACAGAAAACCATATTACTATGAATACCATGGTCAGGTTGAAAGGCTAAAAATGAACGAATCTAAAAAACTACAATGAACAAATCTAAAAGGCTGACGATGAACGAATTTAAAAAAAGAAATATAACATGAAAAGCCAGCAGAAACGATGAAGGAACTATTTACATAATGTATGCACAATCACCTCACGTCCACCAGTGTCCCCAGACGTGTTTCGTACCATACAAAATGTTCAACGTACTTTTCATTCCCGTTGAAAATGCCTAGGAAGAGACTAGGGCGAAACGTTTCGTACCATACAAAACGTTCAATGTACTTTTTATCCCCATTGAAAACGTCCAGGAAGGGACTAGGGCGAACCATTTCGTACCATACAAAACATTCAACGTACTTTTCATTCCCGTTGAAAATGCATAGGAAGGGATTAGGGCAAAACGTTTCGTACCATACAAAACATTCAACGTACTTTTCATTCCCGTTGAAAATGCATAGGAAGGGATTAGGGCAAAACGTTTTGTACCATACAAAACGTCCAACATACTTTTTATTCACATTGAAAATGCCAAGGAAGGGACTAGGGCGAAACGTTTCGTACCATACAAAACGTTCAACGTACTTTTCATTCCCGTTGAAAACGCCTAGGAAGGGACTAAGGCGAAACGTTTCGTACCAATCAAAACGTTCAACGTACTTTTCATTCCAGTTGAAAATGCCTAGGAGGGGACTAGGGCGAAACACGTCCGGGGATACTGGTGGACATAAGGTAATGGTGAATACATTATGTAAATAGTTCCTTCATCGTTCCTGCTGGCTTTTCATGTTATATTTCTTTTTTAAATTCCTTCATCGTCAGCCTTTAGATTTGTTCATTGTAGCTTTTTAGATTCGTTCATTTTTAGCCTTTCAACCTGACTGTGGTATACACTGAAGAGCAATTGAATTAGAGATACCTACCTGTCCAGTAACGTGTAGCACCACCTTTCGCCTTGATGACAGTGGCGATTCATCTCAGCATGGACTCGACAAGACACCGGAAGCGCTGGGAAGCCATAAGGATCCATGACCCCCTGAACAAGCTCACACAGTTCACGAAGATTTGATGGAGGGGAGTCAGAGCCTCGAACATCTCTCGATGGCATCCCAGATGTGTTCGATGGAATTTAGGTCAGGTGACAGCTGGCCAAGGAAGCGAGGTCACGTCAGTGGAGTGTTCATCCAACCATTCGGATACAATTCGGGGGCGACGGCACTGTGCATTGTCTTGTTGCAGAATGAGGTCCCCAGTGGGATGTTGAAGATGCACAAACGGGAGCAAATGGTCGTCCAGGATATCCCAGTAACGTTGACCTGTGAGGGATGATGTCACATGTACCAGAGGTCCCATTTCAGTCCACGTAAACAGTCCCCAGACAAAAATGCCACCCCCACCAGCTTGAAGAGTACCCTGCTGGCAAGAAGGATCCATCGTTTCATGTGGTTTGCGCCGTACTCGTATCCTGCCATTCGCATGTACCAACGTGAATCTCGACTCATCAGTCCAGGCAACATTTTTGCACATGTCTAGGGTCCAGTGAAGATGTTCCTGCGCCCATGCTAATCTTTGCACCCTGCGATGTGCGGCCAGCAGCGGTACCCTTGTGGGACGATGGCTTCTGTACCCCATAGGGAGGAGATGGTTCTGGATGGTGTGGCTGCTTACGCATTTTTGTGCACCAGCGTTAAATTGCCGAGGGATTTTTTGCACTGTGACCTGTCTATCCGCTGTTACAATGCGAGCTAGCTAACGATGACCCTGCTCATCCACACGCTGTTGTCCACGGCAGTTGGCTCTTGCAGGGATAGTTTTACTGGATTCGATGTACTCACGGTGCACCCGTGACATAGTGGCTCGAGAAAATCCCAGTGCCTGCACGACTTCCGAGATGGAGTGACTCATTCGCTGGGCCCCGACAATTTGCCCACAATCAAATGCGCTTAGATCCTTCGTCTTACCCATACTGTGTCCGACTCTTACTGATTCCTGTCACATCACTCCTTATATAGTTGGATCGCTGCATACGTCATGTCGTTTCCGTTTACAGGGCCGCCCACAGCGCCACATTTTGCATAACGCCAGCTGTCTCTAATTCAGTTGATCTTCAGTGTGCATAGTAATATGGTTTTCTGTTTCTGTTGTATTGTTCTTTGAGCTTACAATGCAATATATGGCATGGTTCTTGAGGCTGACTACTACCTTTGTGTTGCTAATCTTTTTATAATGGTCACCATCGGACTGTTTGTAATGCATAGCCACTGAACATCTGGGACTGAACAAATTGCGGTAATACATGAGTGAAGAAATGATGGCAACATCGGAATGAATATATGTGAGTAACTGCCTATATGAGACCTTCTTTTGAAGGTCACATATAGGCAAAAAGAAGGTCACAGTATATGTGATCTTCTTTTTGTTTTTATTTTTTTAAATAAAAAAGTGATAACTTTCTGCACCACCATAATCACAAGTCCACGTTTTGACGTGTGTAATAATAATTCTACAGGGATACTGAATCTCTTTTTATCATGTATTTCAATCAAGTATAGCACGTGACTTCCTAATACGGAAGATATACATGAAATATTTAGGAAGCAAACATGTCCGTGGGTCTTGTTCTTCAGATGTTATCCTCTGATATAATGCTTACTATAAGATAATAAATGAAAGTCCTTACCTTGGATATATTGGATCCATACAATGAAAACCTGATCAATAGGATACAGTCAACTACTAAAATAAGTGGCAGTCAACTACTAAATTTGTCTACTAAATAGGATACATTAGTAGACAAATTTAGTAGTTGACTGTCAACTATTTTAGTAGTTGACTGTCAACTAATTTAGTAGTTGACTGTCAACTAAATTTGTCTACTAAATAGGATACAGTCAACTACTAAATTTGTCTTTCTGTTTCAGTGTTCCTAACTGATTACTTCATACCAAAGAAAACTTAAAGACACTATGTATCAGAGTTCCATGTATGACTACAACCTGGATATGAAAACAAAGTCACACAAATTCGTGTTTCCTTTTTTATGAATTTTAATAAAATTTACAAAGTCCATGACAGCACTAACCAAGAAGTAAAATGATAAATGTATGTAGAATATCAAATTCTCTGTACAATCAAAAATGAATGTAAGACCAAGTAGGCTTGGTGCAAAAACCTCTTCCACACACTCCTTAAGGGCAGACAAATATTCAATACAGGCAGGTTTTCTTCATAATCCTCAGAAATTCTTCTTGGTTAACTTCACCATCTCCATCTCTGTCAGCTTCATTTATCATTTCCTGAAAATATTTAAGAAACAAATATTCTCCTGTAACCTGGACCACATACCAAGTAATTTCAAAACAAATGAAGGGAGCAAAAAAATATTGCTCAAAATTCTTAACAAATGATCCAAGCAAAATGTTACTTGCATTGATAAAATCTTTTTGCCTAATACTTCAAACAAAAGTAAAGTATGGCCAAACACATTTTGTATATCAATGAAATTAAACTTTTCAAATGTTTTATCCAGTATTAGTTTTAGAAAAGCATATAGTCATTACTGATTATTTACTTACTGTTGCTGTATCAAACTTATCTATTTACAACAATCTTGACACACAACACGGGCTTTTTTTTTTTTTTTTTTTTTTTTTATTGGAGGTTTAACGACCACCGCGAGCAACTCAATGGGCTATAAGCAGTCGAACACGGGCTTCACTGACATCCATTACACATACACAAGATATTTTATACTTCATACTCATAACCTTTTTCTCTTGCAGACACTCCTGAATCTGATCCTCCCATGGCTTCCTCTGCCCTTCCTTCCTGCCACTTGAGCAAAAAAAAATTTCTTAGTAAGCATCTCATCACTCATTCTTTCAACATAGCCAAACCACTGAAGAATATTAGTCTCCACCTTGCTAACAACATTTTGCTTCACATTACACAACTGCAGAACATCTTCATTCCTCACACGATCAGAACGTGTCTTGCCACAAACCCCCCATAAGTAACGCATTTCTCCAGCATTCAAACAACTCCTATGTTTCTTCTGTAGTACCCATGTTTCACTTCCATACATCAGAGTAGGAACAGTTACACTTTCATACACAGCCATTCGGGATTCTCTTGAGAACCCATCACTCCTGTGAAAACCTCCTAAAGCAGCTATGACTGTCAATGAAGAATTCACTCGCCTACTAATTTCACCATCCAATTTGTTCTCTCTGTCAAACATGCTTCCTAAATGCACAAACTCATTCACCTGGTCAATCACTGTGCCATTTAGACTTATATTACATTCAGTGCTAACAGTTCCTTGCTCAAAAACCATAACTTTGGTTTTTACCTTATTTATACTCAGTTTGAATTTCATGCAAGCTTCGTACATCTGGGACAACATACTCTACAACTCACTTTTGCTCTCTGCAGCAGGACTGTGTCATCAGCATACAGCAATCTGCACACACGAATATTACCAAGACATAGACCAGTATTGTCCATCTGGGCATCACGCATGCATGCATCCATAAATATATTAAACAGCCATAGTGACATTGCACAACCTTGTCCGACTCCTGAAAACCATTTTGATAAAATACCATTTACTTGTACACAAGCTCTACTGCCAGCATATATGGCTTTTACACTATTAGATTCCCAGTAACACAATGCTTATTAAATACCTTCCACAAAAGTATCATATTTACTCGGTCGTAAGCTTTCTTTAAATCTATAAAGGCGGCAAAAACTTTCTTACCAACAGCCAGATACTTTTCAATCATCATGAGTAAAGCAAAAATTTGGTTAGTGCAGCCTTTACCAGGCATAAAACAACTCTGAACATCCCACACTTTCTCTGATGTAAGACCTCGTACTTTTTCAATAATGACCTTACCAAACACTTTGCCTGGCACACTCAGTAGGCTAATACCACGATAGTTCTTGCAGTCAGTCTGATCACCTTTTCCCTTATACAAGGAACAACGATAGCATACTTACAATCCCGAGGGACCATTCCTAACTACCAGCATAACTGTGAAATTTCAGTTAACCAGTCAATTACAGAGTCACCCCCATATTTCAACATATCAGCAGTTATGCCATCATCTCCCAGAGCCTTACCATTCTGAAGAGATTTTACAGCTTTACACATCTCTTCTCTAAAGATCTCTACTGTGCTTCCATCAGCTTCTGCCTCAGAATCACCTTTGCTTTCTTGGTCTAATAACTCACCAAAGTATTCACTCCATCTTTCACTTAACTAACTGGGCTCCCATATCATTTCCCTGGCCCTATTCTTTACACAACTTACAACTTTGTTTCCCCTATTTTTCCTGAGTCTCGCATACTTCTAGAAAGGTTTTCTATCTTTCCAAAAAGCCAATTCATGCCTTTCCACTTAAAAATTTCTCTGGTAGTTTGTATTTCTTCGTGAAGCTAACCTCTGAGTCTCAGAGAACAGCCTAGTGATATGTATGTATATAGTCATTACTCTTTTTAAATTGATAGACCTTGCCCATTTCATAGTTACAATGAAAATGTGACAGGGTAATATTTCACAATAGCAATGCGTCTGAGAAAAGAATAGTAATTACAACTGTAGTTGTCACACACACTGGAAAATGCAATCCATTAATTAAAGAAAATGCCATGCAAATAGTCTAATAAGAAATGCTGTGTATGTGAGATCCAAAATGATGCAGGTTGTTTAAAATGTCTGAAAGATGGTAATCTGAAAACTGAGAAGGTTAAGAAAATTTGCAAAGGTAAGAGATGAACTTAGAGCACAAACAATGTAAGGGGTGTTGAAAAAGCTGAACAGTGAACCACAGATCCCACAAAAAGTATACAACGTATCATACACACAAAACTCAATTCTGACAAAATGTCTAGTTTCAGTGTCCCCAAAAACAATTTTACAAATCACTTATGAAGTGGGATAATAACATCACTACCACCCCAGATAAGGATGTGACTATTGAATAAAAATGTGCAATAATGAAAAAGAGCACAAAACTGCACTTTGGATTAAAAATGTTCAAAATCGTTTGAGACACAGTGGTACGGGCAAACTAAAAATTACAGCTGACAATACTGCAAAGCAGATGAAACAAGTAAAAGATCTGTCAGCCTCTGGAAAAGATGAAGTACATGATTTTGGCTGAGAAATTTAAACAACTTACATCCTACATTAACAGGGCAATTTAATTTAATGATGTAAAGAGCCACTATTGGTGAGTGGACAACAAATGAAAGAGCAGTACTGATCATGGAAGTCAAGAAAAAGAGAGGAAGGGGCATTTTCCAACAATGATAGACAAATCACATGCTTGTTAATAATGATCAAACTGTTAAATGAAATAATAGCAGATGAAATATCTAGAGTCACTTAATTTGTGCAACACTACTTCCAAAAGAACAGGAAGATATTTGTCAAAATTTTCAAGAGAAAAAATTTACTTCTAGTTAATATGATTTTAAAAGACGCAAAACAAATCTTCACATGGAATTGATTACAAAAAAGTAAGCCATAAACTTCATGCTTAAGACCTGTATTATGAAATGCATATCAATTTTGAAAATGAGTAAAATGCAGGAAAATTCCCAGAACATGCAATGAATACATGGAACATGAAGTTAGTAGTTTTATGTGGTGCTTTATCTCAGTTTTTTTAAAAACTGGTTTACTTACTTTTTTTGTAATTTTCAGATCATATAAACTCCATGATTTGTCATTTGGCAGCAACACCAGGTATGGTGTTGTGAGCAACCCAGGAACCCAATGTCCACACACCAAATAAAATTTTTCACTAAAGCTTGCAGCAAGCAGAGAAAAAAAGTTACAAAACAAAAAGATTCTGTAAAGCTCCAGGAATAAATCAGAAAGGTTGTTAAAGCTTGCCCACAATATTAAGGTATTTCAGTTGGTACATGGGTTCCTGGATTTAACTCCAGAATATTCCAACTAACCAAAAATGATGGCACTGAACACTGATGCTCCATTTAACTACATACACGGTTGAGTCAGATTATTATTGTGACCACCAGATAATATCCAGAGTAACCACCGTGTGCAGCACGGACAGCAGCTAGACAGGCTGTGAGTGGCTCAATAAGGTGCTGGAAGGTGTTCACAGGTATGTGGAGCCATGCTGACTGCAGTGCATCTGACAGCTGCTGGAGGGTGCGTGGTGGAGAATCCGTAGAGCGAACAACACGATTGAGGTGGTCCCACAGATGCTCAATTGGGTTTAAGTCTGGGGAATTAGGGTCCCAGGGAAGTACTTTGAAGTCCTCATCGGGCTCTTTCAACCACTCTCGGACATTTCTAGTTGTGACACATCGCATTGTCGTGCTGGAAGATCTCATCTGCCCCAGGGAAGACAATCAGCATGCATGGGTGTACATGGTCTGCAAGGACAGATTCATAACGAATTCGGTCCATAGTGCCTTCCACAGGTATGAGTGGATGCAGGGAATGCCACAAAAACATTCCCCAGACCATAACGCTGCCCCCACCAGCTTGTGTTCTTCCTACAATGGTTGAAGAGTGTTTGTTCTCCGATGTTTCTTGCTTTATACGCCAACGTCCATCCGTTCGATGAAGCAGAAAATGTGACTCATTGGAGAATGCAATTCTTTGCCAAACAGCAGAAGTCCAATTCTGATATTGCCATGCAAACGTAAGCCTTTTCTGCCAATGGCATAGGTGCAGTGACCATCCGTCTGCATCGGAGCCCCATAAGCAGCAGGGTTCGCTGAACTGTCATTTTAGACACACTTCTGGTAGCCCCCTGGTTCATTTGGCCAGTGAGTTGCCCCACTGTAGCATGTCGATGAGCCCTCATGCACCATTGATGTAAGACATTCACGTCTTACATCAATGGCACGTGGTGCTCCGCAGTTTCCATATTGTTTACTCGCAATGGTGCCATTTCTCCAAACACGATACACTTCAACCACAGCAGCACGCAGGCAGTTCACAAACTCTGCTGTATCAGAAATACTGCCAACCTTGGCCCGAAAGCCGATAATCATCTCTTTTTGTAAATCTGATAAATTGCTCCTCTTATCCATGACAGCAATGAGTGATATGTTTTCAGAATGCCTGCACATACCTTATATACCCTCCAAGCCAGTTCAGAACACCTGCCTTCTTTCATTAGATACGCGCTGTTGACCTCAAAAGTAGGAGGTGGTCACAATAATGTGACTTGACTGTATATATATAAACACTTAATTTAGCACTAATTTCCACCAACATCTATTGCTCACTATGGTAAGTTCTGTTAAATACTGTATGCATTGGAAAAAAAAATTATGATTATGTATTTTTAGATTGCTAGTTGAAATACACTACTGTTTGTGAAAATTGCAACACCATGAAGGAAGGCTGGTATTGGCTTCAAACTTACAGGATATAACCAGAGTCGCAGAATATAGATGTACACGCGTATGCAGATAGTTTCCAAATTATTAGCAGATCTTGAAGATAGTTTTTGCTTGTAGATTAAAAAAATAAAAATGTTATTTACGGCAATTAAAACACTTACTCAAGGCTTTACTCAGATTAATATATTTAATTCTATCTCAATGTGAGAATGTTCAACTATTTTTCACATCTTCCGATAGTGAGTTCTTTTGTTTTTACAGACGTTTTGGGCCTCTTGATTTTATTAAGGCCTGTTCTCAATATATAGGAACTGTAACAAAAGTTTCGTTTACACAGAAAGACTTTAAATTTTATTGCCAGATTCCCCTTGCATTTGCCAGTTATTTAATTAAAATCTTTTCCTTATGTATTTTATAAGTCTACTATTTTTGAATTAAGTTGTTGAAGATGCTATTTATAATTTTTGAAGGTTCATTAACGGAACTGATTTTCTAGATATAAAAACTTTCTTTAATTAGCCTCTTGTTTTTATGAGGTTCATAGTCCAATATTTTAAAGTTTTGTCCTTAACATCCATTTGACACACATTTCTGCGCATTTAGTCATAATATACTTTTGTCCTCTCTGGAATCTGTAATGTCCTAATAATTATTTATTGTTATATTAATTTTTCTTTTAATTATCTTATTGTATTGTTATCGTGATTCGCGGGTTTGCTGTTGTTGTTGTTGAATTTTTATGGCACAAGGGCTTTGCGGGTTTGCAGCAAGTTTTCTATTTCAATGATTGTGTACGCAGACACATTTCATTTTTATACAACTCTGGATATAACAACAGCTAGGAACATGCAAATGATTCAAATGTCAGTGAAAATATGCATGCAGTTTTAGAGCAGCACCCTCTGAACTGTCCAGTCTTGGGTATAAAGAGCTGGCTCAAACGAGATGCTTCAATTAGTGAAGAACCAACATTGAGTCAAAAGGGTGTTTCTCGTGTCTCCCTATGCCCCATCGCTGAAGAAGGTCTCATTATGAACACCTGATAGGCTTTGAGCGAGGAAGGATTGTTGGGATGAGAGAAGCTGGATTTTCCTACCACGAAATTGTCATCCGTGTGGGACAAGACGCAAGTACAGTGATGTGAATATGGAGTCAGTGGTCAGATGAGGCTCGGATGCACAGAAATTCAGGAGATGAACCATGAAATTGCACAACTGCGCAGGATGACAGAAACCTCTACCACATGGCAGTGACCGATCGCACAACGACATCACTGTGTCAGTGCAGCAGTGGAACACTGTCACGTGTCAGGCTCTGTCTTCCAGCACAGTCCCATGCTGTCTGCTTAACAAAGAACTGGTCACTAGCAGCTCATCGCTGCACATTCTTTTGACCCTCAACCACAGACACCTCAAACTGCAAAGGGGTCTTGAACACAAGACATTGGAGTGCTGATTGGCAAGAGGTCACATTTTCTGATGAGTCATGATTCAACTTGATGTACCATGATGGTCACATGTGTTCGAAGACATTATGGTGAATGGCACCATGCAGTGTCATACCAAACCAATGCCAAGCATCATAGTTTGGGATGTCACTGGATTCAATTCATGATCTCACCTGATATAAATTAACGGAACCCTCAACAGCCAGCAATATATCAGGGATGTTTTAGAGGCAGAGGTGATACCCTTCCTTCAGAGTTGTCTTGATGAGAACAACACAATTAATTTAGTTACCTACTAACCTTCCTTTATTTTTACAATGCAGTATTTTATGTATACCTGCATTCTATTTTCTTTATTTCATGATACATGCCACATCGTTTGACAATTTGATGCCACGTGACATTATTTCATATTAATGTCTGATATCTATATTATGTTCACGTAACACTTTATTTAAACTTATTCCTTCTTCTGTATCTGATGATGGGTTCTAGGGAAACCCGAAAGTTCTTATACAATAAAATCTTTAAATTCAGCCAACGAATTTAAATTTGTATTGTGAGTGACTCTTGTTATTAAGATCGTGCATTGAAGGCAACTACCTCGATTACTTTGGAATATGTTAATTGTTAAGGGCATCAGAAACTGTGATTCAAGTTGGAATGTCATTGGATGAAATAATGACATCACTGTGGACAACAACATGCAAATGTACGTAGCACGTATTTAAGGACTAGGGCATGCAGAACAAAGTCATTTATCTTGTGTCATGTTGTTCAGTGCTCGTTGAAGAAGCTACCGTGCCTGGAAGGCACAGGCGTGCAACATTTGTTCAGTTATTGGAGTTCGAGCGAGGCCGTATAGTGGGTCTGCAAGAAGGAGGTTGGTCCTTCCATCAAACTGCAGACGACCAGGTGGGATAAGAGGTATCGGCCGTGGTAAGATGGTGGCATCCGTGGTCAAAAGAGCATTTGCACACTTGCAGATGTGGTTCAAGGCAACCCAGAGTCAGAGACGGATGAGAGGATCGCCATATCAGGAGGGTGGCGTTGTCAGATTGGATGGCTACGGCATCACAAATTCGATTCTCTGTCATACCAAGGGTGTCTACCAGAAAGATACAGAATCATTGGTTGGAAGCAGGACTACTGGCATGGTTATCACCGACCCCTGGATACCGTCGAGCATGTTTGCAGTGGTGTCAGGAACGAGTTCACTGAAGGGAAGAATGGCAGTCAGTTCTGCTTGGAAGTGTCTGACGGTCGTTTACACGTCAAGGCGAGCTGCTTCTGCCATCGTGCATCTGCCAACAACACACAGGCCCCACACCGGGCATCATGGTGTGGGAGCAAATAGCTATCACTCTGGTAGGAGTCTGGTGTTTGTACAGGGTATACTGAATAGCAGTACGTACGTCAGCAACATCGTGCAGCTGGTCGTCCTGCCATTTTTAGTGGGATCCCTGATGTGATATTCCAGCAGGATAACACCAGCCTACACTTCATCCGGCCAATTCAACATTCTCTTCAAGCTGTGCATTGCCTCCCTCAGCCAGCACACTCTCTGGACTTGTCTCTAATCAAGCATGTCTGGGACTGGATCAGACCAAGACTTCCGTGGACCCGGGCAGGCAGTGACCATATCTGAATTACACATCCAAGTTGAAAGTGCATGGAATGCCATCCCCCAGCGTGATATCCAGCATTTGTACGACCGATTGCATGTTAGATTGGAAGCTCGTATTGCTGCTGGAGGAGGTGCAACAATTTATTAAAATGTGCCTTCTGTACACTGAGATAAGCATTAAAACAAATAAACATTGAATTAATTCACACGTGTGATATCTTTCCTTAATTAACAAGTTGTTGCTACAGCATAAATCTCATCGATGCAGCTGCAATTTTTAATGGTGTTCTTTATATACTTTCCGGCAGTATAGATTAAGTATGCAGCATAAACTTACCACAACCCAGCTCAGAATACAGTCTTTACGTAGCTTACTGTTCAAAATGTAACAATACATCAGAAAACTTGAAAATTACATTGCACTGGGCAATCCCATTCTTCCTCATAACAGTTTTAATAAATCACCAGTATCTCAAACATGGAAACTGTGGAAGAAATATTCTTCACAAATACATGGAACAAAAAAAAAAATAAAATTTGTTGTTCAGATTCTTAATAATTCAAAAACTGGATTTTCATTATCCTGCAGTGTAATGGATAGCATGCTTGAATGGAAATCTGGAGATACTGGTTCTATTCCCAATCCAAGACAATACAATTTTCAAGTTTTCTGATGCATTACTATATGTTGAACTGCAGTGATGTAACTAGCCGAACATGCACCCTTGCATGATTTACTTCAGCACCCTTAAGCATAGTGATTTTCCCAGGATTTCAAACAGAAGGGAGTATGTGTTTTTTCGTAGTGTGTGTGCATGGGGGAGGGGTTAAGGAAGTCAGGGAGAGTGTCTGGAAAAGTAAGGGTGGTACCTAGAACCCTGTACAAGTTTTAACTTTTTAGGTAATGTCTGGAACAGAATTACATAATGTGCAAGGTTATCAATCAGCCAATTAATATTAACACAGTGTGAGCAAACCGATGCATGAACATGAATTACATTTTATCGCAAGAAATGAATTCAGTAAATTATATTTAAATTGTTAAGGTTAATAAAGACTTCATAATCATAATCACTCACTTTACTTTAACTTGTTTCTGAACTACTTGATTTTTGTAAAATATCTGTTTCTAAACTTTGAACAGTAGACAGACATACTAAACAAATCATCATTCTTTTAAACAAAAATGACACTTCAACTTAATTGACTTTAAGGTAAAAAAGAACTGGTACAGCTTTGAAAGATTCTTCACACGCTCTCCTTTTTTACGCTTTCCAACCGTAGCTTGAAGAAGCATATATGCTCCAGCTTTGTCCATCTGCACGTAAACTCACGTAAAAATGGTTCGATTTCGATGAAATTTTAGTATGTGGTAGGGGACCACCTGGGGACAAACCCTATTGAAAATGGGTGAAGTGGGGTCAAAGGTCACGACATAGGAGCGGGATGCATTCCATTGCCCTTATGCGTCATAACTTGCATAAATATGGTTCGATTTCAATGAAAGTTTAGTATGTCATAGGGGACCACCTGGGAATGAACCCTATTGAAAATGGGTGAAGTGCGGTCAAAGGTCAGGACATAGGAGCGGGATGCATTCCATTGCCCTTATGCGTCATAACATGCGTAAAAATGACTTATCAATCAGAAAAGCCAAACACTTACCTAAAAAGCTCTTGGCTACTTTCTTGCTATACACTTCATGCACGTCAATTAGAACATCCTGTTATGTAGCTGGCCTTCAAAGGTTGAAACTTTCAGCTTATAGGGCGCTGTTTTATATTCGTTCTTCCATTCATGAAACATCATATTTTCATACCCAGGACAAAAAACGCTGACTTCTGTCTGCCGTCTGACATGTAACATAGCTCGTCATCACTAGGTGTATACTCACTATAACGTGAGTGTTGTCAACTCTCATTACGCCTATTTTTTATCTTATTCCTCTTTCACTCCCCCATATGCAACACGGCTTTAAAATTCACAATTCAAAGAATGGTACTCACTTCGAAAACACATTCACCCACCCAATAAATACCCATATATAGTACTCTCAACAATTTACACTCCCCATAAAACCTCTCTAAGGTATACTATATACAACACATTCATACACTCAATTAAAACCACTATGTACATAATTACACTATTTACATTCCACGTCAGTCAAACTGTTGTCAACTGTGACTAATGTAGTGCTCCATCTGCCTCATATACCGCACAAACCCTACAGCAAACGCCAACCTCATTCAGCCTGTCACACACAATCCCCAAGCGCTTTCAACAGTATCCCTGTCATCCTCAGGAGGTCAATGTGTCTCTCCGCCAACCACAGCTCAAGCGAGCAAAGTCATTGAGGTTCCGGCTTCAGTCGCAAACTCTGCATCGTTGTGTCTCTGGCGCCATCTATTGTCAGTGCTGTTCTCCTTTCTTTCTTTTTTTTTTCTTCTCTTAATTGTTGTTTAACTTTTATTAAGGCTTTCCACTGTTTGTTTAAGTTGTTTGGTTTATTAATGTTACACACTCTTGATCTGTTTTTTCGATTAATACTGACTCTGCAATTCTCAACCGCCTTTCGTTTTTACAGCTCTTAATAATTTTAATATCTTCGAACTTCGGACATTGCTCTCAATTGATAAGTCATTAATGAATTGCACATAAATATGCGCACTTTGTTGGTATTTAATGCCTTTAAAGATGCAAATAATATGAGTGCGTAAAAATGGTTCGATTTCGATGAAATTTTAGTATGTGGTAGGGGACCACCTGGGGACGAACCCTATTGAAAACGGACGAAATGGGGTCAAAGGTCAGGACATAGGATCGGGATCCATTCCATCGCCCTTACCCCATACTATTAAAGGCGCAATTCTTGTATGTATGTACATTTTATTTTGAAAACGGCTCTACAGATTTTGATGAAAGTCGTTAACCTGCCGTTTTCTGGTACTAGAAATTGATTTAGCTTGATCTGGACTTCAGGAAAATTCATTTAGTGGGTTAAATAACCACCCCGAATCACCACGTCTTTAGTGTCATGGCGTCGTCCCATTAGATGTTGGCGCGAGGTCACACCATCTGTCTCATTATGTCACGCGTTGTGTATGGATCCTATTAAAGTTTTATGACGTCACACTCTTGCGAGCAGATAGTCGCGATTCTCATCTGCTTCATAACGTCACGCGTTGTGTGCGTATGTCCGTCCGCACGATAACTCGCATGAAAATCGTTCGATTTCTTTGACATTTTAGTATGTGGTAGGGGAACAGCTGGGAAGGAACCCTATTGAAAGTGAACGAAATGAGATCAAAGGTCAGGACATAGGAGCGGGATCCATTCCACTGCTCTTATGCGTCATAACTAACGTAAAAAAGTTTGATTTCGGTGAAATTTTAGTATGTGCTAGGGGACCACCTGGGGACAAACCCTATTGAAAATGGGCAAAATGGGGTTAAAAGGTCAGGACATAGGAGTGGAATCACTTCCATCGCCATTATGCGTCATAACTTACATAAAAATACTTCGATTTGGATGAAATGTTAGTATGTTGGAGGGGCCTGCCTGGGGACGAATCCTATTGAAAATGAGCGAAATGGGGTCAAAGGTTAGGAAACAGGAGCGGGATCTATTACATAGCCCTTATGCATCATAACTTACATAAAAATGCTTCGATTGCGACAAAACTTTATCATGTTATTTTGGAGGTATACTGAACTGGTTCTGTTGAATATCATCGAAATGGAGTCGAAGGTCAGGGCACAGGAGTGATAATTTATTCCACAGTCATCATCCTCATAACTTGACTAAAAATGCTTCTATTGCAACAAAACTTTAGTATGTTGTTCCGGAGGTATAACTAAACCAATTCTGTTTAATATCATCGAAATGGGGTCAACGGTCAGGGCACAGGAGCAAGATTTATTCCACAGCCATTATTCTCATAACTTGAGTAATGATTTCTGGTATGTTGGAAAGCGTATCATAATCAATGCATTGCATGATTTTACTAACTTGTTTACACTTTGCAACCATAGTTAAAGAAGCGTATATGCTCCAGCTTTGTCCGTCTGCCTACACGATAGCTCATGTAAAAATGGTTCGATTTTAATGAAATTTTAGTATGTGGTAGGGGACAACCTGGGGACGAATCTTATTGAAAATGGGCAAAATGGGGTCAAAGGTCAGGACATAGGAGTGAGATCCATTCCATCGCCCTTATGCGACATAACTTATGTAAAAATGCTTTGACTGCAACAAAACTTTATCATCTTGTTTCGGAGGTATACTGAACTGGTTCTGTTGAATATCATCGAAATGGAGTCGAAGGTCAGGGCACAGGAGTGATAATTTATTCCACAGTCATCATCCTCATAACTTGACTAAAAATGCTTCTATTGCAACAAAACTTTAGTATGTTGTTCCGGAGGTATAACTTAACCAATTCTGTTTAATATCATCGAAATGGGGTCAAAGGTCAGGGCACAGGAGCAAGATTTATTCCACAGCCATTATTCTCATAACTTGAGTAATGATTTCTGGTATGTTGGAAAGCGTATCATAATCAATGCATTGCATGGTTTTACTAACTTGTTTCTTTTGCCAATACTGTGCTCCAGTTAGACGCTTTTGTGATATTTTGCAAATGGATGCTATTCGCTTATGTATATTAAAACCTTCCATACAGTGAATGAGACTGACATACTTTCTACAAGGAAGAACTAAAAGCAATAGCGGCATGTACAGGTTTTATCCAAAATTCAAAATAAATCACTTGAAGAAATCAACCTCTTATACACAGCAGATCTGTGGATGCTGTGAGTAAATGTTGGCTTCTGTTATGCACATAATCCTAGGTGTGCGACTGATTGTTTTCCCACATCCTCCACGGGCAATCCCGATGTGGTCTCATACTTTTCTATAACAGTGCAGAGAGAGGGCAATTGGACAGTGATCGTATTTTTATCACCTGTTGCAGAGTGATCGCATTATAACCCACTGCAGAACAATCGTATACAACCCATTGCAGAATGATCGTATTACAACCCACTGCAGAATGATCATATACAACCCATTGCAGAGTGATCGTATTGCAGCCGAGAACCATTTATTTGGCAAAGCTATTTAAAGAAAAATATATATCTTTGGGTTAATTATTTGTTTGTTTGTTTGTTTCTGTGCCTGTTTGGATTTTTCCATAAAACTATAAGTGGAGGCTGTAGTATGCCGCTTTGTCACTTATGCCTCCCACAAATGCAGGAGTTACAGGGGTGGTAATTACGCCACTGTTGAACTGTAAGCAAGACGAAGACTATACTTTGCTTGCTGCCTTAATAAGTCTGTAGTTGTTTCATGCATTTGTGAAGAATATTTCTTCCCCAATTTCCAAAGTACACAATTTTGATGTAATTCTTATGAAACCCACATTTTCTTATTCAACATAATGCAGAAAACCCAACCAAATTATCTATAAAACAATCACACTTCCTGCAGCAATTTTAATGCTCTGAGTGTAATAAAAGTAAGCTTTAGTGACACTGCACTGAAATATGCTGAACAAATCATGCTATTTGTGTGGAAAAGGGACTAATAAAAGGAATATTTTTGAGTTGCTTCTTGAAATGTTTATTTTAAGCATTTTTTTTAAGTTTTGTTTTGTTCATTTATAAATGGGTGAAGTATGCAAAAATGCTCTATAGGCATGTTCTGACATTGAAAAATATCATTATATTACAAGTGTATACATTCTTGAATTGAGAGCTGTCACAAGCAAAACTGCCCTGTGCTCCAGAGAACTCTTTATAACAGAGTTTCACTGTATATGAGTTGGAAACCAGTTCTCATTAGTACACTTTGAACCAATTGTTGCATTTTTTTAATAGATATCTTAACTTCATTTTCTTGACTGCCATACTTGTTACTGAGAAACACACCAAGAGAAAACAAAGACATTATGTTTTTAAATAACTATACGAAACATACATGTGTTGAAAATTTTATTAAAACTACAGCTGCCTATTTACCATTTACTAGCAGTTCCTAACTTTACAGCTAATGAAGAGAAAATAGATATTTTAGAATTCCAGTTTTCCAATTGGAACAACTAATGAGTGATGCATGAAGGACTGTCATTTACTCAAATACCTGAAACTTTTCTAACAAAGTTAATACTGGTGTCCGTTCACACAGCTGGGTGAAAGTAGGAGTTCAAGGTTTCTTATGGATGTTCATGCAAGTTCTTTAATTCTACAGAAATTTTAACCAAAAATGGAATTATGCAAGAAGTCACTATGCTTAATAACAAAAATGTTACAATAAGTGAAAGTCTTGCTGAAATGCTAGTTTAATAAGAGAAATTTCACTGATGACATTTTCTAAAGGCACTAAAGGGTGTTAGTAACAACCTGGAAAACTAAAGTTAAACAGATTTTATTTTGGTAAAGAAACTGGAGAGTAGCCTACTCCCCAAAAACCTAAAAACACTATCATGCTGGAGGGAAATGAATGAGTATCTATCTTTCACATTTGAGCATGCTACCATCACAATTATCAGGTTTTTGTTGTGGAGATGTCTCCATAGTATAAATTAAAAATGGCATTCTATGCCAAAAAATATATGCATATACAGATGGCTCGTACACTCGTGTTAAAAATTAAAGCAAAATTTGTAAATTCATACATAACTCGAAGAGTTTATGAGGAAATTCAATGAAATTTATAAAGCAGTTTAGTATTACATTACTTATGTAACTCAAGCAGAAGAAAATCATATTCTAATTTGCACATGTTAATATCACAATCTTGTAATAATTTACATGTAAGAGCCGTGCTTGGAACAATATTTCAAGTCTTTTGCTGAACCCTTTCCGCTCGACTGTCAGATGACACCTGACATTACGAAATCGGCGTAATATCATTCTCTTTGAAAAATCATCTACCATCAGGTTTTTGTTGTGGAGATGTCTCCATAGTATAAATTAAAAATGGCATTCTATGCCAAAAAATATATGCATATACAGATGGCTCGTACACTCGTGTTAAAAATTAAAGCAAAATTTGTAAATTCATACATAACTCGAAGAGTTTATGAGGAAATTCAATGAAATTTATAAAGCAGTTTAGTATTACATTACTTATGTAACTCAAGCAGAAGAAAATCATATTCTAATTTGCACATGTTAATATCACAATCTTGTAATAATTTACATGTAAGAGCCGTGCTTGGAACAATATTTCAAGTCTTTTGCTGAACCCTTTCCGCTCGACTGTCAGATGACACCTGACATTACGAAATCGGCGAATAGCTTGCGTGTTGGGTGTCACCCGCCATGCCGATGACGCCTCTATAGCTTACATGTCGGCACTCACAAGACATTTCTTTTTGCCAAATAGGTCAGGTGTCACCCGCCATGCCGATGATGCGTCTATAGCTTGTATGTCGGGGCTCGCGAGACATTTCTTTTTCGCCAAATAGAGAAAAAGAAATGTCATCAGCGTGTTGGGTGTCACTCGTCGTGCCGATGACGTTTCTATAGCTTGAATGTTGGCGCTCGCGAGACATTTCTTTTTCACCAAATAAGTCGGGTGTCATCCGCCACGCTGATGATGCCTCTATAGCCCTATGTTGGGGATTGCGAGACATTTCTGTTTCACCGAATATCTTGTGTGTGTCGGGTGTCACCCACCATGCCGATGACACCTCTATAATAGCTCGTATGTCGAGGCTCACGAGCCAAAGCTTAACTTTCACTGCTAAGTTGTAGCCTCTACTGCAGAAAAAAAAATATGAGTGCTGGGCAAGTATGGGTGAAAAGTTATTCGAGTAGAAAGGGTTAAGACATGTAGTATTTTAATATGGAGGATGGTTACCTCTGACAGCCAAGCAGCTCAAGCAATGACTCCTCATACTATTTATGAGGGTGTTGATGAGATCTTGAGGAATAAATGACCACTCCTCAACAAGAGCTGTTTTGAGTTCTTGAAGTGTCTAGGCAGGGAAGCTGTCGAACTCCAATGCTTCTCCCTAAAGCATCCCATATATGCTCAATGGGATTGAGGTCAGAGGATCTGGGTGGCCACTTCATTTAGTTAATATCATTCTCTTTGAAAAATCATCTACCAAATGAGTTCAATGAGGTTCGGCGTTATTGTCTATAAGAATAAAATTTGGACCAACTGCTCCCCTGATGTATGGGTCAGGATCTTGTCTCTGTACCTCAGGGCAGTAACAATGACTCTGAAAGATGTGAAGGTCTGTGTATCAGTTCATCATAATTCTTGCCCAGACCATCACACAACCACCACCAGAGTAGTCCCTTTCCCTCACGTTAGAGAGATTGTTACAGGTCCCTGATTCTTCCCAGGCAAGAATATGTCATGAATAATACTTTAGCAGAATCACAATTCATCTATGAAAAGAACATTCGCCAACTGTTTTGCATTCCAAGTACAATGTTGGTGACTTCACATTTTAACGAGCTTGCCAGGTGGCATCAGTTAGAAGGGCAAAAATAACTGGCCTCCTTGCATAAAAGTCTTCTACAAATAGTATGCCTTGAACCCCCTCATTCCTGTAGCTCTTACAGGCTTCAAAGTGAGTTGCCTAGCAGATGTTTCTGCATTCCATCTGAAGGCCAGACTCATATAATGATCACCTGCAGCAGTTGTGGCCCTGGGACAGCCTTGCCCTGGTCGACAACAAACATTTCTTCTCTGTTGAAACTGTCTTCAGAGTCTTGATGCAACATTTTGTGAAACTTTCAATGCTCTGAAAACTTCAGTCTGGGACTGAACTGCATCCATCCAAACAATCACTCTCTACCCATGAAAATCATCCATATGATGTCTCCATGAGAAAATTAGCTCAATGTGCCACTGAAGTGAAAGCAAGAGTTGCCCAGAACAGCTACGAGATGCAAGTAGACTCACGTCTTTTTTATGCATTCCGAATTTGCATATTCTTGCTTACCTGCAGCAAAAGTACATGCAGAATAGTCTTTTGCTCAGCAAAATTTGCATGTTTGCCAATTTTCAGTGAATTATTTTACATGCTTCAGCAGCACATTTTTGTAGATTATTCTTCAATTTTGAACACTAGTGTATTTGTGAAAATTTATTCATTAATTTTTTATTACTATGTGAAAACTGATGATTTCTTGGCATGGATCTGTTTGCTGAAATACAATGGTCACTGCTGTGAGAAAGCACTGAATGCCTTGACTAATACAATCTGATACTCATTCAGATTCCTATACTTCAGTTGCATAAAAATACAGTCATGGGTGGTATAATGATAGTGAGCTTAGGTGGAAATTGGAAGATGTGGGTTCAGTGTTAATTCCAAGATAATACAATCTCTTAAGTTTCCTGAGAAGAAATTTGGCATTTCTGTGCCAAAAAAATAATTGCACTCCCGACATGGATTTACAAAGTTTTGTTCTTCATTAATTTCTATTATATTACAACAATAAAATCATAGTAAAATGGTTTTAAAAGCACTTTCTTAAAGAGAATTTAAATTCCATGCCATTACGAGAAACAAACATTAATATTCAACAATAAAATCATGGTAAAATGATTTTAAAAGCACTTTCTTAAGGAGAATTAAATTCCATGCCATTACGAGAAACAAACATTAATATTCAATATATATGGCTGAATTTTACTGTTAATAATTAAAGTACTTGACTGTTATTACCTTATGTTTTGCTTATATTTTCCTTTCCCACAAGTAAAACAACACATTACTTATTGTAGTGAAACATAACACCTAGGCATCTTTGAAAAATATGTTGAATAATCATATATTTTGCATGAAAACATTAGTCAGCATTAAAAAGAGGATGTAATTATTAAATGAGTGACAGATTTCACAGAATTAGAGTAAGTGCGTATACTATGGAAAAGGCTAAAAATAGAAACAAAATGAGGATGGAAGATTGAACGTTCAATTCATTTTAAACAGCACTGACTTGCCAAATAACAGTTAAGATATCTGACTTACTGAAGGATATCATTTTTCAGTAGCTAAAATTATATAATATCAGACTGACAGAGAAACCCTGCATTTTCCATAATGGGTAAAACAATACCTGAAGTTCTTCATCTGTTAAATTTTCCCCCAACTCTGCGGCAACTCGCTTCAGATTCTTGAAGGAAATTTTCCCTGTGCTGTCATCATCAAACAGTTGAAAGGCTTTCAAAATTTCTTCATTGGAATCCTTCTCTGTAATTTTGCTAGACATCAAATGGAGGAAGTCATCAAAGCTTATCTTACCTATGACCATCAAAAGAGGAACTTATCACTGAACCATTCATGATCACATGATATTGACAACTGAAACAATGAACATGTGAACAAGAAGTACATGCACACTGAATGTCTAATATGATTATTGGCAAAGTATGAAGGGATGCATCTGCAGATAAGATACATCCTTTCATAACAACAGTGTATCCATCTGTAGATGAAAGAATTCTTTAAGGATAATGCTCCAATCAGAAGGAAAACATCCTCCAGAAATATATAGGTGTTGAGCCATGACAATTACTTGATTGTAGTGGAATCTGTCATCATCCCAACACAACCCAACTGAAAATTTGTGGGATCAAAATGGGAAGAGTTATTTACAGTATAGATTCATTACCATTCATTGTTGCAATAAATTTAGGTGCCAATAAATAGGCATGGTTTAGGAATCCTCTGGCAGGTTTTCAACAACATGAGTTCAAGATCCAATAAATTCAGGCAATTCTGAGGGCAAAATGTTGAGATACTCTATTGTGGTGATTCACCTATAGTGGGTTTTTAGTGTGTGTGTATGTGTGTAATCTTTTCTCCTTATACCTCACTCTCGACATACCATCATCATCAACCATTCTCAATCCACTGCTGGATGGTCTCCCCAAGTCTCTTCCACAACTCCCTGTCTTGAGCCATTCACAGGCTAGCTCCAGATCTTAATAACAAAATAAAGAAGTTCCTGCCAGCTTTAAAGCAGAAAGAATTGGACATCCAATTGCAGGAAGGAGTAATTTACTGCATCGACTGTAACTGCGGACTCAGCTATATTGGAGAAACAGGGAGAAGTATTAAGGTCCGAATGAAAGAACACCAAGCAGCTATTAGGAACATTAGGAACAAAACAGGGCTAGACAGACATATACAAGCAAGTGGACACTCCATAAATTGGGACTCAGTGAAAATAATCGCCCACCAGTCAAACTTAGTAAAGAGGAAACTAGAAGAAGGGATCGAAATAGCAAGAAGAAGAAGTACCACAATTAACGATAATTGTGGATGGACTCTTCCAATTGAGTGGCAGCAACTACTCCAGTGACATAGTCCTGATGACGAACTAGGCTTTAGTTTGAAAATTTGACAACCAACTTTCATGAAAAATAACCTCTATAAGACCCGTAAAAAGTTATTCCACAATCACTATGAATAGAGGTGCCATAAATACATTTACAACTAGGATTAAAACCACATACGGGCTGGATATGTGGCAAAACATCAGAAAGATAGAAAGGAGTAAGTGCAAAAGCGACAAATGTAAGTCACAACTATATTTTCGTAAGAAATGTAAGAGAGCTAATTTTGTTCCACCTTCTTTGAGACTCGCAAAAAACATCGCGGAAAATCTGTCAAGAAATTTTATTAAAAAAATAGAACTAAAAACGATGAATGGCGCGATTCGTAATAAATTCAAAACTATTGAGCAATGCGAACGAATAGAAGCTCGTATTTGGACCTCTTCATTAGGTGAAATTCCGGAAGCAGAAAAGAAAAATATTGATAATTGGTTAGCTAAAGCAGTGAGAGATAAAAACAAAAAGTTTATGGAAAAATTGAAGATTAAAGAGAATAAGTGGTTGAGTCCAAAGTTAATGTCTACAGCACCTGGCCCACAGTTAATACCATCCCCCACTAACAAACATGTCATAGATCTGACGGAAGAAGGAGTAGATGAAAACCTGATTAATCTCCTCAATAAGGGATATAATTACAACCTTTCCTCCGCAACACTTGATAAAAAATGTATGCTGATTGATTTAGAAAGCATCTGTAGTAAGGTAGAAAGAGAAGATGAAAATACAGCAGTTACTTTAAGGAAAGAATTCTCAGACTGCGTCTCAAAATTTGTAAAAAGCCAGTAAAAGTTGATTACAATTTTAATAGAAATGCCATTGCTGACCTTAAAAAATTCAAAGCCAATGATAAAGTTGTAGCACTAAGAGCAGATAAGAGCAAAGTTTTGGTATTGGTAGAAAAAGAAAAGTATTACAATAAAATGGAAGCTGAATTGAGCAAGCCTTATTATGAAGAACTCAATGGTAACCCTATAGATCAAACTGTCAAAAATCTTAAGAAATTAATCAGCTCTTTAAGAAATAAAAAACAGCTTAATGAGCTCTTCAAAAACTTCTCCAAAATCCAGTCAAAAATTCCACAGATCTATGGTACGATAAAAGTTCACAAAGAAGGCCATCCAGTAAGACCTATAATAGACACTAGAAATTCGCCACTCTCCAACATTAATTATTATTTACTTGGTCACCTCAGAGATATATCCCCTTCTCCTCCCTACCTACTAAAAAATTCCCATGCAGCTAAAAGGAAAACTGGACAACTTGCCAGAATTAATTCATCCAATAATGGCAAGCCTGGATATAGTCTCTATGTATACCAACATTAACCTGGACCTCCTACTGGAATTCATTGCAGATGACCTTGCGGAAAAAACAGTATTCCATAATCACAATAGAGAAATACTACTTGGCATATATGAACTGCTCCTATTTTCCTTCAAGAATAATTTCTTCCAGTTAGGTAAGAAATATTACAGGCAAACTTCAGGACTTGCATTGTGTTCTCCACTAGCACCTCTGCTAGCAAATTATTATATAAGTAAACTAGAGGCAAAAATCCTTATACAACCCTCCTTGTTTGCTCTCTATGTAAGATACATGGATGATGTCCTAATTATAGTAGATACTGTGGACCAATCTCTACCCTCTCAAATTCTGGCAGAATTTAACTTACTAGAGAATACCTTGCAGAACACCCTGGAACAGGAAAAAGACCATAGCATCAATTACCTAGATTTAACCTTGACCTCAAGAGAGGGGAAAATATTCACTCAGCTTTTTAGAAAACCCACCAACACAGGTAAGATGTTAGACTTCTGCTCATTCCACCCTGATTATATTAAATCGAATACGGCGAGACAATTTTTGGAAAAAATTGAAATCCTGGTCTCTTCAGCTACTCAAAAAGATCTTCACAAAGAAGAATTAAGGGAAATATTGGCAGAAAAAATTACCCCTCCCCATATGTTGAGAAAATATTTAAACAAGTGCCAAAAAAGAAGCAGGAAAAAACCAACTTCAAATTCACCAGCAAAATTACGTACCACAAGGGACTTTTCGAGAAACTGAAAAGGATCGGAGCAAAATATAATATCAGGCTAGCTCCAGATCTTAATAACAAAATAAAGAAGTTCCTGCCAGCTTTAAAGCAGAAAGAATTGGACATCCAATTGCAGGAAGGAGTAATTTACTGCATCGACTGTAACTGCGGACTCAGCTATATTGGAGAAACAGGGAGAAGTATTAAGGTCCGAATGAAAGAACACCAAGCAGCTATTAGGAACATTGGGAACAAAACAGGGCTAGACAGACATATACAAGCAAGTGGACACTCCATAAATTGGGACTCAGTGAAAATAATCGCCCACCAGTCAAACTTAGTAAAGAGGAAACTAGAAGAAGGGATCGAAATAGCAAGAAGAAGAAGTACCACAATTAACGATAATTGTGGATGGACTCTTCCAATTGAGTGGCAGCAACTACTCCAGTGACATAGTCCTGATGACGAACTAGGCTTTAGTTCAAAAATTTGACAACCAACTTTCATGAAAAATAACCTCTATAAGACCCGTAAAAAAGTTATTCCACAATCACTATGAATAGAGGTGCCATAAATGCATTTACAACTAGGAAAAAAATATTGTTGGACCTTGATGTCTCATATTTCAATGCTTTTTGGTTTATACTTTGTACCTATGGAACATGTCGGGAGTTGATGGTATAACTGCCGAGATGTTGAAATATGGTGGTGACTCTGTAATTGACTGGTTAACTGAAATTTGCCACATGTGCTGGGAATTAAGGAATGGTCCCTCAGGATTGGAACGATGCTATCATTGTTCCCTTGTATAACGGAAAAAGTTATCAGACTGACTGCAAGAACTATCATGGTATTAGCCTACCAAGTGTGCCACAGAAAGTGTTTTGTAAGGTCGTTATTGAAAAAGTAAGGGTCTTACATCAGAGAAAGTGTCAGATGTTCAGAGCGGTTTTATGCTTGGTAAAGGCTGCACTAACCAAATTTTTGCATTATGCATGATGATTGAAAAGTATCTGGCTGTTGGTAAGAAAGTTTTTGCTGCCTTCACAGATTTAGAGAAAGCTTATGACCGAGTAAACGGGACACTTTTGTGGAAGGTATTGAATGAATATGGTGTTGCTGGGAATCTACTTAATAGTGCAAAGCTATGTATGCTAGCAGTATGACTTGTGTACTAGTGAATGGTGTTTTATCAGAATGGTTTTAAATTGGTGCAGGAGTCAGACAAGGTTGTGTAATGTCACCATGTCTGTTTAATATATTTATGGATGCGTGAATGCGTGATGCCAAAATAGATAATACTGGTTTATGTCTTGGTGATATCCATGTGTGCAGATTGCTGTACGCTGATGACATTGTCCTGTTGGCAGAGAGCAAAAGTAAGTTGCAGATTATGTTGTCCCGGATGTACGAAGTTTGCATGAAATTCAAACTGAGTATAAATAAGAAAAAAACAAAGTTATGGTTTTTGAGAGAGGAACTGGTAGCACTGAATGTAATGTAAGTGTAAATGGCACAGTGATTGACCAGATGAGTGAGTTTGTGTATCTAGGAAGCATGATTGACAAAGAGAACAAATTGGATGGTGAAATTAGTAGGCGAGTGAATTCTTCATTGAAAGTCATGGCTGCTCTGGGAGGTTTTCACAGGAATGATGGGTTCTCGGGAGAGTTCCGCATGGCTGTGTATGAGAGTGTAATTGTTCCTACTCTGATGTATGGCAGTGAAACCTGGGTACTACAAAAGAAACATAGGAGACATTTGTGTGCTGGAGAAATGTGTTACTTACAGGGGGTTGGGGGCAAGACATGTTCTGATTGTGTGAAGAATGAAGATGTTTTGCAGTTGTATGATGTGAAGCAAAATTTTGTTAGCAAGGTGGAGACTAATATGCTTCGGTGGTTTGGCCATGTTGAAAGAATGAGTGATGAGATGCTTACTAAGAAAATCTTTTTAGCCCAAGTGGCAGGAAGGAAAGGCAGAGGAAGGCCAAGGAAGTCATGGGAGGATCAGATTCAGGAGTGTCTGCATGAGAAGCAAATTATGAGCATGAAGTATAGAAGATCTTGTGTACGGCATGTGATAGATGTCACTGAAGCCTGAGCTGTATGTCAAGATTGCTGTCAATTGATAAGTTTGATACAGCAACAGTAAGTAAAAATTATCTGGTAGTTTGTATTTCTTTTTGGAGCTAACCTCTGAATCTCAGAGAACACCTTAGTTGTTGTTTGTGCGTGCGTGCGTGTGTGTGTGTGTGCGTATGGAGCATGTGAAAAACTAAATTTTCAGATTTTTTGGGTCAGCAGTTTTTTATTTCTGATTTTCACAAATGGCAAAAAATGCAAAATTTTGCAAGAATGCCATTCACAAAAAATGTAACAAGTCTGCAGGTAGTGATGCTAATGGGCGCATCTATAGATCTTTTTAAAGCTCTTTTCATGGGCTTTAATTTAATATGCACACAGCCTACCTTGGAGCATGCAAAAGTTTTGACATTTTTTTTTATTTTTGGTTTTGAAAATCTCAAAAACACCCCTTTTGAAAAAAATTTCAGAAAAACACGCGTTAATCTTGCACATGTTGGCTAGAGGTATGCAAAGTTTGAAGATGGAGAAATAATGGGTTTTTGAGAAACAGAAATTTTATAATTTAAGAAGGTTACATGTAGTTATGATAAAGAGCAGTGAAAGTTCTGACATGCAGTAACTTGCAAGAACAACATCCAACAGAAAAGAACAGGTAATAAATATGAAGTAATGCTGATATTATTCAAGACAAAACATGCTGAATAATCCCATACCTGCTTCCTATTTACACTTGCTATATTGCTTCCTCCTCTTAGATAATGACTCCTCAACAGCTTTATGATTTTGCAAAAGAAAACATACCAGACAAAAATTGCATGTACTGCACAAATGAAGAGTACTATGAAAATGAGAAAAGACTGTCTTCACTTATTATATTTGCACTTTTAAGGTATTAAACCCCTGCAAAGTGCGCATAGTTTACGTGCAACTCATAAATGATATACTATTAAAAAGCACCAATCACTTACCCTAAAGATCATGGTAATTTCCATCCACAACACACTTCCAGCACGTCAATTATCGTAATGTTGTTGGCCTTCAAAGGTTTACAGACATCTTGCTTACGATTCCTTCTTCCGGGGATGAAACATCGTATTTTTTTTTTTATTATTATTATTATTTGCTAGACAAACAACGCTGGTTTTTTTTAGCCATATGAGATGTAACTATAGCTCGTCAATTCCATAAAAACCATACAAGCATACTACTCATTCATACATTCAATTAAAAAACTATGTACATATTTACACAACATTACATTCCTAGGTGGTTAAACCTTTGTCAACTGTGAGTAACAAAATGCTCCATCTGTTTCAAAACCCCTGCCACTCCCACTGCAAGTGTCACACTCATTCAGCCCTTCACACACAATCCTCTAGCGCTTTCAACAGACTACTGTCATCCTCAGGAGGCAGGCGTGTCTCACCTTCCCACCACAGCTCAAGTGAGCAGAGCCATCGAGGCACGGGCTCCAGTCGCAATCTCTGAATCTTTGTGTCTCTGGCGCCAACTATTGTCATTGCTGCTCTCTTTTCTTTTTTTCCTTCTAAGCTGTTGTTCAATTTTTATTAAGGCCTTCCATTGTTTGTTTAAGTTGCTAGGCTCATTAATGTTGCATAATCTTGATCTGTTTTTTTCAATTAACACTGACTCAGCAATTCTTAACTGTCTTTCGTTTTTACAGCTCTTAATAATTTTAATATCCTCAAACCTTGGACATTGTTGATTTTCCATACAGTATTGGGTTAATGCTGTATTAGCTTCTTTTTATTCCAATTACTTATATGCTGGTTCAATCTATACTTTAATTTATTCTTGGTGCTGCCTATATATGACACAGGTGGTTGCTGGTTTATAGGGATTTCATAAATTCCTGCTCTATCTAATTGGCTGTTTTTTTCATTTTTAATCACTAAATTTTTTACAGTAAGTACCTGATTTCCTACCTGTATGTCATACTTGCCACAAACTTTATTAATTTCAGCTGAAACATTTTCTACATATGGTATTGCCCCTACATATTTTACAATTTTTCTATCAATCTTGGCTTTATTGTTAGCTTGAGTTACTTCACAAATCCATTTTTTTAATACCTGTTTAGGGTAGCCAAAATCATGTGCAATTTTATCAATATATTCAATTTCTTCTTTTTTATATTGTTCCATTGATGAGTGTGTAAAACTTCTTTTAATTCGTGTTTTAACACTATTTCTTTTATGTGTTAATGGATGCAATGACTGAAATGGTATAAGTACTGGGATATATGAAGATTTTCTATGCACTCTGTATTGCATATTATCATTTGTTTTAATTATCAAAATATCCAAAAATGCCAAAGTATTGTCATGTTCTTGTTCTACTGTCAGTTCAATCGATAGATAAATTTCACTATACTTTTTTGTCAAGTCCTCAAGTTCATCATTTTTTAGCCTGGACAACAGAAAAATGTCATCAACATATCTGCAGTATATCAGTGGTGGATCCTCGAGTTTACTTATTATTTTTGCCTCTATGTCACTCATTATAATTTCAGCAAATAAAGTTGACACTGGTGACCCCATAGGTCCACCATAATTTTGTTTGTACATCTTGTTGTTAAACTTAAAAATGTTATTTTCATATATGTACAATAAAATTTCTCTTAATTCCTCTATTTGTATTGCATTCATTGTCTGTAACACATATAATTTTTCAATAATTATTTCAATTGCCTGAGGTACTGGTGTGCTAGGAAAAAGAGCTCTCACATCCATACTAGCCATATGATATTCACTTAAATCTTGTTTAATTAATTTAATTTTCTCAATGAATTCATATGTATTTTTTACAGTGAACCTTGTCTTCATGAACAAAGGTGCCAAATATTTGTAGATTTTTTTTTCCAGCTTTATTAGTGGGGAATTCTTTTTTGATACAATCACCCTCATAGGTGTATCAGGCTTATGAGTTTTTATTTTTGCAAACATTTTTGGTATTCCAGTACCGATTGGTGGGTACGCTTTCTTTATTTCTTCAGGCAAGGTGCTGTGATTTCTTATTCTAGCTAAGTACCTTACTTGAGATTTGGTTGGGTCTTTTGCCAGAATGCTGCAATTCAGTTCCTCTATAGCTCTATTCATTTTTAGATTATATTCAGTTGTGTTTAATATTACAATTTGCCCTGTTTTATCAGCTTCACAAAATTTAATTGTTGGGTCATCTCTTAATTTAATCAGTTGTTCTTTCTCATACTGAATTTTATCTAAATGATATTTCTTTTTACTACTTTTTTCATTAAATTCTTTCAAAACAATTCTATACAATTTACTTCTAAATTTTTCACGTTCTTCTGCAGGTACACTACGTGCCATTTCTTCTAAGTTGGGTATTAATTCTTCTGTCTTCGGCAGGCCTCGTGGAAACGCAAATTTTTTACCTCTCTGCAAAACAGCTCTTTGCGTGAAGCTCAAGGTCAAGTTGGATTTATTCTGATATACCTCATACATATTCTCCCGCTGTTCATGTACTCGTTGTCTGTCAATCATCACGTGCAACTTTTTTTCCATGACTGTTTTTGAGCATTTCTTTTCGTATTCCACGATGTCAAAAATTTCCCTGAAGGTTACATCCGAAATCTCATCTTTCCAATTACCGTCAAAATTTCTATACTCTTTATAAAATATCAAATCGATTAAATGCAAACATTTCATATTCAAATTAAAAATCAATTTCCTTTTACTGACAATTTCAGCTCTTAATCTCTTTTTTTGGCACTCCTGGATTATTTTATTATCTTTAATAGTGACTGGGCAATTCCGTATTTTTAAATATTTTGGTGTTAGTTCTAGGTCACGGCACGTCACCAAAAATTCTTCCTGGTTTACTGACTTTACTAATTTAATTTTAGCTTTCTTAAATGCTGTAATATCTCGCATCTCGAAGTTGTGAAATTGATTTCTATAGTGCATATTCACAGAGTACGATAGCGACTGCAAACCCCCCAACTCAACTCTCCCAGCTCAGAATTTTGCGTGTAATTCTCAATTATTATATTTGCACTTTTAAGGTATTAAACCCCTGCAAAGTGCGCATAGTTTACGTGCAACTCATAAATGATATACTATTAAAAAGCACCAATCACTTACCCTAAAGATCATGGTAATTTCCATCCACAACACACTTCCAGCACGTCAATTATCGTAATGTTGTTGGCCTTCAAAGGTTTACAGACATCTTGCTTATGATTCCTTCTTCCGGGGATGAAACCGTATTTTTTTATTTATTTTTTTAATTATTTGCTAGACAAACTACGCTGGTTTTTTTTTAGCCATATGAGATGTAACTATAGCTCGTCAATGCCATAAAAACCACACAAGCATACTACTCCTTCATACATTCAGTATACAGAACACAGTCTTCACGTTTTGATGAGTCACAAATAGTATACAGAACACAGAAGATTCATGCAGTCATCCCACTGTTTGACTCACAAATGGTGACAAAACTATGTTCTTTCAGTACTCAAGAATCCATAGAGGCACCTGTGGCTTCAGAAAGCACAACTGAGTTTCAAGGAGTTGAGTCTGGATTCATCACAGTTGTTTATGATGGTTCTTGGTGGCTTGCTTGTATTCTTGCTAAAAATCATGAATCAAATGATTGCAAAGTTAGCTTTCCTTACCCTATTACAGGGCCAGCTCCATCAGTTTACAATCCCAAACCTCGACTTGATATTCTGGATGTTTTGGCTGATACTCTCTTGAGAAAAGAAGATCCCTGCACAGCAACAGGAAGAATGTACACACTTACACAGGAAGAAATGTCGGCTTCAACAATTATTTTAGAAAAAAAGTTACAAGCATAGTCGATTCACATCAACTTATTTAAAAGAAATAACATAGAATTTGAAAATCTGTAACTTGTAAAATAGGAGTCTTATTAGCTAATAATTATTTACTGTAAATATTTTTTGCTACTGGACTGCATGACCATAAATGGTATGAACTGTATAAATAGTACAGTACAAGAGCAAATGAAAACTGAAACATGTTTTTGAGTTTTAAAATGTTTAACTGCCACTCTGTTTAATTATGAAACATTTCACCCAGATGATTTAGCTTATCAGGTAATAAAATTTTCATTTTAAATTACCACAGTTACTATATGTATCTGCCCATTATTAGAATAGCTGCCATGTAGTGATGCAAAACTATCCATAGTTGATATTTCCAATAATTCAACTGAATACTTTAATAATTAGCTCAGTAACTATCGATAATTACTTATATATTACAGATATACTATTCTTCTAAATTTGGTTTCTCAAAAACCCATCATTTCTCCATCTTGAAACCTTGCATACCTCTAGCCAACATGTATAAGATTAAAGTGTGTGTGTTGTTGTTTTTTAATTCAAAATGGGTGTTTTTGAGATTTTTAAAATCAAAAATTTTGAAAATTTGTCAAAACTTTTTAATGCTTCAAAGTGGGTTGTGTTGCATATCAAATTAAAGCCCATAAAAAGAGCTTTGAGAAGATCTATAGATGAGCCTTCTAGCAACACTACCTGCAGACTTATATTTTTTGTGAATGGCATTCTTGCAAAATTTGGCTTTCTTGTTGTTGTTTTTTTGCTGTTTTTGAAAATGAAAAATAAAAAAACAGCTGAACCAAAAAATCTGAAAATTTAGATTTTTTATATACTCCATAGGTACAAACTATAAACAAAAACCATTGAAATCTGAGACATCAAGGTCCAGACCTCTCATTGATTTCACATGGAATGAACCCTCCATGCCACTTTAAAATGCTTTCAAGTTTCATCAACCCATTTCTTATGTGGTCTTTTTTGGGGTATTTTCCTGTCCCTTAATATTCAGTTTAGTGTTTCAGTTGTCTGATGGTGGTCAGTTCTTCTAGCAATATAGGTAGCCCATTGCCACTCAGGGTCTTTATTTTGATCACGATGTCATAAACTCTTGTCAATTTCCTAATCCATGAGTTCCTTTTCCTATCTTTCTTGATAAGGCTATGCATGCATCTCTCCATGCTTCTTTGAATTGTTTGGAGCCTCTGTATATATATATATACAGGGTGTATCAGAAATGATGGTCAAAACTTTTAGGGGTGATAGAACACGGCACAAGGAACAATATTTGTAATACAAGGCATGGTTGGAAGCCGAGTGGTTAGCCGGTAGAGAGCGCTTGCTGGCGCGTTTCACACACACCATCATTTGCAAGCTGTACGGCAACTGAGATGCAGCGGTATTCTAATGCTGAGAAGGCTGATATCCCTTTCATGTACGGAGCCGCAAACGGCAATGTCGTCGAAGCTCAATGACTGTACCAGGAGCGTTTTCCACATCGGCCGGTGCCCGAACGCCGAACCTTTCAGCGCTTGCACAGGCAACTGTGTGAGACGGGGTCGTTCCTTGCCCACAGACAGGATGCAGGCTGTTCATGGACGGTGAGAATGCCGAATAGACTAGAGGCAATTCTGGAAGATGTGGAAGATCGGCCAGAAGGCAGCACTCAAGCGATGGCACATATCCACGGAGTGAGTAATATGACAGCATGACGTGTGCTTCACGAGGAACAACTCCACCTTTACCGTCTCCATGGGGTCCAGGCCTAACAAGAACCGGATTTTCCTCGCCGTGTGACATTTGCAGCATCCGTTCTGTTTACCGATGAAGCAGCGTTCACCCATGACAGCATGTTTAATACGCATAACGAGCATGTGTGGGCCACCGTCAATCCGCCTGCAACACGGATGCGGTGCAGCCAGCAGCGTTCCTTCGTTAATGTGTGGGCGGGGATAATCCACGACTACGTCATTGGCCCGTATCTCCTGCCAGACCACTTCAACAGAACAAGCTACCATATTTTCCTGCAGCAGGTCCTGCTTGAGTTACTGGAGGTTGTGCCACAACATCTCCGTGCGAACATGTGGTTCCAGCACAACGGAGCAGCAGCCGATCACACCAGGGAAGTGCGGAACTACCTGAACACTCAATTTCCAAACCGATGGATTGGGTGCAGTGGTCCCAGCGCTTGGCCCCCTAGACCACCCAATCTCTCCTGCCTGGACTGCTTTTTCTGGGGACATCTGAAAAGCCTCGAGCACGAGACGCTCGTTGACTCTCCTGAGGACTTTGTCGCCCACATTAGCGCCACTGCTGGTGAAGTATGTGACATGCCGGGAATCCTTCAAACTGTATGCCAATCGTTCCGTCGCCGCTGAGAGGCATGTTTTATGGTAAGTGGACATTCCTTTGAACAATTATCATAAAATATCCATAAATCCCTCTTTGTACTTCTTTTTTTTTTAATTGGAGGCTTAACGACCACCGTGAGCAACTCAATGGGCTATAAGCAGTCGCCCATCCCTAATTTAGGGTCACTGTATAACGAAGTAAATTTTTCCGTCATTTTTGGTCTACGCCAGGATTCGAACCCAAGGCCGCTTATTCCGGAACAAGTCGCTCTACCAACTGAGCTACGCAGACGTTTTATTCTGATTCCTATCTGCCTTTATGTCGTGTGCGTCCTTCTGGCAGGTACGTCACATCATCGCCCCCTTATTTTTTTTCTTTTTTTTTTCGAAGTGCTGGAGAAGGGATTCTCTTATTTTTCCTATCTCGCGGTTTGGAAAGAACATCACACCAATGCGAGATTTTGAATGGTCGGGTCATCCGGATAGTTCGGGCGCCATTATAACGAGTAAATTTCTCCGTCATTTTTTGGTCTACGCCGGGATTCGAACCCGAGGCCGCTTATTCCGGAACAAGTCGCTCTACCAACTGAGCTACGCAGACGTTTTATTCTGATTCCTATCTGCCTTTATGTCGTGTGCGTCCTTCTGGCAGGTACGTCACAACTGGTTCCAGGGAAGGGAGACAGCCAGTGCCGTAAGACAAACACAACATCCATGCTTGACCGGGATTCCAACCCGGACCCCTTATGGACGAATGATCAGAGGCCAGCGCCTTAGACCACTGCGCCACTGGGGTGGCCTTTTTGTACATGATCCATTCATAAAGATTATTCCTTTGCCATGTTCTTTGTCCTTCATGTGTTTACATGTTAACATTGCACATTCGACCACGCCCTGTATTACAAATATTGTTCCTTGTGCAGTGTTCTATCACCCCTTAAAGTTGTGACCATCATTTCTGATACACCCTGTATGTATGTAGGATTTCCACTTATTCAGATAGACTAACTATTTGTAATGACAATTCTGCCTCACAGATGGCGGCACAGTACGCTGTATGCATCTACGTACTAGTTGTAGAGAACAGATGACGCGCAGCCCAGAGCACAGCAGAAAGTGAAGTTGTTGGCGGTTGTTTGTTGTGCAGAATAAATTCATTTAAGTTGTTAATTATCGTCTTGTGTAACTTGTGTTGTGTGTTCAAATAAAATGTTAAGAATATGATTTCTGTAGTCGCAGTGAAAGAATGAATTCCCCTAGACGCCACGAGTTCTACATGTAAATCAGCATTACAAATGAATAATAAAAGTCACAGGTCCCAAGGACTAGTATGTACAAGAAAACACTGGTCCACAGTAGTCATGACTGGTTTACTACTTAGATAATAAATTCAATGATATTTTAAAGATTTATTTTATTTCTGCACTTATCACTTGTTTACACAGTAATAATGAGCTAGAATTTGTTTTTAAGGTCAAGGGACATTGAAGCAACAGACAGCAAACAACAAGACCTCTCTGAATCAAATAGCACTGAATAGAGCTTGCAGACAAACCTAGATGTGATACAGACCTTCACTCATGTGCTAAGTTCAGTCCGCCAAAACCAGATGGTGGAGATGGAAATCTTCCTGTGCTACGCTCCATTGCTGGGCTCCAGATCCATCCCATCAGTGAATCAGACCTTTCCCTTCCCACTGATACCATACTCACATCACTGTGCTCACATTTCATCCAACATGAGTGGTGATGTCACAGAAAGAAAGTCTACTTTCTTGCAGTCCAACACATCTGCTTCACTCAAAGTCCGTAAGCTGTATGTATGGGTCTTGTCTGCTGTGGTGGGGCACATTCAGTTACTACCTTACTGCCACAATTTCCACAAATTGACAATGGCAACTTCCCCTGCATGTCCTGCCTTTATACCTTCTGTGGGACAGCTACGCAGGCATGGCTTGCACCAATCAATCACTTGCACGTGCACTGAAGTTGCAATCATCTGCATCTCTTCACGTGGCCTACCCATCTTGCAAATTTCAGTTTGATCGTACACATATTTCCTGGTGTTGTATTTTCAACAAACAGCAGTGTAGAAATATGCGAAAAAGTTTGGTCATGCTGCCAGTAATCCAATGCAAAAATATGTTTTTGAATCTGACTTTTAGAAGTGCATATAAATTGTGTATCATGAAATGTGGAAAATCCAAAGATCTTCACTCCACTATAGAATGCATAAAAGAATTTTTAGAATCCAAACCACAGGTACTAAATGTATTTTGTGAACTTAAAAATACACACATTATTTCAAAACATAGATGTGCATGGAAAAAAAAACTAAAAACACTCAAAATTACATCAAACAAAATTAACAACACAAGAAACAGTGAGCCATAAATGTCACAAGGGAAATAAAATCAGAACAAAAAAAAAATACCAGTGCCATCTTTGTCCACTTCAGCAACCATTTTCTTTATTTCTTCTTTCTTAGGTTCAAATCCAAGAGCTCTTAGAGCAACCTGGAAAAATAAAGGGAAAAAGGAGAATCATATTCATCACTCCAGTACACAAAACTGTAACAACCACAATGACATTGGTGATTTAACGGACTTAATATAATGACTTAAAACTAAGACAAGTAGTAATATTAGTAACTTTATAAATATATTTTGGCTTTGCAGAAGGAAGGAAAGACTTGATGAACAAACTCAATAACGATACTTTACTTACTGCTGAAGCATAGGCCATTTGTGATAGAAACTAACACCATAACACCGTGTGACTATTGAATGAATCCAGATTCTGCATAATATGAAATGAACAAGCAAAAATTCCTACTCACACTTTTGCAAGTTCTCGGATAAAAGCTAAAAGAAAAGGAAAAGTGACAAAATATGCCATATCAATTTACTAAAAAATGTATGGATTTAAATTAAATAACATAGCTCTTAAAACTGGGGGAAAGACTCGAACAGAAGGACTGAACTTGCTTAGACTGCTACTTATCCCAACAGCACTCTCTCACTCATAGGTAGTACATGCTCTTGACATGCATAAAAGAAATAATTTCTATTCAAGATCATACATACTGCTAACAATTCTCACATGTAATTTGCACTATAATTCTTTACATAAATGTTGCCATAGCAACAAAAACTGGTTTTACACCAGAGCAACTGCATGAAATCATGCTGTGACATTTCAAAAAAAGCATTTTGACATGACTAGAGGCAGACTTGTAAGGACACCGAGATATTCCTGGTGGACCACTTGAGAAATGGCCCACTTTCCCGTATTCTTTTTATCTAGAATTTCATTTTCGTATTATGAAAAATAACTGTTAACTTCATTTGAGCTTTATACCTGTCTATAAAGTTATTTCCTTTAAAAAAAAAAAAAGTGTGTTTCCTTCTTTATCTATATGTTGGGCATTTGTTCTAAAACAGCACAGCAAAATTCTTTCAACTTATCTGGGAAAAGTGCCACTGGACCTAGGATACTGTTATAAATTACACAAAAGCTAACCACAGTTAGACATAGGTCATCGGATTTAGGATGCCCAGAGTCAATGATTGGCCCTACCCTCCCTTCGCAATCTTGAAAGAGACACCGGTTCCCACTATGACGGCTTTTCATCCCCACACCCTTATCCACATACAGACATTGAACACAAAATGATTATCTGGCAGAGATACTCCAAAATCCTTGTCTAACAAAATTTATCTTAAAAGAAACAAAGTTTACCAGTATTGGTTCATGGGTCAAAATGGTGGTTCATGGATAAAAACAATAGGTACACCTAAAAAAGGTGTATACTCAAGGAAGAGGAACCATATAAATACATGTGCTCAGAGACCAAATACACACAAAAATTAACTGCGTAAGAAAATTGTTATGGGGCATGTGCACATTTCAACTTTCAGAATGACATCCATGGTGATTTAGTCGGAAATCAACAGGCTCAGGATTTTGTCAAAACCAAATTTTTCAAAGAAAAAATGTCTGGTGCAACACCCTGTTTTGAGCATGTGATTTGATGCTACATTCAATCGTTTTTGGACTGGATTCATTTTGAAATGCATATTTCAACAGTTCTCTTTCATCCAGAATCTAACACACTTTTCCCCCCATGAGGTAATTTATGAAGTATTTATCCTGTAAGTACATGTGCTTTTGTAGTGTGAGCTGCAAGACTAAAATTCCCAGCCTGGTTTGGTCATCCTGATGCACCTCTAGACATGATGTCAGAGCTGCATTATGTCACATGATCAAAGTCACTTTATCAACTGCTTAGAAACACAAAAAAGAAAAACATTACACCACAAATATTTGTTCTATGTAGGTCTTTTAAAAAGTAACAACAAATTAATTCTAGTTCATGAAATGAAAACCCCAGGAATTTCAAACTCCCGCTCAGGGAAGATACTTTCTTAGAGAAGGTGTTGACACTGCCCAATAGATGGTGTGGCATGCTTAAGCGGAAGGACAGCATAAACGAAATGCCAGCACCTTCAGCTGTTTTCACCATAGGGAAACAGAACAATTATCAGGATTTTGTGGTCTGAGGGTGTGAAAACTCGTGAAATTCATAGAAGAATTCTGCAACAGTATGGAGCTGCCTGCATTGGCGAAAGAAGAGTGTATTAGTAGGTTGATGCATTTAAAAATGGGCAAACATCCATCTGTGATGAGCAGCACTCCAGTCGTCCCACAGCATGGCTGTCACTGATGAGAAAGTGGGTCACGCTGATGTCATTATCCGCGAAAACAGGCGCATTTCTTTAGAAGTTCTGACCAAGGAATTGGATGTCAGTATCGAATCCGTTCATACCATTGTCATGGAGGTTCTCAAGTATCGAAAGTTGTGTGCATGGTGGGTGCCTAGGATGCTGGCTGATGAGCACAAGATGATTCATGTGCAGACTTCTACAGCCTTTTTGGAATGGTATAATGACAAACGAGACAACTTCCTCGCACATATCATAACAGGGGATGAAACCTGTGTGCACCACTATGAGCCTGAAAGCAAGAGGCAGTCTTCAGAATGGCACCACACATCTTCTCCAGTCAAGAATAAGTTCAAGTCTCAACCCTCCACCAGAAAGGTCCTGTTTTCACTCTCTTCTGTGATATGAATGGACCAATCTTGGAACACTATCAGAAAAAAGGCAAACAGTGAATAGTGTCTGATACAGCCCAATGTTGGAGGAGGAGCTGAATCCAGTAATATGGAGCCGTCATAGAAGACTTCTGTCTAAAGGAGTTCTTCTTCTTTATCATAATGCCTGCCCTCACACAGCCACTGCAACTCTTGACACCATTTGGAGACTGCCATTTCAGATCTTACAGCATCCTCCATACAGCCCTGATCTTATTCCCTCTGATTATTATCATGTGTTTGGACCATTTTTTTTATTGGAGGTTTAACAACCACTGTGAGCAACTCAATGGGCTATAAGCAGTCGCCCATCCCTAATTTAGGGCCACTGGCTCCAGGGAAGGCAGAGAACCAGTGTCGTAAGGCAAACACAACATCCATGCCTCACCAGGATTCGAACACGGACCCATCTCGGACAAATGATCAAAAGCCAGTGTTCAGACCACTGTGCCACCGAGACGGCATTTAGACCTCTGAAGGATGATTTGAGAGTGATGAGCAGGTCAAAGAAGCGGTGCATTCCTAGCTGAAGGCGCAACCAAGAAAATATTTTTTCTGATGGACTAAAGAAATTGGTGCAACAGTGCGACAAATGTCTGAAAAGGTGGGTGATTATGTAGAAAAATGAAATAATAATGAAATCTCATTGAATTATGCGTCTCAAAATATTCAATTTGCTGCTACTTTTTGAACTACCTTCGTATTTTGGTACTCACAAACTTTTGAGGGGAAAATACATGGATTTATAAATACTTAAACAACATATTTCATTTACTTCTTTTGTAGGTGCACACTGGGGAGGGTAGGGGTCACTAAATATGATGAATTAAGGTCTATGTATGTTTTCAGTAATGTTATTTTGGAACTATAACTCACTCAGTTGTGTGAAATTAAATATTTTATCATAGTGAGAAGGATTGGCAGTGAAACACGTAACACACCAAAAAATTAGAAAATTCTTAATATCATCATATCACGCATAAGTTATGACTGATGAAGGTAGAAGTCACTACCGAAACGTCCCACCACTTATAATTTTTTAACACAAGTAATGTGTGATATGATGATATTAAGAATTCTTCTAATTGTTTAAATGTAATCTGACACAAGGACAACACACATTTTCCTGTATTTGTTCATTTATCTGCATATTAATGCACTGCAGATACACTGATTTAATATTATATTAATTTAATTAACATGCTAACCCACGTTTAAATGTACACAAAGTCCATGATTTATGCAAATTCAGCATATTCAAATATGCGAGAGTATAATTCTCCCAGCTGCTCGATATTTCCGAGAAAATTTTGCTGTTATGCAATTCTGCATGATGGAGCACAAAGTAGCTAGATGCCTACACACCTCTGTTTTCTCAACGTAATGTATATGGCCTTGGTGGGACATGTGGGAGGTGTCATGGTATAAAAGAAAGATCATTTAGTTTCATGGTAGGTATCATTCTGTGCAATTGTGCACTATAAATATATCACTTGTCATCCAATTTATTGCACCCTGCTTTCCTCTTACTGGTTATTATGGATTCCAAGAATCCTGCAGTGCTTAGTGTATACATCCTTTAATTTTGACTTTTATTTTATGGGGATTACTACAACGAATTTTTATTACTGTTCATCAAATTTTTGGTTTGTACTCTAGTCTATTATCATAAATGACTTCCACCTTTCTTTTCGCAAAGTGCTGCTGATGAGATATAATGTTTATGGAGTCACAGTTACAGACACATTCAAAACACTGGATATTCAATTAACTAATACCCCATAAATCTCTATTATATGAGCAGGACTTTGTGAAAATATAGTTGGAAGAAGATGTCAAAAGTGAAAGAAGTGCCACAATTAATGAACAGATAGGCTGTGCATTACCACACGAATGGAAACACCTACTCTCTTGAGCCAGTCTTGGTGATGGATTGGAATGCAACTAAAAAATTTTATAAACAATAACAAAAATTTATTTTAATAATCCTCATAATACAAAAGTAAAATTAAATTATAATAATGTCACTGCCATAACTTCAGTTATAATAATGCCTTTGCCAGAACTTCCTTAATTCAACTGAGCATTTCCACTGTTCTTCCTTACTTCAGCGGACATGCTTTCCAACAAAGAATTTTTCAAATCAGACTCTTAGAAGCAGATATATCAACAAATATAAGATATGCATCTACACCCCCTGGCAAGAAAACCATGCATTATTTTAAGAAGAAAATATTCTCAAAAGGTTTTTCGATGTGAGCGGTATCGGTCCACGAAAGAATTTTTTCAATTGAGTTTTCAGGAACTCAGATTTTGCTGCAAATACATCAGAAGTGGAAATTAATACTTACGCCCCTAGTGGCCAAACCATTCTTTACCAAATATTAGAAATTATATGCAAAACATTTCCAAACAGGAGCTGTATGCATTGAAGAATTTTTCAAATCAGAGTTTTAGAAGCAGAGATATCAAGATATCTATAAGCAAATATATGGAATAAAATGTATTTTGAATCTGATAACATTTACATTTACATACACCCTCTAGCAGCAAAATTGCACATCGCAGCAAAAAAAAAAAAAAAAATGAAATGAAGGATCATCATTTGCGCATTTCAAGCTTCCCAATGCAAAAAGAATTTTTCAAATCAGACTAATAGTTGCAGGGATATGGTGTCCACAAACAAAAGGACACACAGATGGATGGACGGACAGACAATCCGGTAACATAAGCACGATCTTTTTTACAAAAGACATGCTAAAAAGGACAGTAAATGGTGGGAAAAAATACAGGAATTATGATTATGTGATTCTCAAAAATCAAGGACTTTTCATGGATCCAAAAGTTTTTGAAGGCCTTGAAAATGGTCCCTTACTTTTCAAAGATTTCAAGGAGCATACGCACCATGATTACTGCAAGAAATTTGCCAATTTCAGGCCCTAAGCTGAAAACAAGAGCAAGAGATGTGGCCAAAAAATTTGAAAAGAGTTCTATACTTTTAATGAACAATTACAGGGCTTTTGAAAGAGGCATAAAAAGTCTCATAGATCTATAATTTGTGTAGTAACAAAGACATTTTGACTTGTCAAGCTTTTACTTGTGAACATGAAGCGTTATCAAGGCAAGTTACATTTCAGGAGTGCGCAAGCAAAACCAAACATGTCACAAAAATATGAATTATCAAGTAAGCATTGGATATGATAAAGGATGATAGTCTGATTCCGTTTCTGAATCATAAGTCGACCCAAACCAAACAGCTCCTACTCATTTTATAGACGAAAAATGTGTGATTCGAGCAAAAACAAACATGTCCCAGTTGCAAGCTCAAGCAAAATCAAACATGTCATGTGAACCAATCAGAGCTCCAAAATTCGGTCACGTGACGAAGAAGATAAGAGTGACGCAGTGACATTCACGATTTCAGACAGTCGACGTGCTCTATTCAAACGTGGTGATTTTTTTTTTTTTTTTCGTGAGTTTGAAAACCTGATGTATTCTGTCCAAAACAACACTTTGTATTTTTCGGCATGCGGCCATAGTTTTTTACCAGCTGATAGTTTTCAGAAGAATCGAAAAACAACAAAAGAAAATTCCTTCCATTTATACGACAGATGAGTACCTGAAAGTGTATAGTGATTTGGGGACAGTGAGGTGCCTAGGAAAAGATTGGGTGTTAAAAGACGCTAAGTCACTCTCAGCAACCTAACAAGACTTTGGATGGCATAAAGAACATGAAGATTAAAATTTCCAAAATAAGATGCAAAAAATGCACTTGCAGCATTCAAGTCGTTGGTCAGTTGTTTTATAGATTTGAACATGAAAAGGCATCAGTGACTCTTCTAAAAAAAGGGATTACTTCATGTGCAGCCATGAAGTTTATTACACAAGTTTTATCATTGAAAGCATGGAATTTCATGAAATTTCATCCGTTCTTCTCAGTCAATAATTTTTTTTTCGTAGCACCTATTAATATTTTTGTTAATTTGTAATAAATTGAGCAAAATAAAGACATACCAACAACATGTGACATCAACTTTGGTAAATAACGAACAAAAAAAAAAAAAGAAAAACGTCAACTGAAAAGTGAAAATGCTTCTCTTTTTCCATCGGCATTTTCTTTCAAACATTGGGATGTTTGTTAGAGAATAGGTAATCTATTAAAGACAGGTTGATTATTGAATAGAAGGTATATTAAATTCAGAATACGTTCAAGCAAAATCCAACAAGCCACTAGGGCATCTGATCAAAAACAAACATGTCACTTGAAGCCCAAACAAAAACAAACATGTCAACAACAAAAAGTTGTATATTTTCATTTTAAAACATTTTTTTTATCTGAATCACATCCATAGACGTGTTTGGAGCATCAAAAGGAAAGTGGCTGAGAGCTGAGCAGTACAAAGTTAATCGCGCATAACTCAATGAACGTTTTTCTGCCTTCTGCAAATCTAGATCTGATGTACATGTTTGGTTTTGCTTGTGCACTCCTGATTTGACAAACATATATCCCATTTGGAGTTTAAAATTAAAATCCAAAGAGCAGAACAAGATTTGAAATCACATAAACATAATACAAACATGTGAATTAGTGACTGTCATTACGTGACTCTAATGTGCTCGCAGTATAATGTAGCAAAGATATCAATTCATGGTCTTTGTCTCCAGGTCAGTGCATGTAGAGGATGAAGTTCCATGGTGATGTCAGTTTGACAGAACACACCATCATTGCAGACCTTTGATCTCACAGTGGCTGTCCCAGTGGTGCAGTGGTCTAAGCGCTGGCTTATGATCATTCGTCTGTGAAGGGTCCGGGTTCGAATCCTGGTGAGGCATGAATGTTGTGTTGGTCTTACGGCACTGGCTCTCTCCCTTCCCTGGAACCAGTGACCCTAAATTAGGGACAAACAACTGCTTATAGCCCATTGAGTTGCTCACGGTGGCCGTTAAACCTTCAATCAAAAAAAATAATAATAATAATCTCACAATGGAACTGCAGTGTTTTAAATAGTACTTCTTTTGCTAGAGCACTTGCTCCTCTCTCTTCCTGTATACCTCTTACATGCTCATTATGTCACAAATATAAAGATTTTCTCATAATGCTGACATAGGACTTTACTGAGGAATATGGGCAATTGAGGGGAATGGTATAGACCCATGCAGCAATAGTCTTCGACTGGGTTTTTGCTACTTATAGTTAATAATTTACCAATAGATCTTGATGGCTTGAGCACAACTTCAACATCACGTTTTTTAGTAAATTCTTAACATAAAATGAGAGTTGAGGCACATTGAAATGTTGCTGGAAAATTCATGTCTGCTTTCTCTTTCCTTGTGTATTTTCTAACAGGCTCCTTTTTCCCTTTGAGATAGGTCATGCAGTTCCCATTCTTGGAAATCTTCTGAGATTCCTTTCTTTATTTTGATGGAAATTTCCTGATTTTTTGTACTATCAATTGAACATAGTGTTAAAGCTTTGTGCATCCATGATTTGAACACAGTGATTTTGTAAGATCTCATGCACGAGGACTTGGGCGGAATGATGTTGGGAATCGTTGGTTTGTAGTACACTTGGACATCTAACGAATAGCTACGATTTCTGGATAGTAGGACATCTAAGAAAAGGTATTTTCTCATTTTCTTTAAAATCTGTGGTGAAAGTATTAATATTATTGTGTGCACTGATGAATGATGATCATGCCAAAAAATATATTCAACTCATGCCTTCCATGTGACCAAATAAACAAAATGTGAGCCTAACACATGTGAGCCAAATTCCTAAATGGAATTCTTCACTGAACCCAACATCTTACAAGATGAAATAATTCAATCCACAGCCAAAGTAAAATATAACAGCAGCAAGGGAAATAAAGAAAACCAACTGCTTTGTGCTATGGAACTTCTACTTCCTTTCTGTCAACTAATAAATAGGTATACCCTGTATAAAAGTCCTCCAAACTTTGCACTTTTATGCATCATCGATGCATGACACGTATGAAATCCTAACTGAATGGGAAAAAGACAGTGTTATTTACGGAAAAAGCAACCTGATTTTCTTAATAATCACACAAACACATCACTAAGCTATTCTGAGATTCAGAGGTTAGCTCCACAAAGAAATATGAACTACCAGATAAGTTTTTTAACTGATTATTTACTTACTGTTGCCCTATCAAACTTCTCTGTTTACAGTGATCTTGATACACAACTCAGGCTTCACTGACATCCATAATCTTTTTTCATACAGACACTCCTGAATCTGATCCTCCAGTGACTTCCTTGGCCTCCCTCTGCCTTTCTTTTCTACCACTTGGGCTGAAAAAATTTCTTAGTAAGCATCTCATCACTCATCCTTTCAACATAGCCAAACCACCGAAGCATATTAGTCTCCACCTTGCTAACAGCATTTTGCTTCACATCACACAACTGCAACACAACTTCATTCTTCACACAATCAGAACATGTCTTGCCCCAAACCCCCCATAAGTAACGCATTTCTCCAGCACACAAACGTCTCCTATGTTTCTTCTGTAGTACCCAGGTTTCACTGCCATACATCAGAGTAGGAACAATTACACTTTCATACACAGCCATTCGGGACTCTCTTGAAAACCCATCATTCCTGTGAAAACCTCCCAAAGCAGCCATGACTTTCAATGAAGAATTCACTAGCCTACTAATTTCATCATCCAATTTGTTCTCTCTGTCAAACATGCTTCCTAAATGCAAGAACTCATTCACCTGGTCAATCACCGTGCCATTTAGACTTATCTTGCATTCAGTACTAACAGTTCCTCGTTCAAAAACCATAACTTTGGGTTTTCCCTTATTTATACTCAGTTTGAATTTCATGCAAACTTCGTACATCTGAGACAACAGACTGCAACTCACTTTTGCTCTCTGCCAACAGGACTGTGTCATCAGCATACAGAAATCTGCACACATGACTATTACTGAGACATAAACCAGTATTGTCCATCTTGGCATCACACATGCATGCATCCATAAATATATTAAACACATTAAACAGCCATGGTGACATTACACAACCTTGTCTGACTCCTGCACTAACAGAAAATCATTTTGATAAAACACCATTCACTCATACACAAGCTCTACTGCCAGCATACATCTTTTACTCTATTAAGTAGATTCCCAGTAACACCATATTTATTCAATACCTTCCACAAAACTGTCCTATTTACTTAGTCATTAGCTTTCTCTAAATTTATGAAGGCAGCAAAAGCTTTCTTACCATCAGTCAGATACTTTTTGATCATCATTCTTAATGCAAAAATCTGGTTAGTGCTGTGTTTACCAGGCATAAAACCACTCTGAACATCCCACACTTTCTCTGATGTAAGACCCCATACTTTTTCAATTATAACCTTACCAAACACTTTCCTTGGCACACTTAGTAGGCTAATACCACGATAGTTCTTGCAGTGAGTCTGATCACCTTTTCCCTTATACACGGAAACAATGATAGCATCCCTCCAATCCTGAGGGACCATACCTAACACTAGCACAACTGGCGAATTTCAGTTAACCAGTCAATTACAGCGTCAGCACCATATTTTAACATCTCAGCAGTTATGCGATTTACTCTGAGAGCCTTACCATTCTGAAGAGATTTCAGAGATTTACACACCTCTTGAGATCCCTCTTCCATTTTTTACTATGTGTACTTTCTGGAAATACATGAGACACAGAAAAAATAGGGGAAATAAAGTTTCAAGTTGTGTGAAGAATAGGGTTAGAGAAATTATATGAGAGCCCAAGGAGTTAAGTGAAAGATAGGTTGAATACTTCTGTGAGTTATTAGATCAAGAAAGCAAAGGTCATTCTGAGACATAAACACAGCTTTGGCAAATATAGATTTGGGATGGAAAAAAGAAAATGGTGAAAGGAAACTTTAATTTTTTCAGAAAGGCCCTCCAAAAAATTAGACATAGGTTCAATAGTTTCACAACTGAATCTGATGTTTTATCAACTTTTTATCACCAATTTTGTTTTCATTTGCACACATACATTAAGATGTATGGTAATTAAATTCCTTCTCCATATTCATAAATTGCATTATGATTTAATACATATGGTAATGTTCTGTGATTAGGTAGCTTGATGCCATGATGGTTAATAAGTATAAAAAGTGACTTCATTCCCCAAAAATTCCTTACTCCTCTTAAATACTGTTTACCATAAAACTTTATTGGCCAATACCTTTCTTTTGTGGTTTTGTGTTGTGAATAACGCTCACATTAGCAACCAAAAAGTATTATACTTTCAAATCAGTGTCTATATTTATGCAGTCAAATTAAAATGAAATCTCATTTTTTTTTTTTTTTTTTTGGTTGAAGGTTTAACGACCACCGTGAGCAACTCAATGGGCTATAAGCAGTCGCCCGTCCCTAATTTAGGGTCACTGGTTCCAGGGAAGGGAGAGAGCCAGTGCCGTAAGACAAACACAACATCCATGCCTGACCGGGATTCAAACCCGGACCCCTTACGGACGAATGATCAGAGGCCAACGCCTTAGACCACTGCGCCACTGGGGCGGCAATCTCATTTTTAGACTTAAATATTATATTGAGCAGTCCTTATATGAAAACCCTTATACAAATTTAAGAACAAACTAATTTATAGCACTAAAAGTTTTGTTAACACTAAAAGTGCAATTATTGCTAAAATACCTTCAAATCCCGCCCTTCGATAAGACCTGTGCCTTCAGGATCAAATAAGCTAAACGCCTCTTTTATGTCTTTTTTCTGTTGAGCTGTCAGTTCTACTTTATTCCCACCTTTCTTTTTAGTCCCAGTTCCAAGTGAAGTTTTCCTGCTACCAGGTGCAGACTGAGAAATACAGCACATCAAGATAATTAGGTTTAAGAAGGTAACATGGCTAAAAGAATTAATCACTTCATCCTGAGAGAAGAAAATATAACAAAATAGTAATTTACACATTACATCAACAAAATTACATTTATCTAACTTAGATATACAATACTAGTCCCCAACCCTAGGGGTGTCTACTTCATCAGAGGTCACCAAGTTCACCAGAGTATTTATTTTCAAACTACACAATCAGCATCATGAAATGTAAAAAATATTTTCAATTATGAGGAAAGAGTTGAAAAGTTTCTAGTCTCTTGTAGAAAGAATGCTGGAATAATGTTAAAATCCATTTATTTTTCAATATAGTGCCCTCTTAAGTCAACATGCTTTAGGGCATGACGCACTAAGTTCTGTAACCTGCTCAAATAAAATAGATTTTGACTCAAACTATTTTTTCAGTGCATCTGTCACAGCATTGTCACTGTTGAATCTTTGCCCTTTTAAATCCTTTTTGAGATCTGGAAACAGGAAATGGTCTGATGAAACCAAATCCAGTGTGTACGGAGGATAATGTAATAGCTTGAACCTTTAGTCATGCAGTGTTCGAGTCACAAGTATTGTGTGCACTGATGCACTGTCTTGATGGCGGATGAACCTGACCAATGTGCCAAACGTGTTAAGCTTAAGTTCCTCACAGAAACATACCAGTAGGTTAGAATAATACTCTGCATAAGACAGAAATGATTGCAAATTAAAGTTAATTCTGACAAAAGATTACATTTAGAGAATAATTTCCCACTCATGATGAATTACACCCAAAAAGTATGTTCTAAGGCAGTGCTGTCCACTTTTATAGAACCACAGGCCAAGGTTTTTAAAAATCATTAAATGGGGCGCCATATTTTTCTTAAGTATATATACACTATCTACCAACAATTAATTGGACACCCCTGCAATCGACGATATCTGCGGTCCTGATACAAGTCACGGCCGCTGCCGTTAAATATTGTGTGGGAAACAACAACGCAACCAGTCGTATGCAAGATGCCACGCAGTTTGGAGCTCTCTGATTTCGAGAAAGGTGTAATCGTCGGGTATCACAGAAATGGCCGATCCATGCGTGACATATCCAGCGAGTTGAGGTACCCAAAATCGACAGTGGCCTACGTGATTGGCAAGTGGAAGATAAGAGGTGACTGTCGGAATGTGCCCCGACCTGGCAGACCCACAAAACTGGGAGTTAGAGACTGACGGGTGCTGGCCAGAGAAATTCGGAAGAACCGCACCAAATCGATGGGCCACATCCACGAGGAGTTTCAACAGGCATCCGGGAGTGTTCTTTCGATTAATACCATCCGTAAGGAAGCCCATTTTCTCGGTTATCATGGACGTGCTGCCGCCCACAAGCCTTTGATCGCCAAGTCCAATAGCGCTTCTCGGCTAACGTGATGCAAAGAATGTCGACAATGGACCGTTGAACAGTGGAAACAGGTTCTCTGGAGCGACAAATCAAGGTTCACCCTCTACCGTTCGGATGGCGTCTGTCTGGAGAACGCCTCCTGCCGGAATGTGTTAATGTGTTGTGCCAACTGTGAAGTTCGGCGGTGGTGGAATTATGCTATGGGTGTGTTTCTCCTGGCATGGCACGGAACCCTTGGTTGCAATTCCTGGTAGACTCAACGCCTAGACCTACTGCACCATTTTGGATGACCATGCGCTTCCTACATTGTGACAGTTTTACGGGGTGGACCCATGTTACTTTCAGGATGACAATGCCACCTGTCATGTTGCGAGGTCCACAATGGCTTGGTATGGTGACAATGGGGTTAATCGAATGGACTGGTCTGCGTAGAGCCCGGACCTTAACCCTATCGAGCACCTCTGGGAAGAGTTGGAACGTCGACTTAAGGGGTGCCCCCACACTTCAAAATCGGTGAAGGAACTGACCTGTCTTCTTCAAGCCGAGTGGAAGAAAATACCGCTAGTCGTCGTACAACGCTTGGTTGAGAGTATGCCCCGGAGGGTCGCAGCTGTAATCGCCGCTCGTGGAGACTCCACCAACTATTGAAGGTGAATAAACTTCGTTTTCCTTTGCTATCACAGGTGTCCAATTACTTGTTGGTAGATAGTGTATAAGATGATGTAATTAAAAAGAGATGTTCTGTTCAATTTATTAAATTTTTAAGCTCTTTTAGTTTAAATTAGAACAGTTGAAATTTAAAGTGTGAAAGAAAGAACCTTACACTTAATGAGAGCATTATTGACAAACTCCACTAAAAGTTGTTGTATGAAGACTTCAGTACTTGTCATTGAAAGTTGAAGTAACTGTTCAAGAGTAGGGTCATTCAAACATTGGAAATGGTGCATAATCTGTGTTTGGACTTTACGTATTCCATATCAGAAAATGCCTTCTGCCATAGGTAAGTACTTCCAAACATGGAAATAATGTAATTCCAAATATCTTATGTTTGGTAGTCAAATAGATTGTTATGGACAGATGAATGCTACATGAATCATGCAAGCAGACATGCCTCAGAAAACTCTAATTGTCCTGGAATGGGAAACGAACTCGCATCTCCCAATTTACGTTTGAGCACGTTACCGTAAACAGATGTGACTTCCAAAGTAAAATACATGGAGCTATGCAAGGCAGTATGAAAAAGTATCACTGAAGACATAAGGAAATTCAACTGTGAACTAGTGAGGAAAGCAATTGAAAACCACCAAAGCCTGAAGAGAGCAAAGGGGCATCTCGGTAAAAAAAGAAAACAGATTATGGCATTGAGAAAAGAAGATGGTTCTGTAACAATAGAGGCAAAATTTTGACAAGAGTAAAAGATTTCTACTCAAAACTATATGAAAGGGATGATACATGTACTCCAGACATTACGAAAGGTACCAGTACTAGAGTTCTTTCAATCCTCCCATCAGAAGTTACGCATGCAATCAAGAAAATGAAACAGGATAAAGCTCCAGGAGAAGATGGAATTACCATAGACATCACACAAGAAACGAGTAGAGAAATTGAAACTATACTCGCCCAAGTTTTCACTGGATGCCTTAATAAAAGGAAGATTCCTGGGGATTGGAACAATGCTACAATGATCCTGCTACATAAAAAAGGTGACATTGAGGATCTCAGGAACTACAGACCTATCAGCCTCCTATCAGTAGTTTATAAAATCTTCACTAAAGTTCTTTCACACCGCTTGAAGGTAACACTGGACATGGCTCAACCGAGAGAACAAGCTGGATTCAGGAGTGGCTACAGCACTATAGATCATATCCACGTACTGAGAGAACTAATTGAAAGAGCAAGGGAATATGAACTTCCATTATGCATGGCTTTTGTCGATTATGAAAAGGCCTTTGATTTGGTGAAACGATCAGCAGTTACAATGGCTCTGAAATCCTGCGGTATTGAAGATGCATACATTAACATTATTCATAACATCTATGAAAATGCAAGTGCAAAGATTCGGCTATTTGAGAATACAGCACCCATGAAAATTGGAAAGGGAGTGAGACAAGGTGACACTATATCTCTCAAACTCTTAAATGCCACATTAGAAAGTGTATTTCAATCACTGAACTGGGGAAACAAAGGGATAAAGGTTAATGGAGATTATTTAACTCACCTTCGTTTTGCTGATGACGTAGTCATTTTTGCAACTACTTCTTCAGAGCTCATTTTTAATCCCACTTCTTTACTCTTGTCCACGAACTTGCTGACAAGAGTAAAGAAGTGGGATTAAAAATGAACTTTCAGAAGGCAAAAGCAATTCATAACACTTTTACAAGAAATGATGAAAATTTACTGATTGATGGGGAAAAACTGGAGATAACTGATACCTACATTTACCTTGGACAGCAGATATCAAGGGAGGATCACATTGATGAAGAAATAAATCAGCATATAAAGCTTGGATGGAGAGCTTTAGGAAGAAACAGTACAATTTTTAAGAGCAATATGCCATTATGTCTTAAAAGAAAAGTGTTTCATCAATGCATCCTTCCAGTGCTTACGTGAAGAGGCATGGACCTTAACTACAAAAAGACATACAAAGACTGCAGACAACTGAAAGACGCATGGAGAGGTGAATGCTTAGTGTAACCAAGAGAGATAAGAAGAGGAACTCATGGATCAGGAAAATGACAAGACTTTAAGACATGATCAGAGTTAAATACTGAAATGGCAATGGGCTGGACATATTGCCAGAAGGACGGACCATCGATGGACAACCAAAATGTTAGATTGGATTTCAAGGCACATGAAATGACCTAGAAGAAGGCAACATGGGAGATGGGTGGATGAAATTCGAAAGTATGAGGAGACTGGCACAAGACAAACCGTTGTGAAAGAAACTTGGGGAGACCTTCATCCAGCAGTGGATTGATAATGGTTGACAATGATGACAATGATGTTACCGTTACATGTTTCCAATTCCAGAATAACGTAATTTTCAAGTTTTCTGAGGCATGTCTACTTGCATCTTATGTTTGCGTATTTCTCAGTGAAAAAAAAATCAAACAATTCTGTTTTAGTCTCCTATCAAGCTCTAATAAATTTATCTGCTTTAAGTTCACATGACTACATTTGAAAAATTGGGTTTGTGCTTTTAAATCAACATTCAATGGATTGCTGAACAGATGCATGCTTGGTTTGAGTACATCAAATTGTTTATACCTATCATGAAGATTCTTAATAAAGCTGTCTATCTGAAGAACAAATAATTTCAAATCTACAGTTTCATCAAGTATTGTCATTTCATCAAAAAAGCTCCTTAAAGAATTTGAAGTGAATCAGAGTAATTCCTTCTAGAATTGATTTTAACAATGGCAGCATATTACAAAAACCAGCTATATAGCTGTTTACAGATATTTTAGTTTTTCCTTTGCAGAGCAATATTTAGTGCATTCAAATGCCTTGCGATACCAGTTAGGAAACTAGTAGCCTAAGGAAAAAGACATCACTGAAACTTTTAGTTAGATCAGTATTACATTTTGTCTTCTAATAAAAAGAAATAAAGTTCTTTCAAAAGTTCGGAAAATCTCACCAGCGTTCGAATTACCCAGTGGTCCACTGGCCACTAGCTAGAAAAAACTCCATAGGACCACTGAAAATTTTTTGTTACTGGCCCTGGCGGCCATTTTTTTCCTCTTCGTTTAGGAATTTATAAGTTTATAAAGAACTGAACCACAGATTTCAAAGTATTCAGGTTTCGCTATGGCAGTTTTCACATTTTTGAAATTCAAATGCTCTACTCAGAAACTGAATTTCGGAATTGCAAAACATACTTCAGTTTTCTGAAAATTTTGGACTGTAGGAAACCGAGGTCTGACTCAAAATATTTGGCTTAAGACAGGCTACTTTTTTGCCCAAATGGTGACCGCAGAGTATGGATGGGTCTTTTATAATTTTCCCAACAGGAGGTCGAAGAACCATTTATGCTCTGACTTTGCTAAATTGTATTTCTCTCCACATGGGAGAACCTCCTACATTTCACACTGAAGCAAGGTATTCCATGAAGGTGGCTTTTTGGTGCTTTATGTTGCATAGTGCTTCATCTCAGTGCCCTTATAATCAGGATAACGTCTTGGACATTAGCACCATGTGCATACAAAATGTGTTACTATTGGGTTGGTGCGAATAAACTGTCTGGCAAAGAACCAGCACACTTGGATGGTGAGAACGGAAAAGTAGGACAACTTACCTAGGCATAGCAATCCCCTTCAGCATCGACACATAGTTGCCCTCTGTCCGGCAAGGCCATGATCCCGGAACAAAAAAAGTCTTGTGGCTGGGACCCGAAGAAGTCATCAACTGCATATTGAACCTTGTTGTCCGTCGTGAACTGTTTCCCAGACAGGAAGTGATCCAGGCGACGAAACAGGTGATAGTCTGTCGGAGAAAAGTCCGGGCAATAGGCAGGATAATGCAGTGCTTCATAGCCCAAGGCGCTTAGTGTCAGCCTCGTTCGTTGTGCGACATGAGAGCAAGTGTTGTCCTGGAGCAGCAGAACACCATGTCTGTTGACCAAAGCTGGTTGTTTCTACAGCAATTTCCAGTGCATCTGGTGTAATTCAGCACAATCACGTTCTGCAATGATGGTTTGGCCTCTTGCCAAGAAACTCCAATGAATTATCCCAGCTGTGGACCACCAGACAAGGGGCTGCAGCATCTTGGAGTGCAGGGGTAGCTTAGGATACCATCCAGCAAGCTGTGCCTTGCTTAACCATTGTGCAGATAATTTCCAATTATCATAAAGGACCCACTTCTCGTCGCTGGTGACGATTCGATGCAGTAGAGGTTCCTGTTTATTCCTGGCAAGCAACGACGTGCAGACTTCCAAACGCCTAGTCTTGTTGGCAGTTGTCAACTCATGTGGCAGCCACATGTCCAGCTTTTTGACCTTACCCAGTGCAGCCAGACGCCGAACAACTGTCATCTGGTGGACACCTACCTCTGCCGCTATCTCACAACACATATTTTGGGGGTCCACTTCAACCACACGTAACAGAACATCGTCAGAAACAGGTCAGTGACCACGTGCTTCGTTTCGCAGGTCCGCATCTCCGCTTCGAAACTTCACAAACCATCGCCGAATGGTTTGTTCGTTGGCTGTATTCTCCCCAAACACTTTGTTAACATTTCGAGCTGCAATTCCTGCAGAATGGCCCAGTTTAAATTCATACAGGAAGATGACTTTCAAATCCGGCATCCGCACGTTTCCTTTTCAAGCCACGTTACGTCCACACAAACCACGCCTGAACCTTGTTCTTCACACACGTGCTAGCTATTTATAGTAACTCTGTGACGTAATACCCGCAACACCTGTGGGTGGTTTCATTCCGCTGTGGTGGGGGGTCTGTCTCCACTGCTCGTTCGCACTGGACATTTCATTCGCACCAACACAATATTTGTGCCATTTCTGGACCAGTAAAAATGAGTGAACTACCAACTTTTGGTATACACTGGTCAGGTTGGGTTCTTTTTTCAAATTTCTACAACTGAGTAGCATGTTTTGTGCTTTATTCAATATTTATTAGTACTATGTTCATGTGTAAATGCACACATTTTGTTCTAAATTTGCAATATACTACTCCAATGAAAATGATACCTTGTTTTCTACATATATTGTATATGTGCACTTTTTTTTTTTTTTTTTTTTTTTTTTTGCACGGACCAGTGGGCATTTTGGCGGACCAATGATTTGGAAATTCGAGTGGTCCACTGGGCCTGCTGTAAAAAATTTATTTCTAATTCTAACACTGCTCACTAAACATTTTTCAGCACTCAACCAACAGATTTGGTTGTACAGAAGAAAATCGCCATATTTGGCACCAATCATCTAAAAATGTTTTTAATGTTCTATGCATAAGGGAGCCACTAATAAAATGAGTTATTTTCAGCACCCTGTCCATTGGGTTTGATAGTTCCAGCAAAGGCCCACATAATGTTTGTTGGTGTACAATACAGTGTAACATTCTTTGATTCAATCTCTTTTCAGGCAGAAATGAAAATTGTTTTTTTCATCATTCGTGGGCTGCAAAATTTTGTTCAGAGAGCCTCGAGCTGGATAGCAATGTTCAAACAAATGAGGAAAGAAAAATTCAAAATTAAAGGTCATTATAATCTTTCCAAAGTTGTACATTATGGACTCAGAAGATAGTTACTGATAGGTTTCACTCCCTTCGGTGGTTAAGGTACACTATATTGACAAAAGTCACTGGACACCTAGAAGAGAAACACAACATAGCATTTATTAGCATACATTAGTACGGTGTCATTTCATCTTTGGCCTTAATGCATGCACTGACCCTTTGAGAAATGCTTTTGACAAGGTTTTGGGACACTTCTGTACATAATGCTGCCGCTAACTGTTGCTTAGTAGTAGGCCTTGGTTCTAACCTTCTTATGCGGAGCTCTAATTCCGCCCACAGGTGTTGTATGGGATTAAGATCAGGGCTCTGTGCTGGTCAGTCCACACACGATACGGAATTATCGTCAAACCACGCCGTAACAGTCCTTGCTTTATGGCTCGGTACGTTATCCTGCTGGTACCAACAGGGCTTGGTTCCATAGTATTGCCACAGAGTTGGTAGGGCATAATTGCCCAGAATATCGAGGTAGACGTGCTGGTTAACAGGTTTGTCCACAATAACCACTGGGCCGGGACCATACCACGAAAAACATTCCCACAAGAGTAGACTGCCAGCTCTAAACTTGACCGTAGGAACAGTACACTGGGATAAATAGCGTTCCCCCAGCTGAAGACTATGAAATTAATTTCAGAGGCTATGAAATTAATTTCCTTGGGTGCCTAATGTATGAAATATCCAAACACAACAAACAGAACGAAATTTGTGAGAACTTTTTTGTAATCCATTGTGTATGACTTCTGGACGTTAAGGCTAAAAAGATCTTGTTTATTGATTTGATGTCACATACACAAACTGCTCTGGAAACCAATATCTAAACATGCCTGGTATTACAATTTATGGTTCATGCATTTCAAACAGTAAATGGTAGCAAAATGCAAGTGATATATTTATATACCACAGGCAGAAAATATCGTAAAATATATTAATATAACTATCACATAATGAATTATTCTTGCCACAACTGAAAACAAATTTTTTTCCTAATCAACCATGATTTCTACTGCATAATGTCACTTAATGAATAAAGATTGACATTAAGCTAATAATTTATTAATTCTGGCAGAGGCACAGCTGGGAGGGGGGTGATCATTTGGTCTGGAACCTCCTACCTTGAGGAATGAGTTTTTGGGGGTTTTTTTGTTTTTTTTTATTGGAGGTTTAGCGACCACTGTGAGCAGCTCAATGGGCTACAAGCAGTCGCCCTTCCCTAATTTAGAGCAACTGATTCCACGAAAGAGTGAGAGCCAGTGCCATAAGACAAACACAACATCCATGCTTCACTGGGATTTGAACCCTGCACATCTCAGACTAATGGTCATAAGCCATCACTTAGACCACTGCGCCACCGGGGTGGCGGAATGAGTTTTACCACACAGTTATGGAAACACTTCATTTAAACATGTTAGTTCAAGAGAAAAAAATACATAAACATACTCAAAAACAAATAATTCTGCTGATTTCATCTGGAAGTACTTCTCTAGCTTCTATTTCTGGCCATAATTTTACAGAAATTCCTGTTTCTGTTCAAACACTCCCTCCTTCTCCTATATTAGCTGCAGTGTAGCACAATATAAATTTAAATGTTGCCTTTCCTTTTTTGTTTATAATTCAAAGCTAAGTGTATACAATTTTTTCTCAGCAGCATTTTCTTTTCCATTTAAATATTTGCATTAAATAAAAAATGCAGCTGAAACAGATACAGTGATTAGTTTTCCAATATTGCATTTCACTTTATTGCCCCCTCCCGAGGAAAGGTATTCCGTGAATTCCCAATGACTGTTTTTCTGGTGTGTCATGCAGCAAAGTCACGGAACCATACCCCGCAAGAATTTCTCGCTATGCCACTGGATTCTGGTAGGTAATTTTTGGCACTGCATACATTTTGTAAATTTCCACTCTGAATGCTACAAAATGTACAAATGCTCCAAAAAGCAGAGATGACAGCACAATTCTAAAGAAACTTATCTGTAAGTGGTCCCACCAGAGTGAGGCAAGTACACTCATTGTCATAAAAAAACCCGCACCAAGAAAGAGGCGTCGGATTGAAATTAGATTTTAGTAGTGAGATGGTACATACCAAGAACAGAAGTGATTACAATATCACAGCATCAGCACGATTTCCCACGAACATATGGTACACATTCCAGTCAGCGTTAGTATTGCATCGGACCGCCTCGTGCTCAGATACATGCAGTGATACGGTCCGGCATGAAGTCAAAAAAGATACATTACGTTATCCTGGGACAGACTGGCTCACACTTCTTGCAACTGACGCTCTAAATCACGAACACGAGGCCATGGAGAAAGCTGGCATCCCATCTGGTCCCACATGTATTCGATAGGCGAGAGATCAGGCGATCTGTCAAGCCACAGAAGCGTCGAAGCCTGGCGTGACAGTACTGGGAACCCGAGCCGTGTGTGAACGGGCATTATCTTGTTGGAAAATGTCTCCGGGCCACCCTGCCTGGAAAGGCGGCACATAGGGCTGTAGATCTCTTGTACGTAGCGCTGGGTTGTCAACGTCCCTCAGATCACTGCGAGGGAAATCCGGCTGTCATACGTGATGGCTCCCCAGACCATCACGTCTGCAGTTCGGGACATATGCCGCTGTACAGCGAGGTTGGGATTGTAGCTCTTACCTGCGGTCCTCCACACTCTGATACAGTGGTCGTCTGTTCCCACACAGAAGTGGGATTCGTCGCTGAAGACTATATGTCGCCAGTCCGTAGCATTCCACATTGCTCGCTGCTGACACCACTGCAATCGACGCAGATGGTCAGGTGTTAACGTCAGAAAACGTAAGGGCCATCGAGAGTGCAGATTCACCTCTGCCAGGCATCTGGAAATGGTTCTGGCAGACACAGGAGTCCCGTGTACAGCCGCCACATCTCTGGATATTGGACAAGGACGTTGTTGCATCTGTGCGTGCCGCTTTCATGATCCCACGATCCTCTCTGCTGGTAGTGTGTCTAGGCCATCAAGAGCCAGTCAGCTGTGTCTGGGTGCCTTCCCGTGTCCACTGCTCCCAACACGATTGCACCGTACTGTCCGACCGGCTCTAATGGGGGTAGAATCAGAGCGCCGGCCACCCTGCCTCTCTCATCCCGACAATATGGCCTTGTTCAAACTCCGTCAGTTGCCCATACGCACATCTACGGTGGCTCCTCGGCATGTCTATCACTGAGGAATCTCACCTGACTTTTACTGTGCACTTAAAGGCACAAATGTGGAGTCCGCCTGCGTGGTGCCTTATAAGCCCCAAGGATTGTGATTGCAGTGTCAGTCATTGATGCGCGAGCTTGCGGAATTGCACGAAACTTTAATCATTTGCATGTTTGCCCTCCCCGTAGCTATTCGCTGAGTTTCGCGTTAATTGCACGTTTTTTTTTTCTTGGTGCGAAGACTTTTATGACAATGAGTGTAGTTTTCTGCAATACACAATGAGGCTAAAGTATGTAGGACTCCCATGTTAGGCTTAACACTAAAAGACAACAAAGATAGTTCTATGACAACACCAAAGAACCTGACCAAGTCTAATATGAAGTCCCAACAGATGCCAGTTACCTCATTCTGCGTAGCATACAAAAAACAGATATCCTAGTATTCGCAGGCAAATTCTTTGGATAACCATCAAAAAATGTTTTAATACGACAATACTTACAAATGTTTTATATAAATTTACAATGGTATAAACTCATGTAAATAATTTAGTAGTACGGGATTACTGGCATCCTTACACTTTTGTAGATAACGTATCTCAGACTACACATCCATGTTGATAATTATTAATCTCTTGTAATGGGAACACCTTTGTGTGTTGGCTAGGCTTTTGGAATTATATGAAAGGCAGGTACGGCAAAAGAGAGCCAGTCATGCCACCTCAGTCAACCACATACATAAATGCTATGTGTGTTTAAACATTTTTATGTCGTTATAATATCCACATGCCCATCCAATGTGTGAAAAAGTGACTAGTTAAGGTGGATCCACCTAAAATCTTTGCCTTGTATTTCCAATGGGAAAACTTCTGTAGCCATTTTCTTCACAATTAATGCATTCCCAAGGATGAAAATTTAAACATCGATAAAAAATAACTTCATATTATAGCCTAGTATACTTAGTATTTTCTAAAACTTAACCATAATTACACTAAAAAAATCAATTACTTTTCCTTCGGTGGTGTTGAGACCAGAAAATAGATGGCACCATATCTACATGTGACTTACTAAATGCCATCACGTCACATTTTTTTTTTCAATAATTTCATTAATTTTTGGAATGGAATCAAAATTTGAGTGTATCCATGCGCCAGTCTGGAATGTTTAGAATGGTTTTAGCCACTTAGATTAAATGTTCTGATAATAATTTAGCTGAAGATGTTAACAGAATTATATATGCTGCTGCTTTTTAATTCGAAAATAAACCAGCAAGCTCACTCTGCAACATTTTCAGATAAATTAATGTTAGAATATTTAATCTAAATGGCTCCAATCATTCTAAACATTCCAGACTATTGCATGGATGGACACAAATGTTGATTGCACTCCAAAAATTAATGAAATTACTGAACAAAAATGCAACGTGATTGTATTTAGTAAGTCACATGCACATGTAGTGCCATCTATTTGCCGGTCTCAACACCATCAAAGGAAAAGTCATTGATTTTTAATATAATTATGTTTAAGTTTTAGAAAATATTAAGTATAGTAGGCTATAATATAAAGTTATTTTTATTGATGTTCAAATTCTCATCCTTGGGAACGTTTTAATTGTGAAGAAAATGGCTACAGAAGTTTGCCACTGGAAATACAAGGCAAAGATTTTAAGGTGGATCCACCTTAATGCTTTCACACATTCTGTGCAAGGGAAAAACATAGGACTGGAAAACAGCCGTCTCCTTGTTTTTTAATTTATGCGGCTTTCTACATTGTCAAACAATTATTGAAGATATGTTGTAGCAGCTATCAGGGCTTCAAAAATAAAGTGCCCGAGATGCCTGCGGCATCTAAATTATTGGCCTGGGCAAGTAAAAAAAACAATGAAGTTGGCCTGGTCCGGGCAACTAAATTTCAAAAGAGAAAATTTTGGAATAGAATTTCCTACTACAACAAAGAAGATAGTCGTCGCATGCCGTGTTTCATTTCACTGCTAATGACAGGAAGTTGTATTTTTATTACAGAGTGCCAAGGACAGGAGAATATCACTTCCTTAATAATATTGTGATTTAGGTCCAAAAATTGGAGCCATAATTTGTAGTTTTGCTCCAAATGTTGTTTATAGTCAGTAAGAGGATGCATGCCTCTGACGTAACTAGCCTCCGGTGTTTAGTGACAAAAACTTCAACAAAAGGAACATGGTAAAATCACTAAATTGCTCAAATACCAATTTCATCATCATACCATTTCACACAAATTTCAGCATCATCATCTTAAAACTTGAGCTATACACTTTTATGCATTGAACATTTTGAATACAGACTCTTAAAAGAGAAATGCAAAACATGTAAAAAAATTCATCATATTTTTTAACTTAAAAAAAGTGAGGCTTCTGGTTTGTTATCTAAAAAGGCAGATTTTCCAGGGCATCTAATATTTACCACTTAGGCAGGTAAATAACTTTCACACATGCCCAGCTGGGCATGTAACTTTTCAAATATTTTTCAAGCCATCTATAAAAGTTATATATGCTGTAAAACCTTTTAGTTACAGGCTAGTGTTCTCAGACCCCTATGATATATTACAAAAACTTATAATATTGAGAGAAAATTACTTTTATTACATGCAGGCTTGCAATTTTTAGTTTAGTAACATTTGTTCCTAATACTAGGTCGAACAAATATACAGCTAATATTATTATTTAACTACATTTTTTTTTTTTTTTTTTTGATTGGAGGTTTAACGACTACCGTGAGCAACTCAATGGGCTATAAGCAGTCGCCCGTCCCTAATTTAGGGTCACTGGTTCCAAGGAAGGGAGAGAGCCAGTGCCATAAGACAAAAACACAACATCCATGCCTCACCGGGATTCGAACCCAGACCCCTTTTGGACGAATGATCAGAGGCCATTGCTTAGACCACTGCGCCACCGGGGCGGCTAACTACATACATATTTACATGCAACTGCTTATAGGCCATTGAGTTGCTCACGGTGGTCACTAAACCTACAATCAAAAAAAAAAAAAAAAATCATATTTGCCCACCCCTTGCCCCCATCATCATGCCTTATGCCAAATCGAACACCTATAGTTCATATGACGATCTGGATAAAAAGGCACCCCTTAGATCTAGCATGTTATTGCTACTTGTTGTACTCTCACACTGTTTGAATAAGTACTCAAGGAGCGAAAAAAAAAAAATGGAAAACAAACCTCGGAACTTAATTTCCAGCTGAAATTCCAACAGCACTGCTCTAACAATTTTTGAGGTACCAGATTTAACAAGGTGGGATGGTTAAATTCTTATACAAAAATGAATAAGTAATCAATCATACGTGCATAAAGTAAATAGCTACAGTAAACAGCATAAGTTTTGGCATTGCATATTTCAGCATATCTTTTTTCTTAAATCATCAGCAAGGGGAATATACATATGGGCTCTACCAGTTAAGATGTTACACTCGGTATAGCTAAAAATAAGCAAATATACAAACGCTTTCCATAACATAAGGTAATATTTTTAATTTTATAAAACACAAAAATTACGCAATCAGAACAACTTTTACCATTTTACACAAATGAAAAATTTACTTTCTCCCGCCGTTAGCAACTAGAAATCAGACAACTTTAATTTGTTTACATATGGATGTTGCCATTCACTATGTTACAATAGCCTGACATTCAATAGTCCTTTTACCTGAGTGTTATTTGGTTTTAAAGTAATAAGTGCAAACACTATAAATTCCACAAGAAATATGACAATATTTTTTTTCTTTTTTCGGTTGGAGGTTTAACGACAACCGTGAGCAACTCAATGGGCTAATTAGGGCAATTAGGACCACTTGTTTCAGGGAAGGAAGAGAACTAGTGCCGTAAAACAAACACATGCATCACGGGATTCGAAACAAGACCCTTTCGGGCGAATGGTCAGAAGCCATCGCTTAGACCACTGCGCCACCCGGACGACTGACAATAATTAGGCTGACCAAAAGTCCCGGTTTGACGGGAACTGTCCCGAATCTCTGATCTGGTCCTACTTCGGAACCACTGGTTCCGGAGAGCCTCCCAGGTAGCGCAGCGGTCTAAGCGTAGGTTTGTGACCATTCGTCCAAGAAGAGTAAGGATTCTTTTTTTTTTTTTTTGATTGGAGGTTTAACGACCACCGTGAGCAACTCAATGGGCTATAAGCAGTCGCTCGTTCCTAATTTAGGTTCACTGGTTCCAGGGAAGGGAGAGAGCCAGTGCCGTAAGACAAACACAACATCCATGCTTGACCGGGATTCGAACCCGGACACCTTACGGACGAATGATCAGAGGCCAGCGCCTTAGACCACTGCGCCACCGGGGTGGCGAGTACGGATTCGAATGCCGGTGAGACATGGATATTGTGTTTATCTTACGGCACTGGCTCTCTCCCATTCCTGGAAGTTGTAACCAATGGCCCTATATTAGGGATGGGTGACTACTTTTCAACTACGTCGCTATAGACTTCGAAATCAAGATTGGCGACGGATAGACGAGCATTATTTCTGGCGAGGCAAGCCTGATAGCAACTTCTTCTTTCTTCACGAAACACTGAAAGAACAAATTTTTAATGTTTTTTTTTCTTTTAATTGAAGATTAAACGACCACCGTCAGCAACTCAATAGGCTATAAGCAGTCGCTCGTCCCTAATTTAGGGCCACTGGTTCCAGGGAAGGGAGGGAGCCCGTGCCGTAAGGCAAACACAACATCCTTGCCTCAACGGGATTCGAATCCAGACTCTTCTCTGAAGAATAATCATAAGGCAGTGCTTAGACCACTGCGACAGCGGGGCGGTTTCAATGTTTTTCAATACCGGCTACGAAATAGATCTTGGAATTCCGATCACCTCCACCTGGACACACATACATACACTGGTGGCCACCCAAAATGCAACGCCAAGAAGGAAGAATCCGATTGGTCTGAAATTCGCAGCATATGTCGCTCGCGAGAGGACATGCAAACAATTAGCATTGCAGGGCACATGAAAATAATGTGCGCCCGGCACGCCACCGAGAAGCACTATAAGAAGGGTGCACAGAAGGCGGGGTGAAAGTAGTGGAAGTGTGTTGTGCTGCCAGACCTATGCGTGAGAAGCTTTCTGATGCATCGTCGCAGAATACGGCAGTCATTCCAGCACGTTTCGAAGTTCGACAGAGGACGAATAGTGGCTTATCGCGACAGCGGTTTATCGTACCGAGACATGGGAGCCCGTGTGTGACGACATCCAGCCACAGTGAGTCGAGTATGGATTCGGTGGGTGCAGGAGGGGCGGACGGACCGACGTGAGCGATTGCCGCAGCCGCGACACACCACCGAACGAGATGACCGGCATGTTGTGCGGCGGGCATTTACGGTTTGCAGCGCCATATCACGAACGTTAGCGCAGGAATTAGTGTGTTGCGCAACAACCTGTGCAGCACGTACCGTTCGACGTCGTCTTCAGAAACGGGGGCTTGTCGCACGGCACCAATTGCTCCGATTACCATTGACGTTACACCACCAGCGAGTGCGGCGGCAGTGGGCCGTTGAACGCCGCACCTGTACTACGAAATGGCACGACATTGTCTTCTCCGACGAATCCCGCTTCTGCCAGCAACACCACGATGGTCGGATCCGCGTGTGGCGGCACCGCGGTGAGAGACTGTGTGATGCCTGCATTATGCATCGCCATACCGGTTTGTCCCCCTCTGGTACGCATCGCCGGTACACTCAACAGCCATCACGACGCTTTGGAGCCTGGAGTCCTCCCTTACCTGCAGGACCTGCCAGCGGCCACGTTTGAACAGGACAATGCGCACCCGCACGTGGCACGCATCGTGCAACAATTCTTCACGGCCCACCAGGTATCACTGCTGCCGTGACCTGCCTGTTCTCCCGATATGTCGCCCGTCGAACACGTCTGGTCGCTGATCGGCAACCGAGTGGCCAGCCAAGCATCACCCGCGGCTACGTCTGATGAACTGTGGCAACGTGTGGAAGCAGCCTGGACTAACATACCCCAAGCCCACATCCAAAGCCTTTTTCGTTTGATGCCGCGGCGTGTAGCGGCCGTTATTGCTAGCCATGGGGGCCACACGAACTATTGATATCTGTGTTTTCCGCAAGTCTCACGGGCCTGTAAGTTTAATCGTTTCATCTTTGTATCTGTTGTTATGTGTCCAGTAAATATGGCTTTGATATCTCGTGTCCTTCTTGGTGTTGCATTTTGGGTGGCCAGCAGTGTATATAAACAACCCGAAGGCCGGCTTTCGGTTAATAGAGTGTTCGGAGTTAGAGTGTGAAAAGCTAACGATTTATCGGAGTTTGATAAAGAACAAATTCCGAAAGCACGGCACCTCGGAACTACGATCTCGGAAACCGCGTGACTCGTGGATTGTTCACATGCCGCTGTAGTGAGTATGTTTCAAAAGTGGTGCACAGATGGCCAAACGACGAACCGTCGTCCTGCCGTGTGTCATCCGCAGCTCATTGGTGCCAGAGGGGAGCGGAGACTGTCGCGCATTGTTCACAGCGACTGCAGCGCCACCATACAACAAATCGTCCGATGCTACAACAGTGATGATCAGGGCAATATGTCAAAGCACACAGTTCATTGCAGCCTTCTGCGCAAGGGCCTACGTAGCGAAAAACTTGTTGGATCCCCATGCTCACTGCACTCATCGCCAACAACCCATGAAATATCCCCAGGATCATCGAGATTGGACGGTGGATGATTGGAAGAAAGTGGCCTGGTCTGACGAATTAAGATTTCCGGCGCATCATGTAGACGGCCGAGCGCGGATACGCCGATTACCAACAATGGCTATGGCACCTGTATGAGCTGTTGCGCGGAAACAGGCCGGCGGCGGCGGCGGCGGCGGCGGCGGCGGTGTAATGCTGTGGGCGATGTTTTCTTGGGACACTTTAGGCCCGATTATCAAAATAGCATAATCTCTGACAGCTGTTAGGTATCTGAACATCGTTGTGGACCAGGTTCACTCATTCATGGCAACTGTGTTCCCTGCTAGTGATGACCATTACCAACAGGATAATACGTCATCCCACACTGCCAGAATAGCCAAAGAGTGGTTCGAGGACCCTGCTGGTGACTTTCTGTTAATGCCCTGGCCTCTAAATTCACCTGACATGAACCCAATCGAACATTTGCGGTACGACTTGGAAAAGCGGGTTCGCGCTAAAATCACCACAACCCCGAAACGTACGGGAACTTGAGGACCCGCTGTTGGCATTATGGTGCCAGATACCTATCGCCATCTCATCGAATCGATGCCTCACCGAGTGGCTGCGGTTTTGCGGGCTAAAGGCAGTCCCTACAGTGTTTTAGGTAGGTGGGCACATACTGTAATAGCTCATCGGTGTATGTTTTTCGTATAAAATCCAACAGAATTTATTTTTGGGATTATTTTTTAGTTTCTCTTTTTATTCGGAACGCTTGGATATTGCATGCCATAGCATGTTTTGTACGTAGGTCATGTTGAAAGTAATGAGCAAAGCTGCATTACACAGGCAGATTGCACATTAGGAGAATAATAGTTCTTGGATGGGTACTGCCTTCTCTCGTTGTGGCCATGAATGTCAAATGACGTCACCAGCGTCTGTCATGTGACCAAATAGGTGCGAGGAAAGATGGCTGACAGTGATACATCTTCTGCTCCTTAACCCAAGGCACGATAGGAAAGGTCTAGTCTCCCTGACACGGACGTCATACCACTGGTTGAAAACAAGTGGCTCAAATATCTTCTCTCTCACTTCTTAGGGTTGTCACCATGTTACAGCCCTTTTAGCAAATAATCAGTCAGAAAGTATTACACCCCACCCCTAAATGACCATTTTGATTAACGAAGCTAAGACGAAAGCAGCGCTTTCTGATGCTCAGGGTCACTCGCTCAAGCCGGGTTCGGCCCACTTCTTAGACAGCGAATGTATTCGTTCGAGCTCATTTTAGCCCATTTTGCTAGCCCCGAATTAATTTGTTCCATTGGTGAAAGGGTTAAGGAAGGACTAATAACAAGCATTGACTTCTCTGACCGTCTTGTTAATTTTATGCGCTTATTCAAAGCTGTATGTAATCCTGAGAAAACAGTCTTAGGTATCTGTAAGCGAGACAACGGCTAGGTTAAGATGGAGAATTAATATTATGAATATAAACAATCCGCATTAAGACATAATTTTATAAATTCATTTTATTGTGATTTTAATCATAATGTCACAAAAGCAAAATATCACTACTGTGCAGCCTTCAGTACCAGACGGTTTGTGACGTACGTCGTTTCATTGTTGAATTCGCGTCTGCTGCTCTGTTTGCATTGGCCCTTCGCAAACCACGAACGAATCGAATTCTGCTATGTAACTTGTATGTACCTGACTACATGCAATTCTTACCTCGATTAAAAGATATTTTTTGTTAGAGGCTTAACGACCACCGTGAGCAACTCAGTGCGCTATAAGTAGTTGCTCGTCCCAAATTTAGGGGCACTGGTTCCAGGTAAGGGAGAGAACCAATACAACATCTATGACTCACGGGGTTCGAACCCGGACCCATCTCGGACAAATGGTCAGAAGCCAGCAGCTTAGACCACTGCGCCAGTTGGGCGGCCATTAAGAATCCTAGGATCCCCACCATAGTGAACATTAGCATGGCAATTCGTTCTTTCCTTAAAAATTCAGTCACCTCCCTGGGCTTCCCATTTACAGATTTTCCCGCCATTACTGACGGATGTAGAAATTAACTTAGTGAACCCTAACAACTGATATCCAGTTGCTTCATCATCGTTTTGATACTGTCAAAGAATTATGCAATATTGACAAGCATTGTCAACACTTGTGCGTTAAGGCAACGTACTTGAATTTGGAACTTGCTACCCCTGTGGTGGTGTCGGAAGAACAACAACTCCCGAAGAGGAAAGATAAATAAAATCCGAGCAGCTGTGGAGACAATTCTGATAGAGGGCGCTGTCACTCCGTGAGAAGCGAGAGGAGAAAAAATCGTGTGATTTGAAAAAAAGGAGAAGTCGTGTGTTTTGAACAAGATGGAACTCAATAGGGAAAATAACGCCGGTGGTTCATGTTGCGTGTCTTTTGTATGTGTGTGGTCGGTCATCTGTTTATGTTAAATATATGTTAGATGTTTATTTGAGTCTTGTGAATTCATTGTGTCAACTGCTGCGGACTTACTTATTTTCTTTGGATTAATGTGCTATTGTCAACTGATATATAACGACCTCAACCACCCGGGATTACCAGAGCCGTCGTCCAAAAATTAATGGCAGGTAAGAAGTCTTTTTTCTTCAATACTGTGCATTCCTGATTGATTTGAATGGCGACACATTGAACGTATGGTATCTCTGCCGGGACTTTGAGTTGAGGTATTTTGAACATATAGCACATACTTCATAACCGAGAGAATTCTTCCGTTTGTTGACATTCTGATATACTGTTTCGAACGAAAAGATGGCCGAAGAAATTAGAGCTAGATTGAGACAGAAACGCGACGTGATGAGAACTTCTGTTACCAAAATTGTTAAGCAATTGGAAGCGAAACTTAAACTAACTGTGTGGATATAGATAATCTTGAAGAACTTTAGAACATCTTAATGAAAAATCAACAGAATTAAAACTAATTGATTCCGAGATGGAAAATGTTTTAGACCCAGGGAATTGGAGTCTGAGTTAGAAAGTGCTGAAGAATATTGTGAGAAAATAATTACATGGAGATATAGAGCGTCCAAACGAGTTCATATATTAAGGCAAAATGTTGTGAATAACGGCGTGTCTCTTGGTCAGAGCCCCGAGTTACATGAATCGAAAATAGAACAACGAGTGAGGGACTCTGTGACTATAAAATTGCCGAAGCTATCTATTTCCAAGTTTTACGGGGATGTGAGTCAATGGCTTACATTTTGGAATTCTTTTGAATTGTCAATTCATAAGAATGATTCTTTGAACAAAGTAGATAAATTTAATTATCTTAAAGCTCACTTAGGAGGTACGGCTATAAACGCTGTACAAGGATTTGCGACCACGCCGGAAAATTACGACATTGCTGTAAACATGTTAGAAGAGCGATTTAAGAGAAAATATTTGTCAATAAATGCACATATGAGTAACTTGTTTGATCTTTCTCCTCTCAGGAATTCCAGTGATATCGGAAAATTTCGAAAGTTGTTTGATAATGTTCAAACGCAAATAAGAAGTTTAGAGTCACTGGGAGTTTTGTCAGACACGTATGGAAATCTTATGTGTCCGATGCTGTTGAAAGTGCTCTCCCCTGATCTGATCTTAGAATTCAACAAACAAAGTATCAATGCCAGTTATGACATCAAAAATTTGATTGAATTTTTGAGGAAGGAACTAATTTCTAAGGAGCGTACTAGTACTAGTGTTTCGGTCACCAGAGACTGGCCCCACAGTTTTCCAGCCACCTTTGCACCTCGGTCAGGTGACTGTGGCCGAAAGCTCTCACGTGACCCGAGAGAAAAGTGAAAGACACCGACAGCAGCTGAGCTATTCAGCACTGAACTGAAAACTCGTTTGTGTTTTTTGTGATAAGCCGCACGCAAACTCTGAGTGCGAAGAAGCTCGAAATTTGTTTCTAGAGGAAAGAAAATCTATTTTGTTAAATAGGGGATGCTGTTTTAGGTGTCTTAAACCAGGACACGTTTCACGTTCTTGTAAGGTAAAAATTACCTGCTCACACTGTGGTAATAGACATCTATCTATTATGTGTTTTCATAAACACGAAGAGAAAGGTAATAAACCATAAAATAATAAAGAAAATGATAAAGCTCTGGAATCCAATGTTTTGACTAACAATTCCTGTTCCAAGGAGGTGTATTTACAGACTTTAATTGTTTGTATTAAGGAGAATTATATCAGTCGTTATGTACGAGGGATTATTGATACAGGTAGCTCGAGATCATATGTAAGTGAATTTGTCGCTAAAGCACTGAAATTGAAATGCAAAGGGGAAGAAAAAGTCGTTCATGGACTTTTCAGAGTAATAGAAAAAAGTGAAAAGCACAAAAGATATTCGATTCAATTAAGCAATATTGACGGTGATTATATTTGCGAATTAGAGGTGATGGATCAAAAGAATCTGTGCTTTCATTCCGAAGTTATGCATAAAAGAGCTGACAAATCCTGGAGTTTTCACTAGCGATATTTCCATAAATGAACATGACTGTCTGTATGAGAAAGATCCGAAGGAAATTCATATTCTGATCAGTGGCGGCTTGTGGTAGGAAAAATAGGTGAAGAGCTACAAGAGCAATATGAAAAGATATCTACTGTCTTCAACGAAAATCAGTTAATGAGAACTTACCTACTTTTTATATATATTGGATCAATTCTTCTTCCCTTTAAAGCTGGAAATTTGTCGATTATGTCGTCAGAAAATGGCTGTTTCTTCGTGACATCAAGAAAATGTCTTTCTGAATAGAAATATTTGCCAAAGAAGCAAGTTTATCTGGAGAAATAGTGTTTCTTGAGTAAGTTTGTATTCTTTTAAGGCAAGAAAAACTTCTTTCCACTGAAACACTTGCAGATGCAATTGTTAAAATCAGGGAAACCAATTTATAAGCTTCTGTAAAAATGCCTTTATCTCCATGAAACACTCGAAGAAGTTCATGAGTCGATATATTCCTTAATTTTTTATCAGCATATACAGAACTCAGTTCATCTTTAAGGCACTGGTGTTTAGCAAAAATTTTTCCGTAAAAATGTTGTAGATTTTCAAACGCGTGAGAGAGAAAGCATGAATTAAATTGATCGAATTTGGTTGTGTCAGCAAGCCAGGCAAGTTGAAGTTTAAGTTTCTCGCTGTCTTGAAATCTTATATCCATTTCCATAAGAATGTGGTACAAAATTTCAAAATACAATTGTTTATAATTTTGAAAAATTGTTTGTGGTGTAAGAGCAGCATATTCCCGTTTAGATCTGCTTATTTCTGTGATTTTGCTAGCTTTTCCAAACAGTGTTCCAAATACCTCATCGTTCCTTTTATGGCTCAAAATTTCATAAGTTGTTTTTAATTTGAGTAACACAGTAGTTTCTGTCTAGTGATTTTTTTTGCAAAATTTCGAATAATAGATCGGTGAAGTCAAATATTTCATTAAATACTATTCCCAAAAATGTAAATTCAAAAGTGTTCATATCATTTAAAAACCCTTGGGCAAGTTGAATTGATTTTTTTTTCTGATTGGTCACTATTTGTGAGAAATTCGAATACTTCCTTCAATTTATCCCAATCTTCAACTATTACACGTACTAACTTCGAAGTGGAGGTCCATCGAGCTTCTGTTATGGTTGGCATGCATCTTGCGGTTGTTGATGTGAGTGGTGAAAAAACTAAGGAATTACACTGAGGCTTGCAAAAAATATTCGACACTTGGAAATTTTAGAAAAACTCTGCTGTAATACAAGGTTCAAACGATGTACTAAGCAATAACAAAAACAACTTGAGAAGCTTTATGCTTCATTTTTTTCTGGAGCCCAGTCAATTGTCCAGACATTACGTTTGCCCCATCGTAACATTGTCCTATTGACTTGTGTTGATAATCAAACTGTTCCAAAACTTTGTCTAGCATTTTGTATAAAGCGTCTGACGTTTTATTTTCACTCACACCATGGAAACCCAAAAATCGCTCAACGAATACACCTTCCGAGTCAACAGATCTTAATTATTAAAGAGCACTCGGAAGTCTGGTTATGTCTTCCCATCTACTTGAATATAAAAGCACTGAACTTCATTTATTTCGTTTTTGACGTGATCGTTTATATATTCAGACATACATTCAATTAATTCGTTTTGAATAGTTTTTGAGTCACCTGTGAAGATATTTTTTTATGGTTTCGTATTGATTTTGAATTTTAAAGGACTTCTTGATATCAACAGTGAAAGCAATTCCTTGAATATCTACGATTTATCGAGTCAATGCCTTCGTCATTGTTACGGAATGCTAGTTCTTGTTTACTTAAATACAGTACTGCATCAATCATTGTCTGCAGGAAAAGTCTATTTAAACGAACGCTTTCTCTGAAATGCATTTTCAAAAGCCTAGCATTCTCCTTCAGGGCATCGGCAATAGTATTCTGATACTTTTCAAAATTATTTAGCATTAATTCGCATTTCAGGTGTTTGCTAGAATCACCACGTTTGTGAAGTGACCGTTTTATATTTAAAAAATCTGAAAATTGTCTTTATTCCACGCCGAATTTTATTACTAAAAAATAAGCAGGGCCAACAGAACTTTTGTAACACATAAGGGCCACAAAGCCGTTTATATTCAGTAAACCAACAATTTTTAAAATTAATATTGTAAGATTTGACGCTTTTCTTGATTTCTTTCTTGGCGACAATTGTCAGTGAATCCGTCGGTCGTTCTTGAAGTAAAATGTCTCTTTTATTTTCATCTTTCTGGCGATTGAACGGAGTTTGCAATAAATTACAGACAATGTCGTTCACAGGATACATACTGAAAACTAAAACTATCACTATCAGTTAAACTGTACACGAAACTAAAATAACTAATGAAGTTTTTGACAAACAATCACAAAACACAAAAAAAAAAAAAAAAAACTTTCGGGAAGTATGTACCGAAACACCGCAAAGAAAAAGCCCTAGTGGATTGCCAAGAGTTCCCCGTTCCACTGCGATCTCTTCGGAAGGTCACGACTTCAGGTGCAGAGGCTTGGCGTCTCAAGCTAAAACACTTTCTTGGCCCTGCTTATTTTTTAGTAATAAAGGGGAGGGTGACGTCACAGTTACCATGGCAACGCGGACGAAAACTGCAGACTTTCAAGCATTCTCATTTCAGCTCTTCGCTTGAACTGTTTTTCGTATTGGACGTGCATTGTGAATTGATATCTAATCAAAATTTTGGGTATATTAGCACGCAATAAAGGCAAAAAAAGAATATATTATACGAAATTATTAAATAAAACCTTATTTCAAATAAAATAGGTGAAGAGGTACTTCACCTACTTCATCTGAAAAGCCGCCACTGATTCTGATAGGAGCTGACTTCGCAAGGAAGTTATTTACAGGTAAAATTGAGCACCTTTCCAATGGATTGGGGAAACACGCGTCTGGGATGGACGTTTATGGGAAAAATAAAAGAAAAGAAAGCCAGTAAACCTAATGTCATTATCTCCCTACACATTGGCGAACTAAACCATTCTGATTTGTGGAAACTTGATACTTTGGGGATTCTCGATCCAGGTGAAAAGATCGCAAGAAAGGAGCTCGAAGACGCTGCAAAAGATCATTTTATTCGTAATGTTTCAAGAGACGAGGAAGGAAGATATATGGTTTGTTTGCCATGGATTCAAGATCACCTTCCTCTGTCGGACTGCAGGGAGATAGCAGTTAAAAGATTGAAGGGCTGTGTTAAATCCTTAGAACGGACTGAGAAGTCAGGTGCTTATGAAGATGTTTTCCGGGAGTGGCTGAAGAAGGGCATTATAGAAGAAATTAAATCTTCTGAGGAGAATGTGAAAACTGAGCATTTTTTACCACATCATCCTGTTTTCAAGGAGAACTCAACGACCAAAATGAGACCCGTATTTGATGGCTCGGCGAAAGGAAAGAATTCTCCCTCCATTAACGATTGTCTGGAAAAAGTACCGAATGTTGTAGAACTTATACCCTCGATTATAAACAGATTTCGGATGCGAAAAATTGGGGTAACTCCCAACATAAAGAAAGATTTCTTATAGATTGGACTTCAGGAGCATGATAGACCATTTTTGGGGTTCCTGTGGTGGGAGAACGGTAAGGAAGAAAATCTTAAAATCTTCCAGCACCAAAGAGTTGTTTTCGGAATTTCTTCGAGCCCTTTCCTGCTGGGAGCAACAATGGAATTTCACCTGAAGAACGCACCGGATCATCTGCAGGAAACGGCGAAAAAGCCCTGAGGTCGTTTTATGTTGACAATTGTGTTTCTAGTGTGAATAGCCGAGAGGAGCTTGAAAAGTTTATTTTTGAGTCACGAAGGATCCTCAGTGCAGCCAAGTTTGATTTGCGAGTGTAGGAGCATGCTCCTGCGTCGTCAGAAGTGGAGGATGAAGATGGAGATACAAGGAAGGTTCCAGTGCTGGGACTGAGTTGGACACTGAGTTCAGATGAACTATCTATTGGCATGAAGGGGCTCTCTAGCTGTGAAAAGTCCCCATTGAGATCCTCTCGGTCGTCCATCGAGTATTCAACCCCATTGGATTCACGTGCCCGGTCACACTGGGGCCAAAGGTTTTGCTGCAAGAATGTTGGAAGAACAGGATCACTTGGGACACTAAGCTTCCTCCGTCTATATCTAGAAAATTTGAACGTTGGAAGACACAATTGGAAAGCTTGAGTGGTGTGTTGATTCCACGATGCATACTAAAGGATGTTTCAGCCAATACGGAGGTATTTCTTCATGTGTTCTGTGATGCAAGCAAGATAGCGTTTGCTACTTGTATTTTTGTCCGATGTCAAAATGATCGATCCACGACGTGTCAGCTAATACAAGCACGTTGTAGAGTCGCCCCTTTGAAATTACCTTCCCTACCCAGGATGGAACCCTTAGCCTGCACTATTGGAGCTAGGTTAGCAGAAACAACGAAATCAGACTTGGGGCTGGAGAACGTGCCTACGTACTATCGGTCTGATTCTGTAAATGTGTTATACTGGATAAAAATAAATAAAAATTTGGCAACCTTCCTTTTTTTTTTTTTTTTTTGATTGGAGGTTTAACGACCACCGTGAGCAACTCAATGGGCTATAAGCAGTCGCCCGTCCCTAATTTAGGGTCATTGGTTCCAGGGAAGGGAGAGAGCCAGTGCCGTAAGACAAAAACAACATCCATGCCTCACCGGGATTCGAACCTGGACCCCTTTCGGACGAATGATCAGAGGCCATCGCTTAGACCACTGCGCCACCGGGGCGGCCAACCTTCATTTACAATTGTGTTCAGGAAATTCGGCGGCTAACAGACCCTGAAGACTGGAGGCACGTTGCCGGGTCTATGAATCCTGCGGGTCTCCCTTCGAGAGGATGTACAAAGAAAGAGTAGAAAAATTCTCGTTGGTGGGAATGTCCGGAGTGGCTAAGATTACCGTGTGACGAATGGCCAACCTTAGAAACGCTTCCAAATTTGGAGGTTGTGAATTCAGAAAGGCGAAAAACTATTGTGTCTGCTACTAACACAGAAATTGAGATGGTTTTCGAATATTCTACAAAGATCTCCTCATGGCGTGGAATTTTCGTTTTTACAGGAATGCATAGGCCAAACGAACTGAAAGATGTTTCGGTGAGTTAAGTGTAGAGCAAGTCGAAAAGGCCGAAATGGTAATGCTGAAAGAAGTCCAAAGACAGAATTTTGGCGAAAATAGAGAAACTTCTCTGAAAACCTTTATCGACGTAGAAGGGCTGCTTCGAGTCAATACGAGAATCACCTTGAGAAAGGACTCGGAGGCATTTCGTCATCCAGTAGTACTGCCTTCTAAACATCACATAGTGAAAAAATTAATTTGGGAAAAACATGTTGAACTAGGCCATGATGGTCTGCAGGTCCTAATCTCGACTCTGCGTGAACGTTATTGGATAATAAAATGTAGAAAGACGATACGGCAAGTTATTAAAGAATGTGTCAAAAAAGCAAGAAGAAGCGACGGGTGGTGGAGACGTGCGATCCCGTTATGGACAAATAAATCTTAAAGCCAATGCGGCGACTGGACTTGTGACGTTTTATGTGTTTGAGTTTCGTGACGTGATCCCGAAGCTCAAAGGTGGGAGAATGTCGGATGAACAACAACTCCCGAAGAGGAAAGATAAATAAAATCCGAGCAGCTGTGGAGACAATTCTGATAGAGGGCGCTGTCACTCCGTGAGAAGCGAGAGGAGAAAAAATCGCGTGATTTGAAAAAAAAAAGGAGAAGTCGTGTGTTTTGAACAAGATGGAACTCAAGAGGGAAAATAACGCCGGTGGTTTATGTTACGTGTCTTTTGTATGTGTGCGGTCGATCATCTGTTTATGTTAAATATATGTTAGATGTTTATTTGAGTCTTGTGAATTCATTGTGTCAACTACTGCGGACTTACTTATTTCCATTGGGTTAATGTGCTATTGTCAACTGATATATCACGACCTCAACAACCCGGGATTTACCAGAGCCGTCGTCCAAAAATGAATGGCAGGTAAGAAGTTTTTTTCTTCAATACTGCGTATTCCTGATTTATTTGAACGGCGACACATTGAACAGGTGGAGTGGTCAAAGGCGTAGGTTTCTGGCAAATACGAGCTGGGATCGAGTTGCATTCCCAGATGAAGAATGAGTTAAGTGCTTGTCTTACGGCACTGACTCTCTCTCTATTCACGGGAGTCAGTGGTCTCAAATTAGGGACAGGTGACAGCTTGTAGCAGTTCTTAGAATTCTTCATATGGTGGTCTTTAAACTTCGAAACAATAGAAAAACAACGTACTGTGGGATTTCTTAACAATATGTAAGTTTTAACCCTTGGATTAGGGGGGGGTTAACGAACAGCCACAACCGGATAGTAAGGAAACTTTTGCTTTTCGAGTTTGAACTCGGCCACAACGCTGCACAAGCAGTACGAAACATTTGTCATGCAAAAGGGGAAGGTTCCGTGGACTACAGCACCGCAACCAGATGGTTCAAGAAATTTCGCTCAGGTGACAGAACTCTCGACAATCAACAAAGGTCAGGTAGACAGCGAACCGTGGATTTGGAGACCGTGCGCCAGGCCGTAGAGGCAAACCCGACAACCAGAACTCGAAGATTATAAGGCGAGCTGATGTACGTTTCAAGAGAATTGTTACGTGCGATGAAAAAGTGAGTCCCGTAATCGTAACACACAACGGCAGGGGTTGAGATCGGGCCAGCTTCCAGAACCTGTTGCCAAACGTGGGCGCTTCGAACACAAGGTGATATTCTGCGTCTGGTGGAATTTCAAGGAGATCACAATTACGAATTTGTTCGACAGTCGGACCATCAACGCCAACCTTTACTCTGAATAGCTGGAGCGGATGTATGCCGTTTTGGAGGAGAAGTACCCGGCATTGGTGAACAGAAAGCACGCTCTCCTACAGCAGGACAACGCTCGGCCTCATACCACGTGAACGACCCGGGCAAAACTCCAGGAGCTTGAGGGCATCGAACTGATGTCACACCCAGTATATAGTCCGGACCTTGCCCCGTCGGATTATTACTTGTACCAGTCCATAGCCCACTTCCTTCGCGGGAGGCGCTTCAATAACCAGGAGGAGGTGGCAGTTGGGGTGAAGGGTTCGCCTCGAAGGACAAGACCTGATACCGCCACAGAATCGAAGAACTGGCAGACAGATGGCTAAAGACGATGCAACACGATGACCTATACTTTGAATGCTAGTCAGCTTTCGCCGCAAAGGTACGTATGAAGACATCAAGGAGGATAGAATAAGGGGGGAGAGCATAACAAGCAAGCCCCATGTAAAGCTCTGAAGCCGACGCTCTGAGCGATAGCCATCTTCTGTTACCCTTCTGTGTTCCCATCGAATTTCGTACCTAACAACGTAGGCAGGTTAGCACCTTTTTTTTTTTTTTTTTTTTTTTTTTGATTGGAGGTTTAACGACCACCGTGAGCAACTCAATGGGCTATAAGCAGTCGCCCGTCCCTAATTTAGGGTCACTGGTTCCAGGGAAGGGAGAGAACCAGTGCCGTAAGACAAACACAACATCCATGCCTGACCGGGATTCGAACCCGGACCCCTTACGGATGAATGATCAGAGGCCAGCGCCTTAGACCAATGCGCCACCGGGGCGGCTAACACCTTTAAAGCCTTCTTGCGAAAAGAAAAATATCATGTATATTAAGAATATAGTCTATAATATCACCACTGTTTTCTTTTCTTTCAAAGCACTGCTAGGTCACGTTTTACCACTGTGTACGACAAAAAAAAACCTTTAACTCATCACACCGAAAGTGCGTACATCCGGGGACGTCGAGATCACGTCAGTGAAGAAACATGATCTCGACGGCCCCGGTACATCCTGCTTAAAGTAATGCATGAAACAGTTCACACACTCTAAAGTGAAGAATAAAACGCTGATTTATTTCATGTGATCCAGTAAATATTTCTGAAAACATAAACGCAACGAAATATTACCTCAGAAACGACACTTCATGCTACAGTTTGATAATTTTCAAACTTTTAGCGAAGAATACACGAAATATGCAAAATTGAAAAGCGTTTGTAGCGGACAATTAAATCCGTTGGCATTGATAGATTACTATGTGATAATAATAAACGCGGTAATTTACAAATTAAAAAAAACAACAACAAAACACGGATTTTATTGTGCGCGAGAAACGACTGCTTTTTACAAAGTTTTAATAAAACGTTTTCAGGAATGTAATTTTTGACCAGAAGTTCTTGAAAACTGGATAACTTTGTAGTTCGTACTAGAAATGTTTAGCTATTCCATCATAAGTTTTTGATCCGCAAATAGATCTCCCTTCAGCTTTTAACGTTTGTTGAACTTCAAATAAACAATTCCATAAATCAGTCATAAGCAAACGTCTTTCTCACACGTAATAAAAATATGAAATCTTCCTTACCTTACAAAGCAAATATGAGCAACTGAGGGTTGTGTAACATGGCGCTCACACAACTCATCTGGCTTCAACGATGAGACCACATTCTCCTCCTCTTATTCCATCCTCCTTGGAAGACAAAGTGACAGAAATATATATATTTTAGATTGAAGGTTTAACGACCACCGTGAGCAACTCAATGGGCTATAAGAAGTCGCCCGTCCCTAATTTAGGGTCACTGGTTCCAGGGAAGGGAGAGAGCCAGTGCCGTAAGACAAACACAACATCCATGCCTCACCGGGATTCGAACCCGGACCCCTTTCGGACGAATGATCAGAGGCCATCGCTTAGACCACTGCGCCACCGGGGCGACACACAAATATTGCAAAACTTTCGACTCACCTTCTGTAGCACCTTTCCGTATTTGGCCGAAAAACTTGGGTTTTTTTTTTTTTTTTTTGCGAATTATTTCATTAGATCGAAGCATATATATATATGCACGAGCCTCGATGTTTTCTAGTGCTTTTTCCTTGATGACTTCACATTGAGTCTTTCTAACGGAACTTCATCGCAACAGCATCATCGCTCGTACGAAGTACAATGAGGAAAGCATCAACCCAATACAGAGAGATGGTGTATGTTGCTGATGAAGTCACAGAATAGCAGATTTGCACGTATATTCATAAACATGTTCCTAAAGTCACGCGAATTTTTCCCTCGTGAAACGTTTTTCACGCTTGCGAAGAAAACTTTTATCGGTACATGTTCTTATCGTGTGACTTCTAGGGAAAGCAGGATGAGAGCCGATTCGAACGTCGCGTCGCTCATGCAAAAAAAAAAAAAAAAAAAAAAAAAAAAGGCTTCGGCCTCAGGGTTGTGGGCACCCATAGAAAAAAAAAAAAAAAACATGGTTGCGCCACTGAGCTTGTCCTCCAGTTGCTATCAATAATTCCTTTTGTTAATAGCGGCTCTCGCTAAACGTGCGCCTACGATTAGAACATTTCCGAATTCTGTCAGAAACTAAGTGTTTTTTTCCTGTGTTTACATGAGTTCTGCAGCCAAATAATCTCTACATTGTTCATAAGGGACAAAGCAAAACGTGATCAGCTCATGCGGTTGTTACATATGCATATTATATTGGCGTTTATTAATATCTATCTTAAGTTATAACTATCTTATCATAAGGTTCGTGATTTTTTTATCATAGGTTATAACCAGGGCTAGACTGAAGGAAATTACTGAGAATTTGCGGTGCCGCCCCCTCCAACGAGTAGGACATATACCTGGGTTCCAAGGGATGGAGCATCTGGTGGGTGTTACAGGGGTGCAACGCCCCGCTGAAGTTGAATCACTTTTTTCACAATTAAAATATGAATTTTTTCAGCTTTTTAAATATTAATATGTTGATATGTTTAATAATACTACTGTAACACTTTTATTTCCTCGCAAAAATGAAACGTTTACATTTATTTTTCATTAAAAACTTTTTATCTAGCTAGAATTATTTTAATAAAAATTTACTCGTTTAACAAATAATATACACAACAAATTTCAAATTTTTGATAATTAAAAACAAAAAAAGAAATTCATTTAGACAGTTTTTGAAAAAACAAAGCCAAGTTCCTTTTTTCTGGCTCCGATTCAATGATACCTCCACGTCGCTCACAATAGCATTTCAACCATAACTTTGTGTATGGTACTGGGTTACAATGTGTAAAATAATACGTCCGTTTACACTAATGAAGAGTAAATTCGACACGTTTTATATGGTCAAATAGCTTCGTAAGCCTGTTACAATGGTATTCATAGCACTAAAACCTAGCTCGCATTCTACAGTGGAACACGAAATTAATCGAATAAGCTTCATGAGCGACGACTTCAATTTTTTTAAACCGGAACTGTAAAATGCAATCAGTTCCACACATATCAAAATTTCGGGACACACGTCTTACCTCTGCTTCCGAATCAGTGGACTACGTGAGAAACTCGGGATGCTACCACAAAAAATATCTTCGAGGCTCTTTTATGAAAATCGATTAGATTTCAATTATTTAAAATTTTAAATTCCATATTATTAATTATCGTTATTTGGAAAAAATTTAATTCCATATTATTATTTCAATTATTTAAAATTTTAATTTTCATATTATGTTTTATGAGCGTTTTAATAATGCAAGTTCTTTGGAACTTACACGTAATTTTCGTAAAACCGAAATTGTTGTCCTAGTTTTATACGATACAAAATATTAAAATACAGTATATAAATTTTGTTCTTTAGAAAACTAACCATCTCTTTGAAATTATCTTGGAAATTTTATTCTTTGGAGAACTAGCCATCTCTTTGAAATTATCTTGGAAATTTTATTCTTTTAGAATACTAGCCATCTCTTTGAAATTCATCACGATCACACAAACACCCTCAACTGTCGTATGATAGCGTCTGATGATCTTTTCCAATTTATGAGAAAACACAGAACATAAGTTAACAAATAAGTAACAATTAAGAATTGTGGCATAAAAAAAATGTAAAACTACTTAAATTATTTACTCTTGAATTTAATAACCACACTTAACATAATCCCACAATGTTTTTGCACATAGTAAAAAATATTCTCTTGATTCTGCTGCAAAAAGATCACACAAGTCCATTTCTTCATCCTCGCGAAAAACACCTTTTAGTTCATTACATTCTGAAGGATGCATCTTATTATTTTTTTCTTTAGAGTGCAAATAACTGTAATTTTTATTCAAAAATTACAGTTGTTTGCAATCTAAAGAATAATTTTATTCTTTAGATTGCAAACAACTGTATTATTTTATTCTATGTGCAAACAACTGTAATACACACCTTATTCTCATTGGTACAAAAATTTCATTCATTGAACTGATATTTCTTTTGCATTGTCTTGCTAATATACATGTATATGGCTGCAAAAAGGGGCTGCAAGTCCTCTGGGGAAAAATTGATGCTTTCCCGTAATTTAGTTTTTACAAACTAAAACCGCGGAAATGTTTATAAATATTTCTCTTATTTATTGGAAAAGAAAAATACCGAAAATTGGTTTTCTTTTTAATATTTCCTCCAAATCAGCTGTCAGGAATTACTTGCTATTTTTTTAACCACTTTCATATGAAAATTTTTGTAAAATCTTTTTACTGAAGTGAGAGCCCCCCCCCCCGCGATGTAGGGGTTGCGGGGGCTATCGTACGCCCCTGTCTCCAATGTTACCGCATGTGGAAGAATCACTTGAAAGAACGTTCTCACGTCGAAATCCTTTACCAAGGATTCAGTGCTAGCTACAAGTCTCTCTGTCATACGATCAACAGAAAAAAAAAAGAACTTTCCAGGAACTTGATTCACACACCTAATAAAGTTAAATGCTATTTTTTTAATACCATTGCATTCGTAAAACATTCTAGTACAAAATGAATTTTCTCCTTAAATAAACTTTCCGAACGAAAATGAGAAGTAAAAGTTTGAAACATCCGCTATTTGGTGAGGTAGTCCCTGCTACCCTTTGACACCCAGGAAATCCATTTGGAGGTGTTTTATAAAATCAATAATTTTTTTAACTATTGAAGAGCTTTTTCATCGTATCATCAGTGAAGTATTTTTTTCTTGGTTGCCAATTTCAACCTTTATTTCACTATTAGCCATGGAAACAAAGTCCGAAACATTGCTGATAGGGACATACCTAGCAGGGATATAGCTCATAGGGAGTTACCTCATAAGAATCTAATAAGAAACAAAGTCTAAAACATCGCTCATAAGGACGTACCTCGTAGGGATATACCTCACAGGGACGTACCTCATAGTGATTTTATATATGGGCTATTGAAAAATTGTAAATTAAGAAGCAAAAATGAAATTACTGTTAATTTTATTTAAGAAATGTAGTATATGAATTTTCGGAAAGTATATGAAGAAGTATTTATTTCACCAGCTTTCGCTTTCCATCACGAACGCCGGGGGTGATCCGAGAAGTATCTTTTTTAGACTTTCCGCCGCCGGGTAGGAGAAAGTTCACACAGACAGTGAACTACACCATCCGGAAGGTGCTTCCCATGAGGGTGCTACATTTTTCGAAGAACTCAGGATATGATGAAAGCAATATTTCTTCAACACTTTTAGGTAGAAAGATTTTAGCTGCATTTTCACGCTGTACAAAAGAATGTAATAGAGATTCAATTTCACAAGCATATATTTACCCTCATTTCGATGGAAGTTACAAAACACAGATCAGATTTTTGAAGACTTTTTTTCAGAAGACAAGCAGTTTGTTTACTGCCATGATATTTCAGGTCTTCTCAGGCAATTATGCGTTACCTCGTACAGTTCAACAGAATGGCGATTATTTCTGGACAGCTCAAAGTGCAGCAACAAGTGCGTTCTCTTGCACAATGGCAATGTTTATGGAGCGGTTCCAGTTGGTCACTCAGTGCATTTGCGAGAACATGATATAAAAGTGGTCATTGACTTACTCAAATATCACAAACACAACTGGATCATTTGTGTGAACCTGAAAATGGTCAACTTCCTCTTTGGATACCAGAAAGGCTGTACGAAGTTTCCATGCTATCTCTGCATGTGGGACAGCCGAGCTCGAGAAAAACACTGGACCCAGAAGGAATGGCCCATCTGAGAAACTCTAAAAGCAGGCATGCCAAACATTGCGAATGACCCAATCATCAGCAGAGAGATTATTTTCCCCCAACCATATCAAGCTCCGCTTGATGAAACAGTTCATGAAGGCATTAAGTACTGATGGTGAATGTTTTTCAACATATAGTTTCTGATTTTCCTGCGTCTTTCGAGAAGATCGAGGTGTGTTCGATGGACCTCAAATTCGTACTCTTGTACGTGATGAGGAATTTGTCAGGAAGATGACAAGAAAAGGGCAGCATGGCTGTCTTTCATGGCAGTTATACAAAACTTTCTTGGTAACTAAGAGGTTCTCGTTACTGGAATGCTGCTGGCTTTTCGCGATCTTGGGTGCAACATGAGAGTCAAGCTCCATTTCCTGAATAGTCACCTTGATCAATTCCCAGAGAATTTGGGTGTTAGTGATGAACAGGGAGAGCGCTTCCACCAAGACCTCATGACGACGGAACAGTGCTATTAAAGGCAATGGTACTAAAATACGATGACAGACTACTGCTGGAGCATCAAACGAGATTTCCCTGAGAAAGTCCACAAACGCCACAGCTACAATCATAAATTCTTGCCTGAATAGGACATATTTGAACTTTGCATCCCATCCTTATCAGTTTTTCTGAATCACCAATCATCTTTATGTCGAAATATGTTAATATAAAGTAAAAAGCATTAGTGCATACTCATTTCTGACTGTAATAGATAAATGTTTCAGATTTGACAAGTGGCGATACATATTTTACTCCAAACAAGTGATTTTTTTTTCCTATTTTCAAACTTTAATACATATTGTAATGCACCTGCACGTTTTCGTGAATACACTGAAGAGCAATTGAATTAGAGATACCTGTCTAGTAACGTGCAGCACCACCTTTCGCCCTGATGACGGCGGCGATTCGTCTTGGCATGGACTCGAAAAGACACCGGAAGCGTTGGGAAGCCATACGGATCCACGACCCCTCAACAAGCTCCCACAGTTCACGAAGATTTGATGGAGGGGGGTCAGAGCCTCGAACATCTATCTCGATGGCATTCCAGATGTGCTCGATGGGATTGAGGTCAGGTGCCCTAGCTGGATAAGGAAGCGAGGTCACGTCGGTGGAGTGTTCATTCAACCATTCGGGAGCGGTGGCACGGTGCATTGTCTTGTTGCAGGATGAGGTCACCAGTGGGATGTTGAAGACGCACGAACGGAAGCAAATGGTAATCCAGGATATCCCGGTAACGTTGACCTGTGAGGGACGATGTCACACGTATCAGGGTTCCCATTTTAGCCCAAGTAAACAGTCCCCAGACGAGAATGCCACCCCCACTAGCTTGAAGAGTACAATGCTGGCAAGGATCCATCGCTTCATGTGGTTTGCGCCATACTCGTATCCTGCCATCCGCGTGTACCAACCGACTCATCAGTCCAGGCAACATTTTCCCACATGTCTAGGGTCCAGTGGCGATGTTCCAGCGCCCATGCTAATCTTTGCACCCTGTGATGCGCGGTCAGCAGCGGTACCCTCGTGGGACGATGGCTTCTGTACCCCACAGCGAGGTGATGGTTCTGGATGGTGTGGCTGCTTACACGTTTTTGTGCACCAGCGTTAAATTATCGAGTGATTTCTTGCACTGTGGCCTGTCTATCCGCTATTACAATGCGAGCTAGCCGACGATGACCCCGCTCATCCACACGCTGTTGTCCCTTGAAGGAATGATTTTATCGGATTCGATGTACTCACGGTGCACCCGTGACTCGTGAAAATCCCAGTGCCCGCACAGACTTCCGAGATGGAGTGACCCATTCGTCGGGCCCCGACAATTTGCCCACGATCAGATGCGCTTAGATCCTTCGTCTAACCCATACTGCGTCAGACTCTTACTGATTTTCGTCGCATCACTCCTTATATTGTAGGATCGTTGCACACGATATGTCACTTCCGTTTACAGGGCCGCCCACAGCGCCACATTTGCACAACACCAGTAGTCTCTAATTCAATTGCTCTTCAGTGTATATAAAAAATATCTTTGCCAAGACGGTTGTTTAAGCCCAATTTTAAGACTGTGACGATAAATTCCTCAGATAGACCATGTCATCATGCGAGAAGCATCAACATTTCACGAAAAATGAAAATGTTGAATTACAAAAAATCTAGAGCTTACAAAGAAAAACTACTAACTTCAAATTAGAATTTAGCACACTCAAATTAGGTAAGAACAAGTGCTGGTTTCAATGCAACAAAAACTTTTATCTGGTGGTTTGTATTTTTTTTTTTTTATGGAGCTAACCTGTGAATCTCAGAGAACAGCTTATTGATGTGTATGGACAGAGCAGGGCTGCCACTCATATTGGCTTTAAAAATTCCACGAGTTTTCCAGAAGATAATTTTGCGGGAAATTTCAGGTAAAATTTACAGATTATGTATAACTCCATGATGATATACATACTAAATGCCACATCTACGATACAATATATTCAATGCAAGAACAAGAAAGATGACACCGAATTTTCGGGTGTAAAGAGTACGTCTTCTGAATCCATTCTGATGCAAATTAAATTCATCAAAGTCAATGGAACCGGTATGGAAAACAATAGCATCCGACCGAAGAAATAAGTTTTTCAATTGGGTTTTTAATCCCGCAGATATTGCTGTAAAAGAATCTTGAACTTACACCCTCCGATTGCAGACTTGTGCGTTAAGAAAATTTTGAATTTATACGAGACACATTTCGCAGCAGAAATTCTGTCCAACAAAGAAAGAATTTTTCAAATCAGACTTAGAAGCAGAGGTATAGACAAATATAAGATATGCATCTACGCCACCTGGCGGGAAAAATATGCATTTTAGGAAGAAAATATTCTTGAAAGATTTTTTAATGTGAGCACTATTGGTCCAAGAAAAAAATAAAAATAAAATTTAGTCGAGTTTTCAGGAGCTCAGATTTTGCTGCAAATACACCAGAACAGGGTTCCCACTCAAAAGTAATAAAAAAATTCCCTGACTTTTCCAGGTTCTCCAGGTGGTTTTTAAAGTCTTCCAGAGTGGCATGTTGCAAAGAATTGTTACATTTCATTCCATTCCATTCATTTTTCTCACCAAAGCACACACTTGTAAATTCTTTAAGTAATTTGTCTTTATAAAATTACCTGCTTTTCATTAATAACAACTAACTGTGCACATTATTTTCTGTACCAAAGTTCCGTGAACTTTTGTGAATACTACCCACGCGGAATTTGTAAATACATTCCCATAGAAACAGGTCATATGCAAGAAAAAAATCTGTTAGTTGAATAGTTTCAGTTTTTCTATAACACAATGCAGCTAAGCTTAATGATGGAATGGCTCTGTTCAAAGAAACATGTTTCAAGAGAACCAACAGAGAAAGGACTTTGATCCATCATTTGGTTGGTTCTCTTGTGAAGTGTTTCTTCAAGCAGGAGCCATTGGGCCTAATTGTTCCATGTTATAACTGTGAATAACTGCCCACACAGAATTTGTAAATACATTCCCATAGAAACAGGTCATATGCAAGAAAAAATCTGTTAGTTGAATAGTTTTAGTTTTTCTATAACACAATGCAGCTAAGCTTAATGATGGAATGGCTCTGTTCAAAGAAACATGTTTCAAGAGAACCAACAGACAAAGGACTTTGATCCATCATTTGGTTGGTTCTCTTGTGAAGTGTTTCTTCAAGCAGGAGCCATTGTGCCTAGTTGTTCCATGTTATAACAACTGCCTGCAGAAATTGAACAAAAGCTTAATAATTGGCAATTTTAAAAATTCAATTTTGCATCTTTTTTTAGAGAATAAAGGAAATACTTAATATAACTGAAAGTAAGATCTACCAAATTCTAGGCAGGCAGTAATTGCAAGCAAAAGTTTGAAATCTTGAAAAAATCAGTTTTTTTTTGTTTTTTTTGGCAAAATAAAGTATCCATTGTTTTTTACAAAAAAAAAAGGATAATTTTCCCTGAGTTTTTCCTGATTTTTGGAACTATTTTCAAATTCTCTGAGAAATCCAGGTTTTCCCTGACTTTTACAAAAAAGGGTAATTTTCCCTGAGTTTTCCCTGATTTTTGGAACCATTTTCAAATTCCCTGAGAATTCCAGGTTTTCCCTGTTTTCCAGGATGAGTGGGAACCCTGCAGAAGCAGAAATTAAAACTTATGCCTCCAGGTGGCCAAACGATTCTTTACCAAATATTAGAAATTATATGAAAAACATTTACCATCAGGAGCTGTATCCGGTGCAGAAATAATTTTTCAAATCGGAGTTTTAGAAGCAGAGATATCGGGGGCGCAATGTACCTTTGCACCCACTAGAGGAAAGTCTATGAATTACTTGAAAATTTTGAACTTACATAAAAAGCATGTCACACCGGAAAAACTATCCAATGAAAGAAGAATTTTTCAAATCGGACCATTAGAAGAAGAGATATTGACAAAAATAAGATATACATCTACGCCCCTGGATGTGAAATAGTGCAATATTTTAAGGAAATATTCCAAAAAGTTTATCAAAGTGAATGGTATCATCGGTCGACAAATGAATTTTTTCAATCGAGATCTTAGAAGCTCAATTTTATTACAAACACATCAGAAGCAAAAATTAACACTTACCCCCCTGGTGGCCAAAGTATTCTTTACCAAAAATTAGAAATTGTATGCAAATTTTTCCATCAGGAGCTGTCTGTATCTGCTGAAGAAAAAAATTTTGAAATTGGAGTTTTAGAAGAAGAGATATCGAGGAAAACGTAATTTACTTTTACGCCCCCTAGCGGAAAAGCTATGTGTAACTTCAAAAAGTTACTATACTTATACTTTTCGAAATAAATGAAATCGAAAGATAAAAGATTTTTTTCAATCTGATGCTTAGAAGCAAATATATGGAATTGGAATAAAATGTATTTTGAATTCGACAACTGCATTTATGTTCTGTGTGAAATTATACATTGCAAAAAAAAAAAAAAAAAAAAAAAAAAGAGAGGGAGGAAGGACCATCATTCACATATTTAGAATGTTTCAAATCGGACTAATAGTTGCAGAGATATGATGTCTACAGACGGACAAACCGATAACATAAGCACGATCATTTTTTACAAAGGGCGTGCTAAAAAAGCTATTGTACAATTGAATTAATTGCAGTTTTTTTTTATTATTATTATTATTGCTGGCTGAAATTTTCAAGTTTTCCGTCATCCGTAGCGGAGCGACGATTTCCATAGCATACTTGATGTTTTCCGTCATCCGTAGCGGACTGACGATTTTCATAGTAACTACATAAAACCCTTAGTACTTGAAATCGCTGAATCTTTCTTCTCAACGCTTGGTCTTTCTTCCCAATGCTTGGTCTTACAAGCGGAACTCGGTGCACACAGAGAATGTAGTGTGCCGAAGTACCGACGATGCATTGTGGTTCTGGCGCACAATCTATTTTTTACAGCAAGATGGCGCAGAATTCCCATCCCTCGTAGTACGCGAAAAATTATCAGTTTAATTTTCCCTGACTTCTCCAGGTTTTTGCAAAAAAAATTATTTCTCCCCGAGTTTTAGCCTTATTTTCAGATTCCCTGATTTTTCCGGTCTGCTGGCAACCCTGACAGAGGAAACATCGCAAGAGAAGAAAAAAAAAAATAATAATAATAATAATACAATTACAGGAAAAATCTTCAATTCATTTTCGAAAGTTTTTAAAGACGAAATACTTTCCCCAGATTTTCTCTTCAGTTTGCATCCATCTTGAAATGAATCAAACATTGACACAAAAAAAAAAAAAAAAAAAAAAAAAAAAAGGCGAAATTCTGTTTGTGTATGTTTTATAAAGTGGATTTTTTTTCATTATCCTGAAATGAAATTACCCAGCATTTTTTAAAGCCCTAAGCTTCTTGTTGAAAGGTTCCACAAATATGATCGGTTTTTTTTGCTCTCCTCGTATAAAAGATAATTTTCACAAAATTAAACATACTTGAATTCAGACAGGAACTTTATTTAAAATATAAAATGTTCACGACTCATATAAGTGAACTTCATTACAAAGTTTAAAAATTAACAATTGGTTAAAATTGCATATGATGTCTTCCCTAAGAATACATTTCTGGCATTTGAGATGATATCACAGTTTGTTACAATGTAATACATTTTTAAATATGACACACTTCAATTTCATTCACATAATACTTGTAAAAAATTTTTCCTCCTAGTGTAAATATTCAAAATATACTAGCGATAGAAAAATGAGATCTTAATATAAAGTTTTCAGTAAAAAAATCTACATTGGAATATAATTTCTCACATATCTTCCTCAACACATTGATGGCATCATTTATAAAATTGTTATAAATAAAAGCTGACATCTAAATTTTTTGTGCTTATAAAACAGATAACTTTACAAATAAAGTATTAAAAATCCACCTAAAAGTAGCAGTTGTCTTCAAAATTTTACATGAAAGATCTTCGTCAGTTGAGCAAGCGCAGTTCACAACCATTTTAAGGAATGACAGGCAGTCTTCATAGATTCCTAAAATATAAAATTTCACAGTATATATTATTCCAGCACAGTAAAAACACATTGACACAATTATGCAACTGCAGGGTTTGTACTAATTTTTGGAAGTCCATATACAGAGCTTTCCAGGAGTCTGTGATGATATCAGCACTTTTTAAAGTCTAATTTATCTGAAAATACATGGTTTTGCAATGCTTAGTCACTTCTTGCTATGTCAACAGCCAAAGAGAGCAAGTATTTCCCCTTTTGTTCACAAAATAATTAAAGTTAAAAATCAGGACTTCTGCACTGCCAGCCACCAGTAAAGTCACTTTCCCTGCAAAGTAGCAAATTTAGAAATTTTGCTTTAACCCTTTCAACGTCGGATTTTAAAGTAGGTACATGTACTCACTCCCCAGTGATGGATAAGTAAGTCCTCAGTGTCGGATTGTTTTGGGTGATATTAAACTGAAATGAAGTATTTCAAAACATGAAACTGAACAACAATTTCTGAAACTCAAAATTTTCAATTCTCATGGAGCAGAAAAATATGCAGTGAAATTATGCAAAACGTAAGAAGAACAATTAGAATATACACAACATATTTACAGACCTTGAGGATGAAATTATAAAATGTTTAAACATTTAAATGTGTCACATACAGGGTTTGTACATTAGGGTCCCAATTTTTTTTCTACGACTATTATACATCATTTTCCAGGTTTGCATTTTTTTTTTAATCACCATACGTAATACACAGGGTGATTCAGAAATGTTGGTCATAAATGAAAATATAGGAAGTACTCATTGAAAAAACAAAAAAGAGTCTTAGTCAACATAGATCCGGAAATGAACCGTTTTTGAGATAATTGACATTTTATTGCAGGGTTTCCAGAGTTAATTTAAAGCTGTTTTTTCTCCAGCTGTCAGCTAGTTCAATAGCTTTTTGCCTTTCTGAGGAAGAAATCAGGAGGGATGAATTGTTTGAGGGACCAGTTTAACAGCAAACTTGGCCCTCCCTGAAAGTGCCCCCCCCCCCCCCAAGGGAAAAAACAAACCACCCTAGTTCTTGGGGGTAAAACACCACACACGGGGAATACTTTGAGAGCTCCTGGGGGACAGTGAAAGGGATGATTTTTGGGAGGGGGTGGGTTGAGGGTCCCAACTTTCAGCCCAAGAACAGATGATTCTGAGATGTCTCCCGGAGGAGCTACCTAAATACAACACAAATAAACTGTGGGGAGAAACCAACGTTACATCTGGTAACCCTGCATGATGTTAAAGTGGCAAACAACACGTACAAATACAGACAGAATTGTCTTGTAGTGTGCTTACCTTCACAACAAATGTTCGAAATGTCCTTCATTTGCTTCGATGCAGGCCTCAAGTCTCATGAGTGAGACACACACTCATTCAAACATGACTGGGCTGTGCCTAATTTCTGCACATGCAGTTTCCACTTTTATCCGCAATTCGTCGATGTTGCCCATGGAGACTGCAAACACTCGTCCTTTCAAATATTCCCAGATGCAAAAACCCAATGGATTGAGGTCAGTTGAGTGGGGAGGCCACGAGCGGAGGCCTTCCCTGCACTATCCATCGCACTCCAAATGTTGCATTGAGATGCTGCCTCACCGTGCGACGAAAATGCACTGGTGAAGCATCATGCATGAACCACGTTGTTACACAAGTATGAAGGGGGATATCTTCCAGTAGCTGCAGGAGGTCATGCTGCAGAAAGTGCAGATCCAAATAACCCGTAAGCCAGTTGGAAAGCACAAATGGTCCTATGAGACTATCACCTAAAACACCAGCCCACACGTTAATTGTGAATCGAACCTGGTGACGTGATTGCTGGATGGCGTGGGGATTTTCTGCTGCCCACTGGTGGCAGTTATGTAAGTTGAAAATGCCATGTCTAGTGAATGAGGTCACATCAGTGAATAAAACATTAGCAAGAAAGCATGGATTAGACGAGCATCGATGTAGCAGCCACAGACAGAATGCAATTCTCGGTGGAAAGTCCCTCACACCTAGGGCTTGTACTCGCTGGAGGCAATTGTCACGTAGAACTCTCCAGATGGTACTTTGACTCCTATTCTCCGCGAGAGCAATCCTACTGCTTGTTGCTGGGTCTCATTCTATTTTTCGTAACAGTCACTCGTCCAATCCAGGATCTCGGGCAGTTCTTGGCTTCCTCACTGGTGCAGCAACTGAAATGTTAGGCGCTGGTGGATCTGCACAAATATGCGACGATCGGGATGACTTCGGTTTGCATATGCCTCAGTGTACATACGTGCTGCATTTTCATTTGCCCGACCATACATGAAATGCATGTCAGCTAACTCTGCATTTGTGAAAGCCCTAGCCATAGCAGCCTTTAATAGTAACAGTACAGAACACACTTTGATATTGCCTGTAATGCACATGCTTGAGCCTCCATGTGCTGATGCCATGCAGATGTGGTGCATTCGTCAAACTGCGATGCCATCCCAGCAGCATTTGCATGTCTTCTGTTATGTGATAGGAGGTGCTCGCTGTACTGATGTGGTTTTTGCATGAACCCGGTTAGTATCATACACAGGTGGCTGTCTGTGTGTTGCCTGCCAGAGACTTCCGTGCAGATGGGTGCCCCATTGATTTGTCAAGCTCCCGCAGGAGACATCTCGAGCATTTGTTTTTCGTTTGCTGTTTTAACATCATGCAGGTTTATCAGATGTAACGTTGGTTTCTCCACACAGTTTATTTGCGTTGCATTTGGGGAGTTCCTGCGGGAGACATCTCAAAATCATTTGTTCTTGGGCTGACAGTTGGGACCCTCAACCCACCCCCTCCCAAAAATCACCCCCTTCACTGTCCCCCAGGAGCTCTCAAAGTATTACCTGTGTGAGGTGCTTTACTCTAAGAACTGGGGTGGTTTGTTTTTTACCTTGGGAGGAAGTCGAGGGGGAATTTTCGGGGAGGGGCAAGTTTGGGGTCTAACCGGTCCCTCAAACAATTCAGCCTTCCTGATTTTTTCCTCAGAAGTGCAAAAACTATCGAAATAGCTGACAGCTGGGGGAAAAACAACTTTACATTACCTCAGAAACGGTTCGTTTCCAAACCTATGTTGACTAAGACTTTTTTTGTTTGTTTCAACAAGTACTACCTATATTTTCATTTAAGACCAACATTTCTGAATCACCCTGTAGATACATTAGTTCATTAAATTAATTGATGTGGAAAGAAAATTACCTCAATAACTGTGAACAGCTCAGATTGATTCTTTATCACCCATTAATTTTTTATGCACAGAGTTTATTATTGATGCATTGTTATTTTACTTAGTAGATATTACACACACACACACAATTATAGTTATGTTGAATGACTTTTAGTTAATACTTTAGATTTATTATGTCTCATCATATGGCTTTTCAATCCAGATACCCCCATGTTGGAAATTTCCAAGTTTTTCATGCACAATTTGCAACAAGCTCCAGATTTGTTACTGGTATTGGCTAACCTGAAAATAAACTACTATCTAATCAAACTTCTTGGAATACACATTTTCCAACCATACTCGAAAAGAAGGATCAATAAACCACAACTTCGTTGTTAAATGAAAAAAGTAACAAATGTGAGCAATGGAATGGAAAACAAACAGGTGAACAAGAACGAACAATAAAAAAAAAAAAAAAATGGAGCTCAGGCTAAGATGGAAGTACCTAACGACTATTGTAGCCTGCAAGTGTTTTTAAGGGCACGTGACACAGTGTGTGCTAGGCGATGATTGTTATTGGGCCCAGATGGCCACTGCTCAATGATTTGGATTCAGCAATGGAGAGTGCCCCCTCTGCTTGCATCACTGTTCTCGCTTCCAATTTCTCTCTTAGCCAATCAGTGAGTGCATGCCTGTTTCCTGCTACATGGGGGTCTCTTCAAGGCCATTTTGCATCGTGGTGCATGTAGGAATTCTGGTGTGGCAGCCTCGAATCCAGCTATCGGACCTTTCATCTCCCAGTTTATGATACAAAGAGAAGGTAGCCACGATGTCACAGGAGTTACATATTGAGTTTTATTAGAAGAAAAAAAAAAAACATCTGCCTTTCAAAATAGTCTCCTAATTTCAAGGACTTTATGCCAAACAATACAATTTTCCAGGATTCCATAAGAGCAAATCTACCATTTTCAAGGATTTCCAGGATTCCATAAGAGCAAATCTATCATTTTCAAGGATTTCCAGGACTTACAAGGTCCTGTACAAACACTGCTCATAATATAAATCCTAAAACAAAGATCCATGCAGAGAGCCCAACTTGGCAGTTTTTAAACCACAAATGAGTTTTCTTCCTGACTTTCTTTCCACCAACCACCTTTGATCAGCATACCGCATGTTTTCGCCTTGGTGCTTGCTGGTTTTGCGTTGGTGGAACGTATTCACAGAAATTTAGGTAAAGGAAAGCTTTGCACATGCTAGACATGTCTCTGACACTCAAAAGGTTAAGCAAAAAATAAAAATACATGCTTGCCCACATTTTTAAGAGAAATTAAATATCAAAAATCAATAATGCACAGTTCACTATACACATGACAGCAATCTGGGCATATAAAGTATTTGAAATCACCGGTTTTATCACATAGTTCCCACCCTTTTTCCATAAAACAAATCAAGGACTTTCCCAGAACATTTCAAGGACTCATAAAAATTTTCAAGACTATATTCATGTCCAATAAGAACTCTCATGAAACACTAAAATAAGTTGTAACAATCAATCAAAAAGTTCAATTAAAATTATAGTTATATCTAAACATCGGGACATACTTTGGTGAGGTATTATTGTTCCAAAAGATCCTTTACATTACACATCTGTAGCTTTGTACATGGAAGCATCACAATGGATTGACAAGTGAAATTGATTTTATTATTGTGTAACAAGAAATTTGTCATGTAAGACTGCAGTGTGCTAAACAAGTTCAACACAGGTAGTGACCACAGAATGGTACGATGTAAGATGCACCTCATTGCTAAACACTAGCGTGGCAAGTTCATAAAACAAAGTGTATTGACGTGACCAACCTTAGAAAACATCATAATACCTTCAAATTGGAACTGGGGAACAGATTTCTCTGCTCTAGAAAGTCTAATGTCGGAAGAAGCGGACCTCTGAAGTTAACAGAAAACTAACCGAGGTTCTTATGAAAACAGCAACAAAAATAGCTGGTACTAAGAACAAGTTGGATACGAACAAATTATCAGGAAAAAACAAAATTCTGATGCAAAAAAGAAGAGAGATGAGGACAGCTAAAGGAGATGTGACTTCCAAAGTGGAATATATAGAGCTATACAAGATGGTACGAAAAAGTATCACTGAAGATGTAAGGAAATTCAACTGTGAACTAGTGAAGAAAGCAATTGAAAACAACCAAAGTCTGAAGAGAGCAAAGGGACATCCGAGTAAGGGAAGAAAACAGATTTTTTTTTATTGGAGGTTTAACGACCACTGTGAGCAACTCAATGGACTATACGCAGTCGCCCGTCCCTAATTTAGGGCCACTGGTTCCAGGGAAGAGAGAGAGCCAGTGCCGTAAGACAAACACAACATTCATGCCTCACCGGGATTCGAACCCGGACCCCATTCGGACGAATGCTCAGAGGCCATCGCTTAGACCACTGCACCATCGGGTCAGCAGAAAACAGATTATGGCTCTGAGAAAAGAAGATGGTTCTGTAACAAGAAATAGAGGTGAAACTTTGACAAGAGTGAAAGATTTCTACTCAAAACTATATGAAAGGGATGATACATGTACTCGAGACATTACAAAAGGTGTACCAGAGTTCTTCCAGTCCTCCCAGCAGAAGTTGCACATGCAATCAAGAACATGAAACGGGGAAAGCGCCAGGAGAAGATGGAATTTCCATAGGCATCATACAAGAAGCAAGTGGAGAAATTGAAACAGTACTCGCCCAAGTTTTCACTCGATGCCATAATGAAGGGAAGATTCCTGAGGATTGGAACAATGCTACAATAATCCTGCTAGATAAAAAAGGTGATATTCAGGATCTCAGGAACTACAGACCCATCAGCCTCCCATCAGTTGTTTATAAAATCTTCACTATCACACTGCTTGAAGGTAACACTGGACATGGCTCAACCCAGAGAACAAGCTGTATTCAGCAGTGGCTACAGCACTATAGATCATATCCACGTAGTGAGTGAACTACTTGAAAGAGCGAGGGAATATGAACTTCCATTGTGCATGGCTTTTATCGATTATGAAAAGGCCTTTGATTTGGTGAAACCATCAGCAGTTACAATGGCTCTGAAATCCTGCGGTATTGAAGATGCATACATTAACATTATTAGTAACATCTATGAAAACGCAAGTGCAAAGTTTTGGCTATTTGAGAATACAGCACCCATAAAAATTGGAAAGGGAGTGAGACAAGGTGACACTATATCTCCCAAACTCTTTAATGCCACATTGGAAAATGTTTTTTCTATCACTGAACTGGGAAAACAAAGGGATGAAGGTTAATGGAGATTACCTAACTCACCTTTGCTTTGCTGATGACAGTCATTTTTGCAACTACCCCATCAGAGCTGCAAAGTATGATCCAGGAACTTGATGACAAGAGTAAAGAAATGGGATTAAAAATGAACTTTCAGAAGACAAAAGTGATGTACAATGCTTTTACAAAAAATGAAGATTTATCGATTGATGGGACCAATACCTACATTTATTTATCTTGGACAGCAGACATCAAGTGAGGGTCACATTAATGAAGAAATTAATCGGCATATAAAACTTGCCTGGAGAGCTTTTGGAAGAAACAGTATAATTTTCAGGAGCAATATGCCATTATGTCTTAAAAGAAAAGTGTTTGATCAATGCATCCTTCCAGTGCTTACATATGGTGCAGAGACGTGGACCTTAACTAAAAGAGGCATAAGACTGCAGACAACTCAAAGAAGTATGGAGAGATGCATGCTTGGTGTAACCAGGAGAGATGAGAAGAGGAACTCGTGGATCAGAAAAATGACAAGAGTTGAAGACATCATTGTCACAGTAAACTCCTTGAAATGGCAATGGGCTGGACATATTGCTAGACGGACAGCTGGAATTTTAGACTGGTACAAGGGACAGGAAAAGACCCAGAAGAAGACCACATGTGAGATGGGTGGATGAAATTCGGAAGTATGCGGGAGTAACATGGAGGAGACTGGCATAAGACAGACCATTGTGGAAGAAACTTGGAAAGACCTTCGTCCAGCAGTGGATTGATAATGGTTGACAATGATGATGATATTGTATATATGGAAGATATCATGATCAGAGTAAAATCCTTGAAATGGCAATGGGCTGGACATATTATTGCCAGAAGGACAGACTGCCGATGGACAACCGAAATTTTAGACTGGATTCCTGGGCTACAAGCATTCAGCAGATTGCAAACCTGGTTTGAGATGCTCGTAACTTGCACTTACACCCCTTCGCATTTGCTTATTGTAATTCAGAAGAATTCCCCTCACATTCACTTATCATAGTTCAGAATTACAACCAAGTGAAAACCGGAAATGTGACAGCTATGTGCCCCTGACTCCAAGAGAACGTTCCACAATACAGCACAGCCACCTTCGACATTTTGGTGATAGCTTCTCTTCAACGAACTGTGGCCATTCTGAAAATTAGTAAACGGGGGGGGGGGGGGGTATTTTTCAAGGACTCGTACAAAATTCAAGGACTTTCCAGGGCCCTTGAAAAGGAAAATTAAATTCAAGGACTGTGGGAACCCGGTATCATGGATAGGTTAAACTCAGATTTTGAAATTCAATTTTGATTAGGGGGGGGAGCAAGAATTTTAAAGCTTCGGTATAAACATTTTCGTAGTTCAGAATCACAACCATGTGAAAACCGGAAATGTGACAGCTATGTGCTCCTGACTCCAAGAGAATGTTCCACAATAGAGCACGGCCACCTACAGACCTGCCAACCTCTCAGAACCAAAAAATGTAACACACAGATAAATCGTAACACGACGCATGCTGATAATTTTTGAAGCCTTATTCGGCTATATAAATTCCTAATGATGAAAATGTAGGGATTTTTTTCCCTACATCAAAATTTTATTGAGAAACTAATTAAATCTAATCAGCAAACACTTTTATGTTGTTAATTATTAGAGAAAAAAAAATATGATTATGGGAGAAATTCTCACTCTGTCCAAGTTCTATTTTTGGAAATTTTGAGAGGAGGAAAACTTGCATTTAGGAGGTCTGCAAGATGGTTTAATCGGGTTCCGGGAATGTCGTTTTTGTCTGCAGGACCAAAATAAATCTGCGATGTGCATCGGCTGTCACCGCGATTCTGCTACGAGGATTAGTAGAACATGAATCTACGATGTACGTCGCTGCGATTCTTCTATGGGGACGAGTACAAAAAAATCTGCGATGTGCGTCAGCTGTCGATGCGATTCTTCTACGGGGATGAGTACACAAAATAAACCTGCGACGTACGTCGCCACGATTCTCCTACGGGGACGAGTACAAAACAAATCTGCGATGTACATCGGCCGTTGGCGTGATTCTGCTGCAGGGATGAGTACAAAATGATTCTGTGACACAAATCGTCCTTGCGAGAAGAGAAAAAAAAAAAAAAAAAAGATTACGGAAGAAATCCTCACTACGCCTAACTTCCGTTTTCGGAAATTTTGAAAGGCAGAAAACTTGCATCTATGATAGGGAGTCTGCAAGATGGTTTAATAGGGTTTCTGGGGATGTCGTTTTTGTCTGCAGGACCAAAATAAATCTGCAATGTACGTTGCACGTCGCCGCGATTCTACTACAAGGCTTCTGTATGAAAAGGAAAGAAATGGGAAAAAACATAACCATTTAAAAAAAAATCTTATTTTTGGCTGCAAAATCGTATTAGCGTACTGCAGCATGATTTATTGTACTAAATACGATAAAATCGTAACAGTTGGCAGGTCTGCACCTGTGACATTTTGGCAATAGCTTCTCTTCAATGATACTGTGGCTATTCTGAAATTTAGTTACACGGGGGAAAAAAAAAAAACAAGTACTTAATAAATAGGAACTGTACACCAAGTATACTAGAAATAGCAGAAATATACTAATCGAATTTTTTGGCATAGAATAGGAATCAAAGTTTCCAAGCTTTCGCACTTCAACCAGATGGCTTTTTTCAAGGAAGATAGACAGCAGACTGTCTACCTCACACTGATGTACCAACTGGAACCATCAGCTGTGGGCTAATCCCCTCACACTGATGTACCTTCATGATTTTAAACACTCCTGAATGAATCTGCATATTCAGGAGGCATGTTTGACAGAGCAAATAGATTTGATTGTGATATTAGTACATACATATCACTAAGCTGTTCTCTATGATTCAGAGGTTAGCTCCACAAAGATAAAACAAACTACCAGCTAATTTTTAACTGATTATTTACTTACTGTTACCGTATCAAACTTTTCCATTTACAGCGATCTTGATATACAACTCGGGCTTCACTGACATCCATCACATGACACACACAAGATCTTCTATACTTCATACTCATGAGCTCTTTCTCATGCACACTCCTGAATCTGATCCTCTCACGACTTCCTTGGCCTTCCTCTGCCTTTCCTTCCTGCCACTTGGGCTGAAAATTTTTTCTTAGTAAGCATCTCGTCACTCGTTCTTTCAACATGCCCAAACCACCGAAGCATATTAGTCTCCACCTTGCTAACAACATTTTGCTTCATATTACACAACTCCAACACATCTTCATTCCTCACATAATCAGAACATGTCTTACCACAATAGGAGAGTGAATCCATCTTTAAAAGTCATAACTGCCTTAGGAGGATTTCAAGGGACGGGCGGGTTCTTAAAAAGTTCTCTAATAAGTGTGTATGAAAGGGTGATTGTTCTTACCCTAATGTATGGCAGTGAAACCTGGGTACTGCAAAAAAGATATGAGTCATTTCTGTGCTGGAGAGAAGAGTTACTTACGAGGGGGTTTGTGGCAAGACGCATCCTTTCTGATCACATGAGGAATGAAGATGTGTTGCAGATGTATAATGTGAAGCAAAATGCTGTTAGTAAGTTGAAGACAGATGTTTTCAGGTGGTTTGGCCATGTTGAAAGAATGAGTGGAAAGATGCTTACTAAGCTAATTTATTCAGCCTCATGTGGCAAGAAAGTAAGGTAGATAAAGGCCAAGGAAATCATGGGAAGACCAAGTTCAGGAATGTCTGAAGTAGAAAAAGGTAATGAGTATAAAGTATAAAAAACGGTCTTGTGCGAGATGTCAGTGAAGCTCAAGTTGTGTGGCAAGACCAATATAAATGGGGATGTTTAGTACATCAACAGTAAGTAAAATCTAATTCCATCAGTATTAAATTTAAATCTGGCAGATGAGCTTTTTTTTTTTGAGGAGCTAACCTCTGAATTTCAGAAAACAGCTTAGTGATATGTATGTATGTAATAGGGAAAGGGGGGGGGGGGTGGGAATGCTTGCTCTTACTGATTGATTTTGAAGAAGAGACTGTTAGAAATAGGAGAACATGTATTTCACCAGAAAAAATATTATTAAAAAATAATAAAAGTTGCTTTTTTTTTTTTTTTGCTACAGGTATTACCAAACATACAGGGGATGCAGCATAGAAACACATTATTTTAGGTAGGAATTTACGACATTCAGTTGCAAATTTTAGGGATTTTTAGGGTGTTTTTTTCTTTTCTTAAATCAGAATAATTTAACAGAACACATGCCTAAATAAAGACATACACCAACACTTTCAAATTTGTGTAGCTTAAAAGTGTTGGAATATATGTCGCATAAGATTATATAAGACATGACAACACTTAAATTCAAACAACTTAAAATAGTTGGCAGATATGTCTATTTAGTGGTTCTATTCCTCTGTTAGTTTACTAATTATATTTTTAATACTTATTACCATCTTGCACATATTTTTTTCTAATAAACCTCAAAATTAACAATTATATAGATTGGCAGCTCATTCAATGCTCTCAGTGAAGCGGGGCCACATAAATATTGGCATTTTCTGAGTAAAAACATTTAGATATGGTACAACACAATTAAAATGTATCAAAAACTGCACAAATATAAATTTCAAAACTCACCTGGGTGTATCTGATTAGGAAGTAATTCACCATAATTGAACTGTGCACACTTCGTAAATGTAGTTAAGCTTAGTTTAAGGATGACATATTTGTGAATGAACTCCAACTATTTAAGGCCTGGGTATTTTGTAAAGGTATAACAAGCCGTATAAATAAAAAAAAATCATTTGGGAACTTTTTCCCCATTCTTTCACTGCATGATATCCAAAGGGAAACTGACACATCCTGTTCTTTTGTCACTGCATTAAAATTGTCACAACAAATTATTTGGCACTTTCTGTTCTGTTGTCACTTAGTTAAGATTATCACAAAAAATCATTTGGCCATTTTTAAGCATTTCTTTATAAGGGAAGCTTTTTTATCTTCCAAACACTTTAATTTTATTTTTCAACTGAGATAGAGAATGTGCTCTTTCAGTTATTAACTTTAGGGCAAGTATCATTTCAGTTGCATTGTTTTTGAGTTTACTTGCTTTGGTCACTCGTTCAGTTCCTTCTTTTATCATAGAAAGGGAAGCCTCTTTTTCATTTTGTAACTCCTTTATTTCAACTCACATGTTGAAATGCTGTCAGCACACTCTAATTTATGCTTTTTCAATTCCTCCTGTCCCTGTCTTTCTTTCTCAATTTTTTTTTTTTCTGTAATTTTAGTTCATCCTGCTTTCTTCTCTGTTTCTTCTTTAAAATGCTTATGAGCATTTGAAACTGCTTTTAAAAGATGTATAGTGATTGGCACATCCAGAACATTTCCACCATAATAATAAATTGCCAATTTAACAGTGTGGATGGCTCTTATTGTTGACTCACTCAAACTGAACCTACCTGTCTTTGGTTCTCAAAGAATTGTTTAAAGAAAAGCCCCGCTCAGGATCTGCATTTTTGTGGGGCAGAGCTAATGGAGACTTTATGACTTTGGCTAAATTAGCAAATTAAGCTTTCCATCAACATCAGTTAGCCTCAGTATCTTTGCCCAGTACTCATCAATAGGGATAAGCAAGCATTCCCTTATCACTCCAAATATCCTCAGGTAAGGTCTGTAGTTGGTAAATTTTCCATTCACCTCTTACCAAATCAGTCACTTCGAGAAAATGTAGATATCGACACACACGTGTTATTGCGTGCAAACCATGGTTAGCATCACGTTCAACACCTGTGTGGTTTTTGGCATGTTCTGGCGAAGAACTAGCAGATCTTTCAATTTTTGGCTACAAAACGAAAGATTTTCTTTCAGATATTCAACATTTTTAACCTAAGTAGCTCTTATATCATGAAGGAATTTTCTTTTTCATTTGCTTCTAGTGCCCTCACTAGGCAATTAGTTGCCATGCCGATTTCAATTTCGTTCAAAGCTTTGAAGCAAGTGATTTTTTTTATCTTTTTTTCAACTCTTCCCCTCTTTGTGTGAAAGAATGTTATCATCAATGAATTTTGACACAAGATTACACAGAAAGGAATTCATTTCAGAATACATAATGTGAATTAGAGGTTCTTCACACTGAAATAGGGTTAGAAATTTCTTAAATACTGGATAAATGTGTATTACAAAAGCCAAATAGCAAGGCATTATTTGACTAGTCAAGGAGTTTGATTCTTCTATATCTCTCAGTACTGTTTATGCTGTTGTCAAAAGACTTTTGCTTGGGCAAAAAATTAAAAAAATATTAATTTTTTAAAATTTTTGGCAGCTGTTCAAAAATTCTTTCAAATTTGGCAGCTGTTCAAAAATTCTCTCTTGCGACAGGTCCTATAGTAAGCCACCTGCTTGTAACATGCTTTATCATAAACTGTGTTAAAATGCCAGTAATCTTATCCACTTCTTTAAAGTCCTCCCGTTGTGCAGCACTATTTTTCAAAAATGCATACAGATCCGTAGCAAACTCATCAAGATTGAAATAAATTTTTTTCAACATCTTGTTGAAGCTATTGTGCAGAATGTCTAAACAGCAGAAACTAACAACCACCATTTTATGCCCAGTTTCAATTTCCATCAATTCATTCAGTTTATGCACTATACTTTTATTTGCATTTGGGCCATCTGTGGAGATGGTCAATAAATTACATAAATTGATCTCATATGAGGCCAATTGATCAAGGAGCTCATGTACCACCTTATCTGCTGATGCACGACCCAAAATATGCTTATAGCATACCGATACACAGGGGTCAAAAAATAAGGTCGTCTGGTCGCTGAGGGGGACCAAAAAAATTGTCAGGGCCACCACAGAAAACATCACCGAAAAACATGTACTGCAATTTTCATCGTATAATCGGCGGATAAACGCCGATTTAAAAACAACAACAAAAAAACTTTTTTATGGCAGTTTGTTTACAAAAAAAATCCAGAGTAATTGTGCAGGAGAGGGGTATAATTGGAAAAGGAACTCTCTCGGAAAAATTTTGTTCTCAGTCAAGGAGTTTGTACGAAGTGCAGAGGAGGGTAAAGGGGTGTCTCATAATGAAAGACCGGGAAAGTTGTAGGGAAGGACGGTGGGAGTTGTTTTGTATTGTTGGAAAAGACAAAACGCTGACTGTGCTTGTGCCCTCTTCATCAATCGGCCAATTAAAAAGTATGTACAGCGCTTGCCGCACGAACCTACACATGCATGCCTCATTTCAAAGTTCCATGTTTTGGATCTTGTGTGTGCTGTGGCTTGTATTTTAAGCTCGTCCTCCGCTATTTTGACCAAAGTCTTTGCTGCTGATATTTTCCTTCATTGCTATTTATGATGTCATCGAAAAGAAAATGTTTCAGTTACAATGCAAATTTAAAGTGGGGGGCACAGCTGAAAATATGATTGTGTCACTACGCGATAGTTTTCAAAAGGTCAGAAAATTAGTGCGCAGTGACACGGTCTAAAAAGTAAACAAACCTGTCGGCAAACTCCGCGGAAGAATTCCCTGAAGTCCACCCCCCCCCCCTTTTTTGACCTGTGTTAAAGCCAACTCCTTTTACTTTGAAAGCAGGATTTCTTCCAAAAACTTTTTTGATTTACACGCTAGTATGTACGGTATTTCTATGAATTGTTCTGTATTAGCATTTCACCATTGGCAGTGTGTAATGCAATTGGAGCTGCTGCATCGGCATGATTAAATTTGCGCTCTACATACACGAGACTGACGAAGGAAAAAAAAAAGCTGAACTTTTTAACCGCATGGGTGAAAAATAAGAATGTGCTGTGAAACAGTGTGAATATAATGTGCCGTGAGCAAGACAAAATTGTTCACTGAAATTTGTTATGTAAATATATTAAGGTGGAGCACATCATTGTATTCAAAATATAATTTTTTTATTTATTTTTTATGTTTAATAGCAACACAGGATAAATGTAAAATCCCGGAGAAAAAAATTATGACTACCGGCGAAATCTACGCTCTGTCCAACTTCCGTTTTAGTTAAGTTTTCCTCCATTTTGAAGCTGCAAAACAAATATTTACGGAATAAAATTATATTTAACACTACTGGGTAGAAGAAACATTGCGAGAAAAAAGGATTACGATTACAGGAGAAACCTTCACTCAGTCTAACTTCTGTTTCCGAAAGTTTTGAAAGTCAGAATTCCGCCCACCGCCGGAAAACGACCCCACCAAATTTCTGTTTTGTTCTGCATCGATCTTGAGAACCATCGAAATGGCGGAATTCTTCGAATCCATGGAAAAATCTCGTGCCTGAAGATCACAGGAAATTTTCGCTCCAACTTTCGTTTTCGGAATTTTTCTTCCATTTTAAAGCTGAAATGCAAATATTTATGGAATAAAATTATATTTAATAATACTACTGTGCAGAAGAAACATCGCGAGAAAAGGAAATCACGATTACAGGAAATTTTTTTCACTCTGTTTAACTTCCGTTTTCGAACGTTTAAATACCATCCCCAGATCAAAAAAAAACGACCCCCCCCCCCACTAATCCTCCAGAATTTCTCTTCAGTTTTGCATTGATCTCGAGCATAACCCAAATGAATCCGCGGAAGAATCTCATGTATGGCTCTATGGGTGCCACACCACTTAGCTTATTTTGTGTCTGAAGATAAAAGTATGTTAAAAAAAGTTTCCTTTAAAAATGAATTTCTTGATTTAGTAAAATCGTTTTTTTTTTTCCCTTTGGACTCCGGGGTCATTTTGTGACTGACTTTTCTGTCAAAAATTCTGCTTCTAGATCAGCATTTTTGAAGTGCTTATTACACGGCGGTTTTTTTTCTTCTGAATGCTGCAATCTGCGAATTACAAGCTGGCGCGGAGTATAAAAAGGTTAAAAAAAATTCTGCGAATTCCAGTGTCTGGGGACAAACGACGAAAATTACGGTAATTCGAATTTGCGAGCCCCAGACAAAAAAAAAGAAAAGAAAAAAAGAGTATGGTTTTTGTTTTCCAGGAAGAGATAAGCTGAGGGTTAAACGTTTTTTGGACAGAAGTGTACATGACATTGATATCATATACACCCCTATTACTCCACGTGGGTCCAATGTCTGGCCACTAAAAAATTTAGCTGGCCACCAGATTTTAGAATATTTTTCTACCCCTGCTGACACACTATCTTGTTTTTTTCTTCAGACCAATATCTAACAGATATCTAGCTGTTTCTTTATTTGGCTATTTGTAGTCTCATCAAATGCAAGTGTGAGGGAGTTGTTGTTTCCCTAATGTCCCTTCTCAGTTCATTATCAAAATGTACAGCCAACCCATGGGATATGGTGTATGGTAATTTTTTTTTTCTTTTCTTTTAGCTGCATCTCAGCAGCTATTTTTGAATCGCTGAACATAACCATAACAATATTTAAGGTTTCATTACAAGATTTAAAAGATTTTTTTTTTTTTTTGTGTGTGTGTGCTATGTTTAATGCCCATATAGCTTCTGGTTTAACTGTTTCCATCTCAATACCCAAGGAGGGTAAACTGGTTCCACTTGTTTTACCTCTCTGAATGTAAAACAACTTAACAAGTGAAGAGTTAGAATACATTGCAAGGAAACTTTCTTTGTGCTTTTTCCCATTATGATGGGATTTAAGCTGAGAAAACCCACTGTTGGATGTAGCGAAACTATCATTGCACAATGCACACTTAACTGAATATATGTCTAGCATGGCAGAACACCATTCAACAATGGGAACTCCATCTAACTCTCACGTTAGCCACAATGTCTGAAATTTTGTTTTTCCACAAGGCATTTTAATTGCAAAGTTTCTTAATCAGCTCAAGAATGAAAGCAGAACAAAAAAACTTACGAAGATGCTAATGACTTGGTTGTTACTGAACATCCTATGCCAACCACAACACACACAAAAAGGACGTTTCTTACTTAAGGACACCCTTTCGCCGTTGAACCTGCTTTGCACATTTTCTTTGTTATATCAATATTGTATACCACAAGCAACAAATGTTTTCATCCAATCATTAACTTTAGGTTTCTCACCAATTCCTTCTACTGATCATGAACAACTTGTTCACAGTTGGCAAAAGAGGGAGGAAGGGGGATATCTCTGCTCGTAACAGTCTCTATCTGCTCTGCTGTTTTTCCCGCATAACTGAAAGGGTGCCCAGCTTACCTGTCAATCAAGCCGTACTCATTTTATTTCCAAGGAAGGAAAGTCAAAGGAGGAGAGTACAGTAAGAATGCAGCTTTGTAATTGGTGTTTTCAACCAATTATTACCATGGTGGTAACATGTTTTTCCAAGAAATGGCCAGACCTACGCTGTTATTCTCATAGCTTCAGCTCTGCATTGCACAAACATTAAAATTTTTTATTGCTAGTTTAAAAATTATTTAGCCGATTCAGTCGAAACCTTGGGGACCACTTCCTATTAGCAATTTATGGAGTTTGCAAAAATTTCAGCCAGTTTTGTGAAAAATTCACAAAGATTGATTTTTGTATTTTTTTATCCTAGTGAGTCTCAAATCCAGGAGTCAGCCATCAGGGTATGACCCATCTATCCTTATCACAAGAGGAATTGCCAGTCGACGCACCAACCCCACAGGAGTTGCTCCTTTCCCTCCCTCCCCCTACAGCCCCCACCCACATCTATCCCCAGCAGCTGCAGTTACTCCTCCCCCTTGAGTGCTATCAAAGTACATCAGTGTCTTTGTCCTGATCCCAATGCTTTTGTAAATAAACACTCTGGGAAACAGTTACACTATCCTGAGGGAAGGGAAGTACACAACATATCTGATGAAAGAAGATCAGCTTAATGGTGCATCTACCTTCTTCGGAAAATCAAACTTTTAAAACCACAAACTGCAGCTTTTAGCCTGAAAATTACTATATATAACAAAACGTAAAAACCATTTTAAACGTATAAAACCAAAAAAAAAATAATGCTGGACAAATTTTAGGATCTTTTACGTTTTTTTAGGGATATTTTAGGAATTTAAGGACGTGAGTAAATATTTAGGGATTTTAGGGCGACTGCGTCCCCAGCAGCTGACTGGCATTGTGCTGTTGGGATAATGGGGCCCAAAGTGTCCCAAGAAAACATTACCCACAGCATAACACCACAGCCGCCGGCCTGTTTCTGCCCAACAGTGTATCCAGGAGTCATAGCCTCCGTTGGTAATCGGCGTATCCGCACTCCGTCATCTACATGATGCACCACAAATCTTGATCTGTCAGATTAAGACCCTTTCTTCTAATCATCCATCGACCAATCACAATGATCTTGGACCCATTTCATGCGTTGTTGGTGATTACGTGCAGTGAGCATTGGGACTTGGCTGCGCAGGCTGCAATGAACTGTGTGCTGTGGCACATTGCCCTGATCACCACTGTTGTAGCTGTGGGTGATTTGTTGAACTGTGGCCCTGCGGTCACTGTGAACAATGTGCGACGATCTCTGCTCTCCTCTGGCATCAATGAGCTGCGGACGACAGTTCATCGTTAGGCCATCTGTGCACCACTTTTGACGCATACTCACTACAGTGGCACGTGAACAACCCACAAGCCCCGCCGTTTCAGAGATTGTAGTTCCACGGCGCAGTGCCAACACAATTTGTCCTTTATCAAACTCCGATAAATCGGCAGCTTTTCCTATTCTGACTCAGAAAACACTCTACTAACTGAATGCCGGTCCTCGAGTTGTATATATATTGCTCTATGAACTTCACCTGCACCACCATTCGGTTTCCAGGTGCACTCATTTCTCTAGGCTGGGGGTGGTCACAATGAAATGCCTCATCGGTGTATAACGGGACCTTGGTTTCGGCCACTAGGGCTCTCGTCAGCCATCAAATCGCATATGTTGTTCCGTTCTTGACTAGCTTTTGAATCTCTTATCACAGAGTTGTGGTCTTGTGCTACCCTCTCTCGGCTGGAATCTGTTGAATTTTCGGAAGACTTTAATTGGTCACGAATATTTTGAGAAAACAAAGTGAGAAAATTATCCCATATTTTGTTCATTTTGATGGATGGGTCCTTGTTGCAAGCTTGATAATTGGTTGAAATTTCGACAGATTTAAGGATAAGAGTTCGTTTCCAACCTGTGTAATGTGAAATGACTTCTGCTTCTTCCCAAACAGGTGTAAAACCTTCATTAATAACTGTTTTAACTAGATCTGTAGTTTAAGAATATTTAACATTTTGTTTATGCTCTGAAAATTCAACAGATTCCAGCCAAGAGATGGCAGCACCTTGACCTTGACCAGCTTTTGAGTCTCTTATCACAACCCTGTGATAAGAGACTCAAAAGCTGGTCAAGAACAAAGCAACATACGTGATTTGATGGCTGACAAGTGCTCTAGTGACTGAAACCATGGTCCCATTATAGTTTCCTTTACTGGCATTTTAATAAGTATCATCTTTGATTCAAAAACGATCTATGTATAATGAAACACCATTAGCAATTTTTGCTCTGATTTGTTACATAATCATTAATTATTGATTAAGGAAACAATATGTAGGAAGCTGAAAATCCAGCTTGTGACAGAAATGCAGAAAGATTGTTGGAAATTAAGTACCTTGTGCCACAACTTCTGTACTTTCTGATTGTATCATCCAGACAATGAAGTTTGGTGGGTGGCAGTGTGATGGCACGCAGCTGTTTTTTGTTGTTTGGCTTAGGCCTTATGCATATCATGAAACTCATCAACCTCATGCTAAATGTACTTTAGAAACTATTAATCAACCTGAGGTAAAAGAACTCACCTCCAAATCATTAACATGTGTTGTACATTCCTAGCTCTGCTGAATGTGCTCCCACTTGACGGAGGTGTAAACTACATGTGGTTATTACATACATACATACATATCACTAAGCTGTTCTCCGAGATTCAGAGGCTAGCTCCAAAAAGAAATACAAACTATCAGATATTTTTACTTATTGTTGTCGTATCAAACTTCTCCATTTATAGCGATCTTGACATACAACTCGTGCTTCACTAATATCCATTACACGCCGTACACAAGATCTTTTATACTTCATACTCATAATCTTTTTCTCACGCAGACACTCCTGAATCTGATCCACCCATTTCTTCCTTGGCCTTCCTCTGCCTTTCCTTCCTGCCACTTGGGCTGAAAAGATTTTCTTAGCAAGCATTTCATCACTCATTCTTTCAACATGGCCAAACCACCGAAGCATATTGGTCTCCACCTTGCTAACAACATTTTGCTTCACATCACACAACTGCAATACATCTTCATTTCTCACACAATCATATCGTGTCTTGCCACAAACCCCACGTAAGTAACACATTTCTCCAGCACACAAACGACTCCTATGTTTCTTCTGCAGTACCCAGGTTTCACTGCCATACATCAGAGTAGGAACAATTACACTTTCAAACACAGTCATGCGGGACTCTCTAGAGAACCCATCATTCCTGTGAAAACCTCCCAGAGCAGCTATGACTTTCAAAGAAGAATTCACTCGCCTACTGATTTCACCATCCAACTTGTTCTCTCTGTCAAACATGCTTCCTAAATACACAAACTCACTCACCTGGTCAATCACAGAGCCATTTAAACTTACATTACATTCAGTGCTACCCGTTCCTCTCTCAAACACCATAATTTCGGTTTTTCCCTTATTTATACTCAGTTTGAATTTCATGCAAACTTTGTGCATCCGAGTCAACATACTCTGCAACTCACTTTTGCTCTCTGCCAACAGGACAGTGTTATCAGCATACAGCAATCTGCACACATGGATATCACCAAGACATAAACCACTATGTGGTTATTGAACTCTAAAATTATATGTTTACAAGTTAAAAGAAGAAATTATAAAACATTTATTATATATATTGATTTATCTAATTTAACTTACTAAACGCTGATATAAAATACCCAGTATTAAAAAAACTATGAAAATACCATTCCATTGGATGGGGATATGCTGTTCGTAATAACGCTCAACTAGTGTAATAAGCACTTTCACCAGCTCAGGATCAGCATCATCAGGTTTATGAGATGTCACTTGAGGATCAACCTTGCTTGTGTAGCATTCGAAGTTACTCTCCAGGAGAAGGAGGGGGGGGGGATTTTCACCCTGTGCATGTCAGAAATGCTGGATCTTCAACTGTGCCACCATCTATCATAGGTTTGTGCTAACTTTTTTAATTACAAAAATGTTGAACATATATCAGTGCATCAGCTATTTAAAGTGTTAATAGGCTTAGACCTATTAACACTTTAAGCAGCTAATGCACTGAACTTAAATGGTGTCCAAAATTTCCTGCATTCCCCAAACAGAAACGTTTACATAGCGACTGAGTTTTACAAAAGCAGTGGAAAAGAAATCCTTTCTCCCTCTCATCTCAGCAGTACTGACCATAAACTTGACAAAGGTAACAAGCGATTCCATCTAGTTCTTTATTCTCTGCTCCATGATCCAAGGCATGATGGGAAGGGTTAATTTCCTTGACAAGGGCACATTACAGTACGAAACAAGCCACTCAAATATCTTTTCCCCTTTCTTTTGTATGTCACCATTGTTATAGCCCTTTTAACATAATCAGTCTGAAAGGATTAGGGCCAATCATCTTCCTTGATTACCACTTTTAATTACGGACCTAAAGGTAGGGGGAAGCAATGCTTTCTTATGCACAAATTTTCCAGCCACATTCTCCCCACTTCTTAGACAGTGAATACATTCACTCAAGCTGAATCAGCCCATTTTGCAAACTCTGAGTTAATTTTTCTAGCTGGTTACAAGGTTAATCATTTTGGTCAAAATCACAAAGGCTGAGTTCTACCCAGATAATTATGCACTACCAACATTGTGAAAGGCCAATACCTCTAACACTAGAACAACACACCATGTCATACTGCTTGAATAAACAAAGACAATCGCTCTTTCCACATTTTAGCAACACACAGAAACCAAAAAATTGTTATTCGGCCACCACTGGGGAAACGAACCCCATCTCTCTCGATATCTAGCCGAGAGAATTAACCTTATACTACCTTTCGGTTTCTGTGTGTTGCTAAAACATGGAGAAAGTAATGTCTTTGTTTATTCACTGATGCCACGTATTTGGAGGATTTTCACTTGATACTGCTTGCATTGTGACAGATTAGTTTGAGGACATAGGCATAGAAAAATTGGACTGGCCAGCTCAGAGTCCTGACTTGAACCCTATAGAGAATCTTTGGGACGAACTCGACCATCGGATGCACGGAAGAAGATATCGCCCAACAAACAAAGTTGAGCTGGACAAATGGCAGAAAGTAACAGTGGACATTTACAAAAACTGATGGTGAGTCTTCTGAGGCCATCATAAGAGCCAAAGGTGTCATATTAAATTTTAAGTAAATACATATTATTTGTAGACTGGCTGGTGTCCAGATATCAATTGTAGGACAGTGTGCTTTTCATTTAGAAAAAATGCTTAAGTGAAAGCATTACTACCCCTCCACATTGAACTTTAACAATTAACCATCACCTTTTTTTTTTTTTTCTTTTCTTTTTTGGAATGCGAAACTCAAATGCATAGCAATACTCAAGCCACTATAATTTTCCCTTTGAGCATATAAGTTCAACTTTATAAAGTCTGAATTTAAAAACAATTTCTCAAATTCTTTAACTATTCAGACAAAGAATGGGAACCACAAACTTACTTGTTTCTAGTCAGAATGATGATACCCTCAGAATCCTTCTTTTTATTCACAAATTGAGAATTATGACCTAAATTTGGCTTTACCTATGAAAAAATAAATTATACATACACATTAAGCAAGGATAATATAATGGGCCAGCAGAGAAAACAAAGTAACACATAACAAAAAGTTACAGCACTGATATCTACACAGAAACATAATCGCAATAAAAAGTTTTTGATCTCTCACGAAAACTAAAATACACTTGGACCTCCATATATCGAAGTTTTGTTAATCCCCACGATTGTTACAGAGAAAAGCTGTTTCTATATATCTAATTTTTTTTTTAAGACATCAAATTTTCCCCACCGTAATGACAACGTTATAAGAAAAGCAAGTGAGAAAAATAGAATAGAGATGTCATAAAAGGAAGGAGGAAAGGGTCGTCAAGGTCACACCTAGCGGAGGGGTATTTGTCACCACGCACCGCTCTCCTCAAGTAACTTTCCTCCTCTGTAAAATAGGTTTAGTTTGTTTCAGTCTCTCTGTTTGCAATGTCAAAAGGAAAATCACAGTGTTGTGGAAAAGGTGGAGTTGTTGAAGAATGTGGACAGTAGGATGCACAAAAAAAGGTATTGCAGTTAAATTTGATGTTCCCCCAAGTACAGTGTCGACAATTATAAAAAACCGGGAGTTCATTATAAAAACCTATGAAGATTTCAAACCTGACAGGAGCGTTCTAAAACATGTTATTTTGGAGAAGTGGGCAAAGCTGTTTAAAAGTGGAATAAAATTGTTCGTAACAAAAACTTACCAATCTCAGGTCCTGTCCTGTCATAAAAGAAAAGGCATTAGAGTTTGCCAGTTGCTTGCGGCACTGGATTTCCAAGCTAGTTCCAGGTAAATGGATGAATTCAAGAAGTGACATGATATAAAAGAAAAGATTGTTCCAGGGAAAGTGGAAGCATGTGTGACACCAACTGTGACTAATGGAAAAACACTGTTTTGAAGATTTTAGAAGGGTACACTCCTGATAACACTTTTAATGCTGACGAAACAGGACTTGTCTTTAAATGAAATAGGAAATATTTTCGCATGGAATGGTATATGTACAAAATAAACTGTCTATACATGCGATAAAAGCAAACCATGTCTTCAATAAGCAAATTAAAATAAAATTTATTTACAAATTAAAAGCTGTTAAAAGCAGACTAGCGCTTTCGGGGATCTCCCGTCCCTATCTACTGGTCAATGCGCCACGGGATCCAACAGAGTCAACCCTTATATACTAGATAACACGACCCATCATGCACCACGTCACCAACAGACCGTGATGTCACAGTATAAGCACAAATTCCAAATCAATATAACATAAATATAAGAATACAAAATATTTACAAAAGTGTACTATTCCGATGTTTTAAAATTATTCATGTGTCAAAGTCTCTTGTGGAGCAACCATTTTTTGCCAAGGTCTTGGTACAAATGTGGGGAGATCTAAATTACAACAGTTGTCTCCGTATGCAATAATATATAAACTTTCTGAAAAAAAAAAAAACAGTATTTTTGTTGACATTGGAGTTCAAGATTTTAACATTCTCCCAAACAGGGGTGTAACCACCCTGTTTAACAGCCATAGTAAAGGCAGTATTAATAGTTTCTGTCCGGAGGGTGTACTTGTGTTCACCCAACCGGGTATTCACAGTCCTAATTGTAGAACCTATATAAAATTTGTCAATAACACTCGAATTCTCATGGGCGAGCGGAATGCAGTATACACCATATTTCATGAGTTTGGGTACTTTATCTCTGTCATTTCTCAGTAAAGTAAATACATTTTTAGTGCAAACTCCAGATGTCAAATTATGCCTATGGCATATCTTCTTGAGGGTGTTAACTATTGGAGGGAGGTAATCCACCTTTCCAACGTATCTAGTGATTTTATTGTCCGTGGACAAGGTCGTGAATCTCACCTGGTGAACCTTCTCAATAGACCGGGAAAGTAGTGCTCTGGGTAGCTCAAGATCCGTGCCAAAGTTGAGGCCTTAGAGAGTTCGTCTCTGTCTTGCTTTGTTGGAAGAAGAGTGTGTGAATGCGCGTTTGATTAGAAATCGAAGTGATGATGCTTTTTGTTCAGGGGGTGAGAAGAGTTAAAAGGTATGATACACGGTATGAACGTAGGTTTTCGGTACACGGAGTATTTAATCTGGTGAGTGTTGAGGTCCCTTGATAACAAAAAATCAAGAAAAGGTAGCTTACCCCCTGCTCAAGTTCTTTCGTAAATTTTATTGTGGGAAAAAGTGAAGATGAGCAGTCAATGAAAACATCTAGTTGGGGAAGTGAGTAGGGCCAAAAAAGTAGCATATCATCGACATACCTGATTATTAGTAATGGTTGAAGTGGAGAGTCCAGCAAAACCTTGTCCTCCAAGGATTGTAAAAGAATCTCAGCCAGCACAGGGGAGAGTGGGGAGCCCATGGGCACACCCTCTCTCTGTTGGTATATTCTATTATCAAATTTAAAATACGATCTTCTGGCCACTAATTTCAGTGCTGAAAGAATTGGCATCAGGTTCCAGCGGAGAGATAGAACTATCTTCTTGTAATTTTTCAGCAATGATAGAATGCACCAGATCAAGTGGTACATTTGGGAATAGTGAAACAACGTCTAGAGATGCCATAATAAAGCCAGTTTGTGGGGGGTCAAATTCCTTGATTCACTCAAGAGCCTGAGTAGAGCTTTTAATTGACACCGTGGAATGGAGTGTAAGGTGTTTCAAGTATGCTGCTAGCATAGTCTCAAGGGGTCTCGTTGGACTAGCATACCCTGAGACTAATAATCTGAGGGGTTGATTTGGTTTGTGTAGTTTCAGTTTACCAAATACTTCTGGCACTCTAGGTCCCACAGGTGGTTTCATTTTTGATGACAGAGGCAGGAAGGAAACCTTGGTATCGAAGTTTACTCAGTTCAGCTATAGTAGGCAGAGGTTGGATCTGATTTGAGCACTCGGTGGGGGATTAGCTCTATAGCCTGTGACATCTTATCAAAGTAGTCAGCCTTATCCATAATGATGATCTGTTGGGTCTTATCCGCACCAACAATAGACAGGTTTGGGTTCTTAGCTAACTGAAGTAGCTGATCCCTTTCGTACCTTAAATTCTGAGATGAAGTGGTTATTTTAGAAATAGATTTTACAGGGTTATGGCATGAAAAATCACGTTCATCCTCTGGCAAGGCATTAATAATGTTTTCAATCTGAGGTAAAGAGTGCATGGGTGAAAACTTCGAGATGGGGAAACTCAACTTGAGACCTCTATTTAAGGCTGCATGTTGACCCTCTGTCAGCTGAACTGAGCTGAGGTTCAAATAAGTCTTGGGTGTAGGAAGTTTAACCTTGGAGGCAGGAAATGAAACGGAGTTTTGAAGCCAGGGAGATCTTCTTGACACCAAGTCACAGAGTTTTTTTATGTGTCTTTGATTAATGGCATTTATTTCACTCTGCAAATAAGTAAAAAATATCGTCAAATTCTTACCCAGAATGATGTGATCTTACACATCACATCATAGAGCTAATCCCCCACCGAGTGCTCAAATCAGATCCAACCTCTGCCACTATAGCTGAACTGAGTAAACTTCGAAACCAAGGTTTCCTTCCTGCCTCTGTGTCATCAAAAATGAAACCACCTGTGGGACCTAGAGTGCCAGAAGTATTTGGTAAACTGAAACTACACAAACCAAATCAACCCCTCAGATTAGTCTCAGGGTATGCCAGTCCAACGAGACCCCTTGAGACTATGCTTGCATCTTACTTGAAACACCTTACACTCCATTCCATGGTGTCAATTAAAAGCTCTACTCAGGCTCTTGAGCGAATCAAGGAATTTGACCCTCCACAAACTGGCTTTATTATGGCATCTCTAGACGTTGTTTCACTATTCCCAAATGTACCACTTGATCTGGTGCATTCTATCATTGCTGAAAAATTACAAGAAGATAGTTCTATCTCTCCGCTGGAAACTGATGCCATTCTTTCAGCACTGAAATTAGTGGCCAGAAGATCGTATTTTAAATTTGATAATAGAATATACCAACAGAGAGAGGGTGTGCCCATGGGTTCCCCACTCTCCCCTGTGCTGGCTGAGATTCTTTTACAATCCTTGGAGGACAAGGTTTTGCTGGACTCTCCACTTCAACCATTACTAATAATCAGGTATGTCGATGATATGCTACTTTTTTGGCCCTACTCACTTCCCCAACTAGATGTTTTCATTGACTGCTCATCTTCACTTTTTCCCACAATAAAATTTATGAAAGAACTTGAGCAGGGGGGTAAGCTACCTTTTCTTGATTTTTTGTTATCAAGGGACCTCAACACTCACCAGATTAAATACTCCGTGTACCGAAAACCTACGTTCATACCGTGTATCATACCGTTTAACTCTTCTCACCTCCCTGAACAAAAAGCATCATCACTTCGATTTCTAATTAAACGCGCATTCACACACTCTTCTTCCAACAAAGCAAGACGGGACGAACTCTCCAAGGCCTCAACTTTGGCACAGATCTTGGGCTACCCAGAGCACTACTTTCCCGGTCTATTGAGAAGGTTCACCAGGTTGAGATTCACGACCTTGTCCACGGACAATAAAATCACTAGATACGTTGGAAAGGTGGATTATCTCCCTCCAATAGTTAACACCCTCAAGAAGATATGCCATAGGCATAATTTGACATCTGGAGTTTGCACTAAAAATGTATTTACTTTACTGAGAAATGACAAAGATAAAGTACCCAAACTCATGAAATATGGTGTATACTGCATTCCGCTCGCCCATGAGAATTCGAGTGTTATTGACAAATTTTATATAGGTTCTACAATTAGGACTGTGAATACCCGGTTGGGTGAACACAAGTACACCCTCCGGACAGAAACTATTAATACTGCCTTTACTATGGCTGTTAAACAGGGTGGTTACACCCCTGTTTGGGAGAATGTTAAAATCTTGAACTCCAATGTCAACAAAAATACTGTTTTTTTTTCAGAAAGTTTATATATTATTGCATAAGGAGAGAACTGTTGTAATTTAGATCTCCCCATATTTGTACCAAGACCTTGGCGAAAAATGGTTGCGCCACAAGAGACTTTGACACATGAGGAATTTTAAAACATCGGAATAGTACACTTTTATAAATATTTTGTATTCTTATATTTATGTTATATTGATTTGGAATTGAAATTTTACAATTTGTGCTTATACTGTGACATCACGGTCTGTTGGTGACATGGTGCATGATGGGTCGTGTTATCAAGTATATAAGGGTTGACTCTGTTGGATCCCGTGGCGCATTGACCAGTAGATGGGGACTGGAGATCCCCGAAAGCGCTAGTCTGCTTTTAACTGCTTTTAATTTTTAAATAAATTTTATTTTAATTTGCTTATTGAAGACGTGGTTTGCTTTTATCGCATGTATAGACAGCTTATTTTGTACATATTGTCTTTAAATGTTTGCCAAACAAGACTCTTACTTTTAAGAACAATGATTGTGATTTAGATAAAAACAGGAAAGAGAGGATAACAGTTTTGGTGGGCACTAACACGAATGGCAGAGAAAAACTGAGATTATTGGTGATAGGAAAAAGTAGGCAACCTAGGTCCTTCAAAGGATTCAAGATCTTTAGAAGTTGACTACTGTCATAATAGGAAGGCATGGATGACAAGTGATTTTGAGGAGTGGATTTTAAATTTCAATAAAAAAATGATTAGGCAGAAAAGAAAAATTGTTCTTTTTGTAGACAATTTCCCAGCCCATCCTAATGTAGCATCAAAACAAACAAAGTTGAATTTGATTTTCATTCCTTCAAACACAACTTCAAAATTGCAGCCAATGGACCAGGGAGTTGCAAAAAATCTGAAAACTCATTATTACAAGCTTTACTCAAAAGACATATCTGGGCCTTAGAAAATGAGCAATCTACAGATATGGTGATTGATCTGAGGATTTGTATAGCTGAACTAGCTAAGGTGTGGCACAATGATATTTTAGAATCTACAGTAAAAAATTGCTTTACAAAAACTGACTTCATGGAATGATCTCAAATTGAAGGAACGTGTTGCCACAAGTTGAGCATTGTTGGAAGGACTTGCACAGACCAAAGGTCAGGGAAGGAATTTCCCTTGATGAGTTTTTGCAGGGTTTGAAAAAACCCAGCCCACTTGGGTTTTTTCGGGTTTTATTTGGCTTTTTCGAGTACTGTTGTAAAAAAAACCTAAGAAGCGACAATCAATGAGTAAATTCTGTCTTAAAAGCACAAAAGGGCTTTTAAAAGGAATCTCTTGATAAAACAGTGGCTATTTTTTTTCATGCTGCTAACATACCATTTAATGTAGCAGAATGGGATCAGTTTAAAATTATGATTGAAACACTGATACCTGGACATCAACCACCCTCAGCCAAAGCCATCGGTGGAAAACTGTTTGATACTGCAGCAGAAGAAACTGAATCTCAGCTTCCAGAAAAATAAAATTAGGCAGTTTGACTCTCACCATAGATGGTTGGTGCAATGTGAAGAACAAGCTAGTCCAAGCTATTAGTGTCCATACTGGAACAGAAAGTTTTTTGCTGTATGCTGATGATACTGGATCAGAAAAGAAAACAGCAAAACATTGTGCTTCTAAATTAGAGGTGGCCATAAAGGAATAAATGTGAAAAAAAATTTGGAAAACCTGTTTCTGCTGTTGTAACTGAGAGTAAAAACAAAATGATAAAAATGTGAAAATTTTTAAATGAAAGATATCCAACTCTCATAACATATGGATGCTCAGCACATCTGTTGAATTTGTTAGAAAAAGATGTTTCCCCAAAGACTGTTTTAAAGCAGAATGCGGCGGTGAAAAAATATTTTCGTAACGTAGGCCTACATCAACCACATAGATAGCTCAAAGAAAAGCCTGGCTTAATGAAAACTACCTAACAAAACAAGGTGGAACTTTCATCCTGATTGTGTTAAAACATTTGTGGCCAATTATCACAAATACAGAGAAATATCTTAAGAGCATATTAGGAAATCTATTTAAAAAATCTTGGATGAAATGGGTATTTGCCGTGAAGCTATGAATCTGGAAAAGCAGTAATCCATTGTTGCTAGCACGCTGGACACACTTCAGAGAGACGCAACGTCTGTTTTAGTTGCTGTTGAAATATAGCTGGATTTACTACAAGAAGAAATCCTGCAGCCCTACCATCTAGATTTTAAAAAAGGTTTGAACAAGCAACATTTTCTAGCAAACCTCATGGATCCAAAATACAGAGGTCAGAAACTTAACCAAGAACAGGAGAGTATTGCAGAAGAGTGGATATCCAAATTTCCCCCTGATTACACAGTCGAATAATAAGACCATCCCCGGAGTCACTGTGTACTCACCCAGGTGTGTCACAGAGTGCATGTGACTCAACCACATGGAGATATAAGCAGCCGGCCAGGACAGATGAGTGATAGTGTATTGTGGGAGCCAATGAGCAGAGGTAGTGATTTGACGGATATTCAAAAAAGGAATGATCATGGGTTACTGCGCCAAGGGTATTCAGAAACAGCAGACTTCGTGGGCTGTTCGTGAGGTGCTGTAGTAAGGGTGTACCAAGATCGGGCCGCCAGCACACCAAAATATTAAAATGTATTTTCCATACATTTTAATATTTTGGGCTGAAATTGTCCCCTGAACTTCATAAGATTCCTCTTGACATTTTTGAAAATGTAATATACCTAGGGTGCATAGGAAAGTCCCTTTAGCCTGGAATAACTTGCAAATGGAGAGAGGTACAGTTATGCAAGTGAGAGAATGGTATAGTAAAGCGACTACGCCCGATCAAATGCAACCGATAGCAGCGCCCCTAGTAGCAAAATGCGGAAGTTAGCCATTGCAAATTGAAAACGAAAAGAGATAGAGCAAAATTTTCAATTACAAAGTTGTAGAGCAATTAATTAGTACAAAACGTCATGTGTTTCACATGGATATGATAAATTGTAGCCTGAATACCCTACAATGTCCAAAATCGATACGCTACGATTTGAATCTGCATATTCACATTTCGCAAACGTAGCCGTATGCAAATGCAGATTGTGACGTTGTACCGTACCTACGATATAAAAACCAGTAGCAGGATGTACTCTGTTCAGAAATTTAGGTCTACGTACGCTGTGCGAGAATGGCGAGCTTGGATTTCTGGGGTTACGTAAAAAATCAGGTGTATGCAACAGCACCTACAAGTCTGCTGGATCTACGCTGTCGTGTTACAGACGCTTGCAATAGACTGACACCTTCCATGCTGAGGGATGTGCATGCAGAGTTACTTTCACGAATACAAATGTGTATCATGGGCAATGGCGAACTCTTCGAACATATTCGACATTAACTTTTTATCACTGTGCACCAGTTTACCTTTTTTGTTTTTGTTTTGTCTGACATCATAAAACTGTATTGACATAAGTATGCATTTATGCTATAAATTGTGTGTATTTGCTCATACCTATGCCTGTTCCCTTCAAACGTTCCCACAAAAGGTCGTGCATCGATTTCTGACATTTTAGGGTATTCAGGCAACAATTTATCTTATACGTGTGAAATGAATGCCATTTTGTACTAATTAATTGATGCTCTATGATTTTGTAATTGGACATTTTGCTCTATCTCTCTTTGTTTTCGATTTGAAATGGCTAACTTACGCATTTCGCTACTAGGGGCGCTGCTATCGGTTGCATTCGATCGGGTGTAGTCGCTTTACTATACTATCATCTCACTTGCATAACTGTACCTCTCTCCATTCACAAGTTATTTCAGGCTAAAGGGACTTTCCTTTGCACCCTGTATATATATTTAAATGTATTACATTTCAGATAACTAAATTTTGTTTAAAAATTAACTTTACGTGAAATAAATTCTTTGAAATAAAAACTTCAAATCCCAAATGAATTTCCAAATGCTCTTCTTTCTTCTGCAAAAAAATTAGAAAATATAATGAATCCCTTAATTTTGAATATACCTGTCAGGTCCTGCTGAGTTCGATCTACCACTAGACCTTACGGAATCCAAATCTCTCAAACGGGCCTGACGTAAGTTCTTTTGAGTGCGGTCGAGTTGGAATGTGTAGTCAGCAATTCTTAAAGATCTACGATAATGAGGAACTCCAATAGCAAGTCTTTGATTAGGCAAAACAAAATTTAATACATGAAAGAATAAGTTAAGTTCGATTAGCTATCTCCACGTGCCAACAGGTTTCCAGCTAGCGAACACTTCACTATCTCACGGATATCCCGGAAGATGCTCCGCCACGTGGACTTGAGTCATTCCAACAAAAACTCCGGTCGATCTCTTATCGCCGAAAAACCCTGAGAGGTCTAACCAACACTCTCTCGTAAAACACGCCGTCTAACTCCGTGGAAGGTGAAACACGAAAAGCTTCTTGAGCGACGTGTCGTCCCCTTTTATATCCTTATTCTTCTTTCTCCCCCTTTCCGCCTCTGGAAATCCTATTGGTGTGGAGTTAGCTGTTCACCGGAAGTGGTGATCTTTGACCTATACATCAGACCCCATCGACCCGGTCGAAGTCAACGGATCTTGCTAGTCACGTGCTTCGTTCGGTATTACACAATCATCCATCATACAAAGGAAACGTACCACGTGCCAACACATGTGTTTGAATTTATATTACATTGCCTTTGAAATGAGAAATAATTACAGAAAATACTACTACATGAAAATAATTAGTGGGGCCCGATTCAGTCACCTTACAGCTCCCCACGTTTTGAACTCAAAGGCACATTTATAATGTACCGCGAGTGAATGCCCAAGTCCGATGATAAAGTTCAATAGTTATCACACTGTTCATCACACAAACTACAAAGGAAAGTTCTTGTAGTTTTGCTATCACCATAAAGTTCAGTGCATACATTTCTTGCGTCATTTTGTACTCACTTCACTTGTAGCATTTTCTGGTCGTTGGGAAAAAGCCACGGGTACCACTCTCATGACTGTCTGCCGTATACCTGCGACTATCTCAGCCTACCCCATCATGGCGCTGCCCTAGTCAACAAATTCAGACGTGACAACGCGTCCGCATGTGGAATCCTTTTTCCTGGCACATGCGTTAAACGTAAATGAAATTGTGAGATGGCTAAAATCCATCTTTGCAGTTTCGAACTTTGAGAGGCTGATTTGGTAAGGAATGTGGGTGGATTATGATCCGACATCACCTCGATCTTGTGTCCGAAGATCCACCCTTCAAATTTCTGCAACCCCCCCCCCTCCCAAGACAATAGCATACGCCTCTTTATGGCTCGCCACCCACCGTGCCTGCGTATCACTCAACAACTTTCTGCTGGCCTACGCCATCAGTCGAATCTGACCTTCATTGTCACGCTGACTTAAACAACACGCTACCGCTAAAGTGCTATCGTCGGTATGTAATAAAAAAGGTTTGTCAAAATTTGGAGAGTACAACACTGGTGCTTGGCATAGCTTATCCTTAAACAGATGGAAGGCACTCTCCAGCTCTGTCGTCCAACAAACTTTGTCCCGTGCCTTCTTTGCCGAGAGATTTCTAAGAGGCTTCGCTATCTCTGCGAATCTCGGCACATAGTCTCTGTAATAGCTAACTAAACCTAAGAAGCTTCTAACTTCCTTTTTGGTTCAAGGGGGAGTAAGTTGTCTAATCGCCTGGAGCTTTTCCGGATCCTGGCTATGGCTCCCCGATCCCACAACGTGTCCTAAATAATGTACCTCCTTCCGTGCGAAACAACACTTAGACAAATTCCCCGTAAACCCTGCATTTTGTAAACTCCTTAACACCTGTTGCAGATGTTCCAAGTGCTCCTCCCAGGACTGTGAAAATATAGCAGCATCGTCCAAATACACAACAGCGTAGTCTTGGTGCAGAGTAAGCACCTTGTTCATAGCCCGCTGAAAAGTGGCCGCGGCCCCCACCAATACAAATGCCATGACTTTCCATTGGTATAGCCCTCGATGGGTGGCAAACGCCATATACTGACGACTGTCTACGTCTAACGGTATCTGATAGTGTCCTTTCAGCATATCTAAAGTAGATATAAATTTAGCTGATCCCACCTTAGCTAAAAGGTCTGGTACCTAAGACGTAGGGAATGCATCTGGGACCGTATGTGCATTCAACATCCGGAAGTCTATGCATGCGCACTTCCTCCCGTCTTCTTTGCCACGCACACGATTGGGTGGCTGAACTTCTCACTGCACTCTTCTATCATTCAGTTCTGCCACAACTCTTTGATCTGTGCCTCCACCGCTTTCTGCATGGACCGCGGTACCTTATACCGGTGCTGCGGTATAAGGTAAAAACTGGGGAGCGGTACCTTATACCGCTCCCCAGTTTGAGAGTAATTTTATGGCACCCCACGGTGGTTTCCCCTACTCTCCCTGAGAAAAACTTATTAAATCTTTCCACCTCCCTCTTCCTGTAACTCTTTCCCCTGCTCCGGAGAGATGGCCTCATTTTCCACACAAATATCATTTGGGGTTATTTCTTTCCCCTCAGCGTCGGGCCTGTGCACCTCCGTGATTCTCCCTAAATCTTTATCCCTTTTTGTGATCGGACGTCTTAACTGACATGCCGTGAATGAATTGCAATATTTCCTTACGTCCTTCTTCAATGTGGGCTAATAAAAAGAGTACATAATTCGTTCATGAGTTTCCTTGGCTCCCAAATGTGCTCCAAAAACTAAATCGTGGGCCAATTTTAAAATTTGCTCACTTCTGGTTTCTGGTACTGCAAGTTGTAAAGTATCCTGATCCTGTACCTTCTCTTCGTGATATATCATGTTGTCCCACATCACATAAAATTCTTTTTACATTTTTGCCCACTGCCTTGCTTTTCTTAAAGACGGGTCATTATTCTGCTCCATGATGAAAGTTTTGGTGTCAGACATGTAGGTCTCTGACGGCTCTTCTTGAGTCTCCCTATAATCTCTCCCTCCTGCCTGGGGCTGTTCTTCGTCCCATGGTTTATGCTGCACCGGTTGAGTCCCCCCCCCTAATCTGCAGTGCGCCTGGCGTCAAGCTCTGATCCACCCTAAGGCTATCCTCTTTCACCTCGCCACGTGGCTGCACCTTGCTCTCTCCTTTTGCTATATTTATTTCTTCGCCCCTACGTTGCTCTACCCCATGGCTATCTTTACCGCTTCTAAGCATAGCTCTGATAGCAAAATGTCCGTCTTCAAAACTCAACACCCCACTTTCTCCTACCACATGCTTATTCGACCTCTCCAACTCGGCCTTTTCTCCTGCCACGTGTTTCTCTGACATTTCAGACTCAGCATTTTCTGCAACCACGCGCTTCTCTGACATCTCCGACTCAGAATTTTTTTCTACCACGTGCACTTTGTTTCTTTGCCTGTCATCTCTGACCACGTGCTGTCGATAATACACGTACTGCCGACTGCGCCACATTATGTCAGGTCCCGCTGAGTTCAATCTGTCACTGAGCCTTACAGAATCTGAATCCCTCAAACGGGCCTGACGTAGGTTCTTTTGAGTGCCGTCGAGTTAAACTCGAAACAGAAATACTGGAATGTGTAGTCAGCAATTCTTAAGATCTACGATGAGGAACTCCAATAACAAGTCCTTGATTAGACGAAACAAAATTTAATACATGAAAAAATAAGTTCCGTTCGATTGGCTATCTCCACATGCCAACAGGTTTCCAGCTAGCGAACACTTCACTATCTCACCAATATCGCGGAAGACCCTCCACCACGTGGACTTGAGTCGTTCCGTCAAAAACTCTGCTCGATCTCTTATCGCCGAAAAACCCTGACTATTCAGTCAGTGAAAACGAAAAACCCCGAGAGGTCTAACCAACACTCTCTCGTAAAACACGATGTGCAACACCGTGGAAGGTGAAACGCGAAAAGCCTCTCCAGCAACGTGTCGCCTCCTTTTATATCCTTATTCTCCCCCCGCCTCTGGATAGAAATCCTATTGGTGTGGAGTTAGCCTTTTCACCGGAAGTGGTGACCTTTGACCTATACATCAGACCCCATCGACCCGCTCGAAGTCAACATCTTGCTAGTCACATGCTTCGTTCGGTCTTACACAATCCGTCATACAAAGGAAATGTACCATGTACCAACACGTGCATTTGAATTTACATTACATTGCCTTTGAAATGAGAAATAATTACAAAAAATATTACTACATGAAAATAATTAGTGGGGCCAGACTCCATTACCTTACAAATACCCTTACAGACTGATGTTATTCTAAGGCAATTCAAAATCATCACTACCGACTCGGCAAACTTTCACTCTCATTACAACTAGCCATTTCAAGGTTTCTTTACAGACTTATGTTGTTCTAAGATAATTCAAAACACGTCAGCAAATACCGAAACAAGCTGTCAATAAATTTCGTCCTCAGCTAACACACGAATTAGGAAAAAGATGTGGGAGATTCGTAATTCGCTGAGTTTTGTGATTGTGTCAGTTTGTTTGGAAAAAAGAAATGAATAATGTGAAGAATTTCTAGCAGTAAGACACATTTTGTTCTAATGCATGGCAAAGCCCGCAAGAAAAATAAACACGCCATTGTTACTGGACCACGAGTTGCGCATTTTTGCACTTTGAACGGGGTTCGAAAAATTGATTTACGTTCAACAGTGTAACGTTCAATAATTCACCCACAATCCCTTGCGAACAGCTCTACCTCAACTGTAGTAGGAAAAGTTTTGGCTAAAATTAGCCTTCCTCCCGTCATGCGGCGAAAGGGCGTACGCAGCCGCGAACGTGAACTTCGTTACGGTTCTTATTGTATATTCCCATGATTTTTTCAATAAAATTTATGTTTGACGGTATGATTGATGGAGATTTCATTTCAAAACAATATGATTAATAAATGATATGATCATTCATGCCGATATCTGCTGTCTGATTCAGGAACTACTCAGTCAAAATCAAGGACTGATCATTCGGCCCACCACACTTTTAGCACAACAGGAGCAGGTCAAATCTACCACGTCTCACTGAAAGGATTCTGAAGCATCGAGGTTTAAACAATGGTTATCGGTGCACAACTTCGATATTCAAAAGGCCATCGCTAGTTAGGACTGGTTTCACTTCCTTTTACCTTTACTTCTGAATTATTATACTTTTGTAAATTGGCACCAAAAATTAAAAAAAAAATGGTTAAACTGGCGACCACTGAAATAAATTTAATTGCCGAAGAGGCCAGTTAATCGCCATCTGGCGAGTGGTAATTTGCACCTATATCGTCAAGGCACCAATGTTAACCCAAGGCCATCAGCAATTATGTCTGCAGTTCACATGGGACTACAGTCATTGGACAGTGGAAAAAAGGTTGCCTTCACCGACTAATCGAGGTTTCTACTTCACAGAAGTGACAGGCGGTGGTGAATACGGCATCACACACATGAGAACCAACACCCGGACATGCTTGTTGGTTATTTTATAAGAGGGGACTGATTAGGAAATGCCATTTGTGAATAAATCCTAAAGTAGAAATTAATAGTATGATATCTTTGTACCCTTGTACAAGGACAAAAGTGATCAGACTAAATGCAAGAACTATTGTGGTATTAGCTTGCTGAGTGTGCCAGGTAAAATGCTTGGAAAGGTCATTATCAATCAGGTACAAAGTCTTACATCAGAGGAAGTGTGGGATGTACACAGAGTGGTTATGCCTTGTAAGGGCTGCACTAACAAATTTTTGCATTACACATGATGACTGAAAACTATCTGTCTGTTGGTAAGAAAGTTTTTGCAGGCTTTATAGATTTACAGAAAGCTTATAACCAAGTAAACAGGGTACCTCTGTGAAAAATGTTGAATAAATATGGTATTACTGGCAATGTACTTAATAGTGTGAAAGCTATGAGCGCTGGCAAATAGAGCATGTGTACGAGCGAATATGTGTTTTATCAAAATGGTTTTCTATTGGTGCAGGAGTCTGACAAGGTTGTGCAATGCCACCATTGCTGTTTAATATATTTATGGATGTGTGCATACACAATGCCAAAATAGACAACACAGGTTTAGGTCTTGGTAATATCCATGTTTCCAGATTGCTGTATGCTGATGACACAGTCCTGTTGGGAGAGAGCAAAAGTGAGCTGCAGAGTAGGTTGTTCCGGATGTATGAAATTCAAATGGAGTATAAATAAGGAGGAAAGCCAAAGTTATGGTTTCTACGCAAGGACCTACTAGTACTGAATGCAAGATCAGTTTAAATAGCACAGAGATGAAGTGAATGAATTTGTATATTTAAGAAGCATATTTGATACAGACATCGGAGTTGTTGTGTGCTGGAGAGATGCATAACTTATGGGTTGCATTCCGATCATATGAGGAATGAAGATGAGATGCAGATGTGTAATGTGAAGCACATTGTTGTTAGTAAGTTGGAGACAAATATTCTGAGGTGGTTTGGTCATGTTGAAAGAATGAGTGGTGAGATGTTTACTAACAGGATTTATTCGTCCTAAATGGCAGGAAAGGTCGAGACAGGCCATGAAAATCATGGGAGGACCATATTCAAGAATGTCTACAAAGAGAAAGGTAATCTGTAAGTAGAACAAAAGGTCTTGTGTGAGATGTGCGATGGATGTCAATGAAGTTCGAGGCATGTGCTGAAACTGCTGTAAATGGAAATGTGCTTGATACATTAACTGTACATAAAATTTTGTTTTATCAGTTTTAATCTTTACTCTGGCAGAACAGCTTTCTTTGAGGAACAAACCTCTGAATCTAAGAAAACAGCTTACTGATACGTATGTATACCAAGATTTAAAATTTTGTTAATTTGTTTAATTAAATGTACTGAATCTGCAGACTAATGCCTCATTAGAAGACCAACTGCTCCATATGTCTTACTCACAGACTTCTCCAGGGCAAGATAAACAAGCTGACTCACAAGGCGGAATGCCATTTTGTAAAACTGAAAAACCAGCTGGCAGAGAGGGGAGTCTACAGTTTTGTGATGTTGGACACAAAATGGAGAGACAAAATCCTACATGTTCGAAGATAAGACCAGCAGCTTCCAAAAGCAGCAGCAAAATGTGACTGACCATCATATCCAGTGAATTAGCTTTCGTGAACAGGCCAGCCACCTGTTTCCACAATGAGAGTGGTGCTATACCTCAAGTGACTTTCTCCATAGTTTGCAATTGTTTGCTGGAAACGTTGCTGAAAATAAACTGTTTGCCTATCTGTTCTTATGAATGTGAATGTTTTCAGTTTCAGGGTGTCTACCAAATTTTGGAAATGCGATTTCATGACCAATTAACAATTTTCATGACCATTTTTAAACTACTGTGTGTGTGTGTGTGTGTGTGTGTGTGTGTGTGTGTGTGTGTGTGTAAGACACACTTTCTTCCCCCCCTCCCCCCCTCTCTCTCTATATATATATATATAGATAAAGCAAATAATGTGAAACAAAAGAAACCAGTGAACAGATTTGAAATTCATTAGTGCCAGAGGCTGCATAAGAGAAAGATCAAATAATAGGGCAAAACAAAGCAAAATTTTGAACAAGAGAAATAAAAATAATAGAAAGACCAGAAGTCACCAAATACATACACCATCAGAACCAGGTTAGCTTCAAACGATGCAAAGTACCGAATAAAAGAATGCAGGGAAGCATATTAATGACCGACCTCTTGTCGGCTTCATCAAGGGCAAGCAACATGAAAACACTCACTAATCTACTAAGACCAGATACTTGTGGGTTTCTGCTATTTTAGTTTGCTAAAAGGACCAATTAAATTTAGGGAATAATGTCAATAAAAGGGATAACTAATAAAAACCCGTACCCAGCAAACTAAAACACTTTTAATTGCTCACTTTCTTCAATTTTTAATTTTTGTTGTGAGGTCGGGCAAAAGTGTTTTAGTTTGCTAGGTACGCGTTTTTATTAGTTATCCCTTTTATTGACATTATTCCCCTAAATTTAATTGGTCCTTTTAGCAAACTAAAATAGCAGAAACCCACAATTTTCTGGTCTTAGTAGATTAGTGAGTGTTTTCTTGTTGCTTGCCCTTGACGAAGCCGACAAGAGGTCAGTCATTAATATGCTTCCCTGCATTCTTTTATTCGGTACTTTGCATCATTTGAAGCTAACCTGGTTCGGATGGTGTATTTGGTGACTTGGTCTTTCTATTATTTTTATTTCTCTTGTTCAAAATTTTGCTTTGTTTTGCCCTATATATATATATATATATATATAGGTCAGGTGATGCGTAGCATCACAGCCTCTCCTTGACAAATGTCAACCCCGCCTTCTCGTGGTACATCCTGTTCCCACTAAAGGGGCTCTGACGACCGCCAATAGCGGTATAACTATACCATCGGGATTAGAGGAAATGCTATCCCACACTCACCAACCCGCTTGGCCAGCGTGGTGAGTTATGGCCAAACCCCTCCAAAATGACTCCACAACTTAAATCTTGGCCCTCAGTCTCCGGCAGCTGGAATGTACCTGGCCAAGGCAGCGGCCAGTGCGACATGAAGGCAGAGGGTGCTAAGAATCCCCGGAGGACCGGACTAGGCTGCCATCTGATGCTGACCTTGGCTACGTACAACGGACGCTCCCTATCTTCTGATTCAAGGCTTCTTGAATTGGAAAAGGAACTACAAAGGATCAAGTGGGACATCGTCGGGCTAAGTGAGGTAAGGAGAAAAGGAGAAGATCTCATTGAACTGAAAAGTGGACATCTCTTCTACTATCATGGGACAGATACTGGCAGAACTAGTGGTGTTGGATTTATAATAAACAAGAAACTGAAGGATAAAGTTGTAGAAGTTGAAAGTTCCTCTGACAGAGCTGCACGACTCGTTATCCAACTCTCAAGAAGATACCAAGCTCAGATTATTCAAACTTATGCACCCACCACAAGTCATGCTGAAGAAGAAATTGAAGAATTTTATGAGGAAATTCGTGATCTAAATAATAAAGGTAAGCAGCACTTGAAGATAATTATGGGAGATTTCAATGCAAAAATAGGGCAACGGCAACAGAATGAAACTTCAGTAGGTAAATTCGGTCACGGCAACAGAAACCAGCGTGGAAATACTCTCGTTGAGTTTGCAGAAACAGAAGGGTTTTTCATCTTGAACTCCTTTTTCAAGAAAAAGCCACACAGGAAATGGACATGGAGACATCCAAATGGGACGACAAGTGAAATTGATTTTATTATGTGTAACAAAAAATTCGCCATAGAAGACTGCAGTGTGCTAAACAAGTTCAACACAGGCAGTGACCATAGATTGGTGAGATGTAAGATGCACCTCAACACTAAACTTGAACGTAGCAAGCTCATAAGACAAACAAAATGTATTGACATAACCAACCTTAAAAAACACCATAATACCTTCAAATTGGAACTGAAGAACAGATTCTCTGCTTTAGAAGGCCTAACGTCGGAAGAAGTGGATATTTCTGAAGTTAACAGAAAAGTAACCAAAGCTCTTATGGAAACAGCAACAAAATTAGCTGGGTCTAAGAACAAATTGCATGTGAACAAATTATCAGGAAAAACCAAAATGTTGATGCAAAAAAGAAGAGTGATGAGGACAACTAAAGAAGATGTGACTTCCAAAGTGGAATATATAGAGCTATGCAAGACAGTACGAAAAAGTATCACTGAAGACGTAAGGAAATTCAACTGTGAACTAGTAAGGAAAGCAATTGAAAACAACCAAAGCCTAAAGATAGCAAAGGGACATCTCAGTAAGGGAAGAAAACAGATTATGGCACTGAGAAAAGAAGATGGTTCTGTAACAAGAAATAGAGGTGAAATTTTGACAAGAGTGAAAGATTTCTACTCCAAATTATATGAAAGGGATGATACATGTACTCCAAACATCATGAAAGGTACCAGTACCAGAGTTCTTCCAGTCCTTCCAGCAGAAGTTGCACATGCAATCAAGAACATGAAGCGGGGAAAAGCTCCAGGAGAAGATGGAATTACTGTAGACATCATACAAGAAGCAAGTGGAGAAATCGAAACAGTACTCGCCCAAATTTTCACTCGATGCCTTAATGAAGGGAAAATTCCTGAGGATTGGAACAACGCTACAATGATCTTGCTACATAAAAAAGGTGACATTGAGGATCTCAGGAACTACAGACCTATCAGCCTCCTATCAGTGGTTTATAAAATCTTCACTAAAGTTCTTTCACACCGCTTGAAGGTGACACTGGACATGGCTCAACCGAGAGAACAAGCTGGATTCAGGAGTGGCTACAGCACAATAGATCATATCCACGTACTGAGAGAACTAATTGAAAGAGCGAGGGAATATGAACTTCCATTGTGCATGGCTTTTATCGATTATGAAAAAGCCTTTGATTCGGTGAAACCATCAGCAGTTGCAATGGCTCTGAAATCCTGCGGTATTGAAGATGCATACATTAATATTATTAATAACATCTATGAAAATGCAAGTGAAAGATTCGGCTGTTTGAAAATACAACACACATAAAAATTGGAAAAGGAGTGAGACAAGGTGACACCATATCTCCGAAGCTCTTTAATGCCACATTGGAAAATGTCTTTCAATCACTGAACTGGGAAAACAAAGGGATAAAGATTAATGGAGATTATCTAACCCACCTTCGTTTTGCTGATGACAGTCATTTTTGCAACTACCCCATCAGAGCTACAGAGTATGATCCAGGAACTTGCTGACAAGAGTAAAGAAGTGGGATTAAAAATGAACTTTCAGAAGACAAAAGTGGTGTACAATGCTTTTACAAGAAATGAAGATTTATCGATTGATGGAGAAAAGCTGGAGATAACAGACACATACGTTTATCTTGGACAGCAGATATCAAGTGAGGGTCACATTGGTGAAGAAATTAATCGGCGTACAAAACTTGCCTGGAGAGCTTTTGGAAGAAACAGCATAATTTTCAAGAGCAATATGCCATTATGTCTTAAAAGAAAAGTGTTTGATCAATGCATCCTTCCAGAGCTTACGTATGGTGCAGAGACGTGGACCTTGGCTAAAAGAGACATACAAAGGCTGCAGACAACTCAAAGAAGCATGGAGAGGTGCATGCTTGGTGTAACCAGGAGAGATAAGAAGAGGAACACGTGGATCCGAAAAATGACAAGAGTGGAAGACATCATGATCAGAGTTAAATCCCTGAAATGGCAATGGGCTGGACATACTGCCAGAAGAACAGACCATCGATGGACAGCCGAAATTTTAGATTGGATTCCAAGGGACAGGAAAAGACCCAGAAGAAGACCACATGGAAGATGGGTGGATGAAATTCGAAAGTATGCGGGAGTGACATGGAGGAGACTGGCACAAGACAGACCGTTGTGGAGGAAACTTGGGGAGACCTTCGTCCAGCAGTGGATTGATAATGGTTGATAATGATGATGATATATATATATATATATATATATATTCTATTAAGGAGAAACCTAATCAAAAAATACATAAATAATTTCGACTCACACCAAGTACGACATAGAAAAGGTTATGTATCTATCGGTGTGAGTAAAAGGAGAAAAGATAAAAATTATAAAATAAAACAACTGAATGTAGAAGGTGTCGAGAATACTGAGCCTTGGCTTTATCAAGGACCAGCAAAAACTCTGCATTTTCTCACTTCCACAAAGACCTAGTCGGAAATGGGTTTCTGCAAGGCCAAGGATGCAAGTAACATTCCCACCTAAAAGTGTTTTAAAAAATATATATATGTCATGTCCTCCGCAGAGTTGTATGACAAAGCACTAGTTAACAATTTCGCTTGCATCCATTGACCTTCTTGGCCCGACCCATGCTCTTCATCTGTTACTATTAAACAGAGAGAAGAAGATTAAAGAGAACTCAAGCTGTGGGAGTGACATAATAATTAGAAATAATTTTCAACTATAACGAAATGCCAAGTTCGTTTGAGAGAGAATTTAAAATTGAAAAACAATGCAAAAGAAATCCGAATATTTACATTGCAATTAAAAAGGAAATATTAATTTTTAAAATTTTTAAAAAACAGATTTTTGAAAGAAAACTTGAGTCTAAAACCCCCTACTCTACACCTTATGACAGCACGAAAACGAGAATAATTTAAAGACAATAATTAACTAAAGAAAACTTTGTGAAAGTTATATGACTTAAACAGTTAGTTGCAATATGTACAAAGTTTTTCAGCAGTGCTTTAAGTGCATAATTATTTTAGTTATTAAAAACTTAACTACTTGGAAATACAGCGCAAAGAAAAGGAACACGCTTAGCCCTCTGCTGTTCCTAGGTACCCCAAAAGACGCGCAAAGTTACCAAGAAAAGAAAGAGTTAAAACCCGCAAAAATGTTAACAGACAAGCCAGTGCCTAAAAGCTGAAAAGCTAAAAATCAACAGAGAAAAAGTACATGAATTACAAACAATGAACTTATAAAACCTAAAGCCCTAAACACAAGGAAGAGAGCTTACCTCTTGTGCGACGAAACAATCACCTCACTAGAGTAAAACATGGCTGACCTCTTTCCTGACGCTTCTGCCACTCCCTAGACGCTGGGGGGCAGTGTGGGTGGGGCTGATGGCCTCCTCATACAGAAAGAAACCAACACGCGGAGATTTTAGCCAGAGAAAAAAATATATAAACTTAAGACTGTGGACCTGTATGAATTAACTCTCCAGAATACATGAGAAATATTATAGAATACACGAGTAGTGTATTCAATAATCTTTGCATGTATTAAATCACCTTAGTGAGCTTCTATAGATTAATCAGAATCTTATTAATTTTAATGTTGGTTTTACTATTTTTAGTATAGCTATCCTAGTGATGAATAACTAGTTTTCTTTTTTATTTGTTTTTATTTTCTTTTATAAACAGATTTTTAAGCTTTTTTTGTGATTTTGTTTATATTATTTAATTTTTTGTTTTAATAGGACCTTCATATCCATAGCACTAAGGTTCCTTTTAGTAGTTAATAGGCATCCTCTAGCCAACTTCCTTACGGCTTTGATTGGTCAGAATCATATTATTAACTGTGTAGAAAATTAAAGCAGATCTGCCAACCTCACTCTATTATTCAGGATAATTTTTCTTAAAGTTTTTTTGATGAAAGAAGAAGGAATTTCGTTCTCTAGAAAACTATCTAATAGTATATTAATGTGGTAATTGAAGTCCAAATTGTTGCTGCAAATTCTTGAAATTCTTAGGACCTGAGAAATTAGTACATTCTCAATTACTTTGGTTGATATGTTATTATTCCAGTGTAGATATTTAATTGTTTTGAAAGGAAAATTAACTCTTTTATCAAAGAGGCTAATAGATGGGTTACCTCTGTTGAGCTTAATGCTTAAGTCTAGGAACTCAAGTTCCTGATTACTGTGGTTGGTTTTACATAAGTTAAGAGAGCTAGGATAGATATTATCAAAATCACTCTCTATAACTTCTGAATTATTGATACACAGCAGATCATCAATATATCTAAAAGTGTAAAGGTAGTTATCTGAGCAGGTGGGGTGATTTTTAATGAATTCATATTCCTTAAAGAACAGGAATAGATTAGCGATATTCGTGGACGTTGATGTTCCCATGGGAATACCGTTCACCTGCTTATAGAGAGTATTATTATATAAGATATGGTTATTTTTTATGCAGCAATTGAGATAAGAGTTCCAAGTTCCTACGTTAACAAATTGGTTAAGTTTAAATTCTGCATACAGCTCTTTAAAGGTAGTGATTATATCAGATAGAGGCAGATTAGTGTATAGGTTTTCAAAATCATAACTATTAATATCTAGGGGACAAACTTTGAGTATAGTAGAAATTACTTCTGTGAATTCTGAATTTTCAAAACTGCTGCGTTGCGCGTTTTGATCTTCAGGTTATTTTGCAGCTTTTATTTTGCAGCTTTTATTTTGCAGCTTTCGTTTTAAATTCTAAAATTTTTTACTTAGTCTTCAGTTTTGCTCTTCGCTATATATATATATATACTGTATATATAAAGAGAGTCCTATTTTTATAATATTATGCATATATCCCTATCCAAAGTATCAGTGTTTAAACTCTATACATACATACATACAGGGTGATTCATAAAAAAGTATAGAGTTTCAACGCACTATAAAACAAGAACAATGTAAGATATTTTATGTTACCTGTAACAGAATTGTAGGGGAATGTTTCAAGTTTTTTTAGAGACAAGTCACAGATGTTCTATGTGTGTACCCTTAGTCACACGCAACACATCGAGCTGGTAATCCATTTCCGCCCAAACACGAGGTTAGATATCTGAATCAAGTGCAGTGATAGTGGCTGGGATATGCTGTTTCAGCTCTGCTAGATCAACAGGAAGGGGAGGGGCGAATACCTTGCCCTTTACGTACTCACACAGGAAAAAGCACGGTGTTAAGTCAGGACTTCTGTGTGGCCATTCGGTCAGTGGCATGTTGTAGTCCGCAGCTAGTCCAATCCATCGGTGAAGATGTTCATCAAGATAATCTCGCATGTCGCCTAACCAGTGCGGTGGTGCACCATCCAATCGGAGAATAAAGTTGTCACTGTCGTCCTGCAACTGTGGCATCAACAAAAGACTTAACATATCGTTTAATTTTTAATGCAGCTTTTACGGTATTTCTCACCAAAACGAGCCGCGGACTACAACATGCCATTGACCCAATGGCCACCCAGAAGTCCTGACTTAACACCTTGTGACTTTTTCCTGTGGGGGTACATAAAGGACAAGGTATTCGCCCCTCCCCTTCTTATCGAGCGGAGCTAAAACAGTGTATCACAGTCACTATCACTGCACTTGATTCAAATATCTTACCTCGCAGTTGGGCGGAAATGGATTACCAGCTCGATGAATGTCGTGTGACTAAGAGTGCACACATAGAACACCTGCGACTGTCTTTAAAAAAACTCGAAACATTCCCCTACAATTCTGTTACAGGTAACATAAAATATCTTGCATTGTTCTTGTTTTATAGTGCGTTGAAACTGTATACTTCTTGATGAATCACCCTGTATATATATTTTAAAGAGGCGACACATTGTGCCCCCCTCTTTTCTTTCATGGAAAAAGTGGCCCCTGCTAAGTAACAAAAATCTGATTCATCATATTTTGACTGTGCTTAAAATAGGTTGCAATACTAAACATTGTACTACACAACTTCATTATAAACTTTTCTTTACATTTTATAACAGAAAAATGTCAAATTTTAATAAGCAGGATAATTAAAACTGCTAAACTGATCTCATAATTTTGCATGAACAACATTTGGTACATATCTTTCCATGCTAAAACACTTTTTGCTTTAACAGTTTTCCTAATAGGGAGGGCACACATGTCATTTTTATTTTGACACATGGATTGTTAGATGGAAACCACATTTACGCCTTTTATGGTCGGTGCACGGAGAATTACTTACGATTGTCACTAGAAAATGAAAAATTACTAAAAATAAAAAATTCATGACTCCAAAGCAAAATTCATGATTTTTTTCGTGATTTTCATGACACTTTTCTGAATTCGTGACTTTTTCATGACCAGTCGACAGACACCCTGTTCATGCACATGGATCAATATGAGGCTGGAATAATGTTCAGTAGTGTTTAGTGATGAGTCACTTCTCCTTTGACTGAGTGACGAAGAATTAGTCAGAAAGCACAAGGGATAGATAAACACAGTGCAAACTTATTGCATAATGGCTTGTGGAGCAAATGGGCATGACATCCCATTATCACATTGAAACTTGACACAAATCAAGTGGCCATGTAGTTCTTTTGGTAAACATGGAAAATGAATTGTTTCCACCATAATGATGTCCATCTTAATGCCACCTACATTAACTATCAAGGCTGGCTTTTCTAGACTGAATATCAACAAATCCTGTGCCTACACTTTTGATTCCTTAAGTGACAGCTAAATCAGAATGTGCATGAAATAGCATACCACAAGATGACAACCAGCACCTCTTAAAACGAATGCATGCCACACCCAGCACTTGTATTCAGCCTGTGAGGTATAACATCTGATGTTAATTTTCAACAGTGTATATGTTTTTATATCAATGTATATGTTTTATATTTTCATATCAATGTATGTTTTATATTTTATGTTTTTATATCAATGTATATGTTTTTGTATCTACACATATAAAGCAAAGTGGGAAAATGTGAGTGTTTCCATTTGCAAATTGTTCAACTACTTCTAAATGACCTAAGAGATCTGAAAATTGACATGCTGATAGGTCTTAATGTCCGTATACCTAAACAAGTTAGTAATGCATTGATTACGATATGCTTTCCAACATAGCAGAAATCGTGCGCAGACAAACCCTCCTCCCTACCCTGACTACTGATTCATTCAGTATACCTCTGGAACAACATACTAAAGTTTTGTCACAATAGAAGCATTTTTACTCAAGTTATGAGGATAATGGCTGTGGAATAAATCTAGCTCCTATGCCCTGACCTTTGACCCCATTTTGATGATATTAAACAGAATTGGTTTAATTTACTTCTGGAACAACATACTAAAAATTTGTCGAAATAGAAGCATTTTTTACACTTTCTAACCGTAGGTTGAAGAAGCATATATGCTCCAACTTTGTCTATCTGTCTGTCCACACAATAGAGCTGAAACGAGCTGAGCCCGAACTCTAGAATATTTACTGCGGTTCAGGCTCTGGCTCTTAGAGAGAGGGTGAGTGAGAGATTTATATATATATATATATATATATTCTATAAAGAAGATACCTAAGCAAAAAAATACATATATAATTTGGACTCACACCTAGTACAACATAGAAAAGGTTATGTATCTACCTGTGTGAGTAAAAGGAGAAAAGATAAAAAAAAAAAAAAAAATAAAACAACTGAATGTAGAAGGTGTCGAGAATACTGAGCCTTGGCTTGTAAAACCAACCACAGTAATCAGGAACTTGAGTTCCTAGACTTAAGCATTAAGCTCAACAGAGGTAACCCATCTATTAGCCTCTTTGATAAAAGAGTTAATTTTCCTTTCAAAGTAATTAAATATCTACACTGGAATAATAACATTTCAACCAAAGTAATTGAGAATGTACTACTTTCTCAGGTCCTAAGAATTTCAAGAATTTGCAGCAACAATTTGGATTTCAATTACCACATTAATATACTATTAGAAAGTTTTCTAGAGAACGAAATTCCTTCTTCTTTCATCAAAAGAACTTTAAGAAAAATTATTCTGAATAATAGAGTAAGGTTGGCAGATCTGCTTTAATTTTCTACACAGTTAATAATATGATTCTGACCAATCAAAGCCGTAAGGAAGTTGGCTAGAGGATGCCTATTAACTACCTAAAGGAACCTTAGTGCTATGGATATGACGGTCCTATTAAAACAAAAAATTAAATAATATAAACAAAATCACAAAAAAAGCTTAAAAATCTGTTTATAAAAGAAAATAAAAACAAATAAAAAAGAAAACTAGTTATTCATCACTAGGATAGCTACACTAAAAATAGTAAAACCAACATTAAAATTAATAAGATTCTGATTAATCTATAGAAGCTCACTAAGGTGATTTAATACATGCAAAGATTATTAAATAAACTGCTCGTGTATTTTATAATATTTCTCATGTATTCTGGAGAGTTAATTCTGCTCATTCTGATCATACAGATCCACAGTCTTAAGTTTATATATTTTTTTCTCTGGTTAAAATCTCCGCGCGTTGGTTTCTTGCTGTATGAGGAGGCCATCAGCCCCACCCTCACTGCCCCCCAGCGTCTAGGGAGTGGCGGAAGGGGTCAGCCATGTTCTCCTCTTGTGAGGAGAAAAGTTTTTGTCACACAAGAGGTAAGCTCTCTTCCTTGTTTTTGGGTTCTAGGTTTTATAAGTTCAATGTTTGTACTTTATGTACCTTTTCTCTGTCGTTTTTAGCTTTTCAGCTTTTAAGCATTGGTTTGTCTGTTAACATTTATGCGGGTTTTAACTCTTACTTTTCTTTGTAACTTTGAGCGTCTTTTGGGGTACCTAGGAACAGAAGAGGGCTAAGCTTGTTCCTTTTCTATGCGCTGTCTATGCGCTGTTTTTTCAAAGTAGTTAAGTTCTTAATAACTAATTAATTATGCACTTAAAGCACTGCTGAAATACTTTGTACATATTGCAACTAACTGTTTAAGGTATATAACTTTCGCAAAGTTTTCTTTAGTTAATTATTATCTTTAACTTATTCTCGTTTTCGTGCTGTCATAAGTTGTAGAGTAGGGGGTTTTAGACTCAAGTTTTCTTTCAAAAATCTGTTCGTTATAAATTAACATTTCCTTTTTCAATTGCAATGTAAAATTTGGTTTTCTTTTGCATTGTTTTTCAGGTTTAAATTCTCTCTCAAACGAACTTGGAATTTCGTTATAGCTGAAAATCATTTCTATTTATTATGTCACTCTCACAGCTTGAGTTCTCTTTAATCTTCTTCTCTCTGTTTAATAGTAACAGATGAAGAGCATGGGTCGGGCCATGAAGGTTAATGGATGCAAGCGAAATTGTTAACTAGTGCTAGGTCATGCTACTCTACGAAGGACATGACTTATATATATATTTTTTAAACTATTTTAGGTGGGAATGTTACTTGCATCTATGGCCTTGCAGAAACCCATTTCCAACTAGGTCTTTGTGGAAGTGAGAAAATGCAGAGTTTTTGCTGGTCCTTGATAAAGCCAAGGCTCAGTATTCTCGACACCTTCTACATTCAGTTGTTTTATTTTATTTTTTTTTATCTTTTCTCCTTTTACTCACACAGGTAGATACATAACCTTTTCTATGTTGTACTAGGTGTGAGTCAAAATTATATATGTATTTTTTTGCTTAGGTATCTTCTTTATAGAATGTGAATTCTGAATTTTCAAAACTGCTGCGTTGCGCGTTTTGATTTTCAGGTTATTTTGCACCCTTCGTTTTAAATTCTAAAATTTTTTCCTTAGTCTTCAGTTTTGCTCTTAAGTATATATATATATATATATATATATATATATATCATCATCATTGTCAACCATTATCAATCCACTCCTGGACGAAGGTCTCCCCAAGTTTCCTCCACAACGGTCTGTCTTGTGCCAATCTCCTCCATGTCACCCCTGCATACTTTCGAATTTCATCCACCCATCTCCCATGTGGTCTTCTTCTGGGTCTTTTCCTGTCCCGTGGAATCCAATCTAAAATTTCGGCTGTCCATCGATGATCTGTCCTTCTGGCAGTATGTCCAGCCCATTGCCATTTCAGGGATTTAACTCTGATCATGATGTCTTCCACTCTTGTCATTTTTCGGATCCACGAGTTCCTCTTCTTATCTCTCCTGGTTACACCAAGCATGCACCTCTCCATGCTTCTTTGAGTTGTCTGCAGCCTTTGTATGTCTCTTTTAGTTAAGGTCCACGTCTCTGCACCATACGTAAGCACTGGAAGGATGCATTGATCAAACACTTTTCTTTTAAGACATAATGGCATATTGCTCTTGAAAATTATGCTGTTTCTTCCAAAAGCTCTCCAGGCAAGTTTTGTACGCCGATTAATTTCTTCATCAATGTGACCCTCACTTGATATCTGCTGTCCAAGATAAACGTACGTGTCTGTTATCTCCAGCTTTTCTCCGTCAATCGATAAATCTTCATTTCTTGTAAAAGCATTGAACATCACTTTTGTCTTCTGAAAGTTCATTTTTAATCCCACTTCTTTACTCTTGTCAGCAAGTTCCTGGATCATACTCTGCAGCTCTGATGGGGTAGTTGCAAAAATGACTACGTCATCAGCAAAACGAAGGTGGGTTAGATAATCTCCATTAATCTTTATCCCCGTGTTTTCCCAGCTCAGCGACTGAAAAACACCCTCCAATGTGGCATTAAAGAGCTTCGGAGATATGGTGTCACCTTGTCTCACTCCCTTTCCAATTTTTACGTGTGTTGTATTTTCAAACAGCCTAATCTTTGCACTTGCATTTTCATAGATGTTATTAATAATATTAATGTATGCATCTTCAATACCGCAGGTTTTCAGAGCCATTGTAACTGCTGATGGTTTCACCGAATCAAAGGCTTTTTCATAATCGATAAAAGCCATGCACAATGGAAGTTCATATTCCCTCGCTCTTTCAATTAGTTCTCTCAGTACGTGGATATGATCTATTGTGCTGTAGCCACTCCTGAATCCAGCTTGTTCTCTCGGTTGAGCCATGTCCAGTGTTACCTTCAAGCGGTGTGAAAGAACTTTAGTGAAGATTTTATAAACTACTGATAGGAGGCTGATAGGTCTGTAGTTTCCGAGATCCTCAATGTCACCTTTCTTATGTAGCAGGATCATTGTAGCATTGTTCCAATCCTCAGGAATCTTCCCTTCATTAAGGCATCGAGTGAAAATTTGGGCGAGTACTGCTTCGATTTCTCCACTTGCTTCTTGTATGATGTCTACAGTAATTCCATCTTCTCCTGGAGCTTTTCCCCGCTTCATGTTCTTGATTGCATGTGCAACTTCTGCTGGGAGGACTGGAGAAACTCTGGTACTGGTATCTTTCATGATGTCTGGAGTGCATATATCATCCCTTTCATATAATTTGGAGTAGAAATCTTTCACTCTTGTCAAAATTTCGCCTCTATTTCTTGTTACAGAACCATCTTCTTTTCTCAGTGCCATAATCTGTTTTCTTCCCTTACTGAGATGTCCCTTTGCTATCTTTAAGCTTTGGTTGTTTTCAATTGCTTTCCTCACTAGTTCACAGTTGAATTTCCTTACGTCTTCAGTGATACTTTTTCGTACTGTCTTGCATAGCTCTATATATTCCACTTTGGAAGTCACATCTTCTTTAGTTGTCCTCATCTCTCTTCTTTTTTGCATCAACATTTTGGTTTTTCCTGATAATTTGTTCACATGCAACTTGTTCTTAGACCCAGCTAATTTTGTTGCTGTTTCCATAAGAGCTTTGGTTACTTTTCTGTTAACTTCAGAGATGTCCACTTCTTCCGATGTTAGGCCTTCTAAAGCAGAGAACCTGTTCTTCAGTTCTAACTTGAAGGTATTATGGTGTTTTTTAAGGTTGGTTATGTCAATACATTTTGTTTGTCTTATGAGCTTGCAACGTTCGAGTTTAGTGTTGAGGTGCATCTTACATCTCACCAATCTATGGTCACTACCTGTGTTGAACTTGTTTAGCACACTGCAGTCTTCTATGACGAATTTTTTGTTACACATAATAAAATCAATTTCACTTGTCGTCCCATTTGGATGTCTCCATGTCCATTTCCTGTGTGGCTTTTTCTTGAAGAAGGAGTTCAAGATGAAAAACCCTTCTGCCTCTGCAAACTCAACGAGAGTATTTCCACGCTGGTTTCTGTTGCCATGACCGAATTTACCTACTGAAGTTTCATTCTGTTGCCGTTGCCCTATTTTTGCATTGAAATCTCCCATAATTATTTTCAAGTGCTGCTTACCTTTATTATTTAGATGACAAATTTCCTCATAAAATTCTTCAATTTCTTCTTCAGGATGACTTGTGGTGGGTGCATAAGTTTGAATAATCTGAGCCTGGTATCTTTTCGAGAGTTGGATAACAAGTCGTGCAGCTCTGTCAGAGGAACTTTCAACTTCTACAACTTTATCCTTCAATTTCTTGTTTATTATAAATCCAACACCACTAGTTCTGCCAGTATCTGTCCCACGATAGTAGAAGAGATGTCCACTTTTCAGTTCGATGAGATCTTCTCCTTTTCTCCTTACCTCACTTAGCCCCACGATGTCCCACTTGATCCTTTGTAGTTCCTCTTCCAATTCAAGAAGCCTTGAATCAGAAGATAGGGAGCGTCCATTGTAAGTAGCCAAGGTCAGCATCAGATGGCAGCCTAGTCCGGTTCTCCGGGGATTCTTAGCACCCTCTGCCTTCATGTCGCACTGGCCGCTGCCTTGGCCAGGTACATTCCAGCTGCCGGAGACTGAGGGCCAAGATTTAAGTTGTGGAATCATTTTGGAGGGGTTTGGCCATAACTCACCACGCTGGCCAAGCGGGTTGGTGAGTGTGGGATAGAATTTCCTCTAATCCCGATGGTATAGTTATACCGCTATTGGCGGTCGTCAGAGCCCCTTTAGTGGAAACAGGATGCACCACGAGAAGGCGGGGTTGACATCTGTCAAGGAGAGGCTGTGATGTTACGCATCACCTGACCTTACATCCCATATATATATATATATATATATATATATATAGATGACTTTATATGATTTTGCAAATGAGACACTTTATAGTTGGTAAAAGGAATTCTTAGGCAACTGGCTATGGTTGGGGAGCGAGCATTTGAGATGGCTATTTATTCCGGGCTTGGGTAGAAAGTGTGTTTCTGCAAAGAAGAAAAAGCTTTTTCAAGAACTATAGATACTGTATAGTTGATAGGGGGTAAATTATTTTCAGTATGCTATCTCCATGCAGTAGCTCCCTGCTAATTCTATTTAACAATGTACATATTGCAGCGCATTATGGCGCAATAATATTAACATTATTTTAGCAACATACAATTGCAGCACCGCCCGATCATTTTGGATGCCTGGCCTCCTGAAACACTTTAAGTGGAAACGAACGGTCAAAGAAAATCATACAGTTACACTGTAAAAATAGACAGAGGTCTCTTCTCCACTCCCCATTTGAGAAATACATTGGTTAATTGTACGAGGAGGAGAGAACGGGAGTGTGGAAAAGGAGATGTTTTTTATTAACGGTTGAACAGGTTAGCCAGTTTTCGGTCTCGTTCGGGCCTAGGCTCTATCTTGCAATATAAAATTTGGGCTCGGGTGTGCTTGGGCTGATATATCACGGGCTCGGACTCTAAAAATTGAGGCTGAACTCAGCTCTACCACACAATAACTCGCATAAAAATGGTTCGTTTTCGATGAAATTTTAGTACGGGGACAACATGGGGTTGAACCCTATTGAAAATGGGTGAAATGGGTTCAAAGGTCAGGACATAGAAGCAGGATCCATTCCATCGCCCTTATGTGCCATAACTTATGTAAAAATGCTTCGATTGCAACCAAACTTTATCATGTTGTTCCAGAGGTATACCGAACTGGTTCTGTTGAATATCATCGAAATGGGGTCAAAGAACAGGGCACAAGAGCAAAATTTATTCCACATCCATTATCCTCATAATTTGACTAAAAATGCTTCTATTGTGACGAAATATAATACATTGTTCCGTAATGACTTTGGAAGCAGTTCCGCCAAAAATGTTTTTTGTCAGCAATTGCGGGCAGTGCGTAAGATTTGTTGGCCATTATTTTTGCACGATAACTTTTGAGAAAATAGCCTGATTTAGATGGGATTTTTAATTATAAAATGGCTTACATGTGGTAGCTCTTGATAATAGAAATAGGTAACATGGGCACAAAGAAATTTAATTTTGATATATATGAACCTCAAATATTATACCATAGTTTAATCCCCTCAAAACCAAGGCATTTTGACCCCATTTCAATTATATTAAACAGAACCTGTTCAGTATACCTCCGGAACATGATAAAGTTTTGTCGCAATCGAATCATTTTTACGCAAGTTATGACACATAAGGGCGATGGAATGGATCTCGTTCCTATATCCTGACCTTTGAACACATTTTGCCTGTTTTCAATAGGTTTCGTCTCCAGGTTGTCTTTCCTCTGCCACATACTAAAATTTAATCAAAATCGAACCATTTTTACGCGAGTTATCGTACGAACAGACAGACAGACGGACAAAGCTGGAGCACATACGCTTCACCCTATGGTTGGAAAGAATAAAAAAATAATAATAATAAAAAAAAAAAAAAAAAAAAAACTAGCGGCTTTGGAACATTGCGTGCTTGAATTTTTTTGTGAACTGTTTGATAGTATACTTATAGGTCAGGTCTTAAGGTCCGGATACCTAGAAAAGTATAATAAAAACAAAAATGGAGGCTTTGGAACATTATCCGTTTGAATTTTTCGACCACTTCTAAATGACCTAGAGATCTGAATATTGATACGCTGATAAGTCTCAAGATCCAGATAATAAAAAAAAAAGTCCAAAAACCAAAATAATCAAAAGGGTGGCTTTGGAACATTGTCTGCTTGAATTTTTCATGAATTGTTCAACTACTTTTAAATGACCTAGAGATCTGAAACTTGGAATGCTGATAGGTCTTACGGTCCAGATAGCTAGAAAAGTCTGAAAACCAAAAAAACTAAATGGTGGCTATTAGAATATAGTCTGCTTGCATTTTTCTACTACTTCCACACCTAGAAAAGTCTGAAAACCAAAATTTTTAAAAGGGTGGCTTAGCATTACTGTTCAAAATGCTGATAGGTCTGAAGATAATTTTACCAGAAACGTTGAAATGCTGTAAATCTTCTGTGAAATTTTTATTTAAAATTAAGGGGAGCCAAAGCCTGCTACAGTTTTACGTCAAACCATAAGCATCGGCACATCACGCGTGCGCAACCCTGTTCTAAATCTTAAAACAGTTACGGATCTTAAATTACTTTTCTCCTTAATTACTTTTCCCTTTCTTCAATTTTACATTAAGAAAATGATTTTATAGATTTGCCGTTTGAAGAATGGGCATGACTGCTAGTCTCGTATGAAGCATTGTTAATTGTCTGGTAATTTAACCATATATTCCTATAATTACTCTGTACATTATGAATGACCTTATTCAAAATTGGATATATAGGGTCAGGGAATTGAACCATCCAAAAGTTTCAAGCAAAGAATTTGCTTTCTACAGGTTTTCATTTCTCATGGTACAAACATCATGAACAAGAAAATTGAAGCATGCTCAATGGTGTAAGGATATCTGTCTTAATAAGCTACTTCAGATGTTCTACTGAGAAACCAACTAGCAGTTGTTTTCTCAAAAAAATATGAAGGAAATTCTACTTCATAATGGTAATAAGTATACGTCAAGTTCTATGAGTCAACATATTTTTAAAAATCAATTAAAACCTTCAACACAGGAAAGTGTAATAGAAAATTGTCATTTTTTTTATTATTATTTTTTTATGGAGAAATTCCAAAGACTCATTTACTGGTCAACAACAGTATGGACAAAAAAAAAAAAAAAAAAAAAAAAAAAGCCATGCTTTTTGGCCATGCAACAGAACAGCAAGAAGTAAAAATTAGGAAAGAAGATCACAGCTGCCATATGAAGTGATTGCACCTATTAAACTACAGTATGTAGGTGAAATACTAGCTAATAACAAATTACAATAAACAAATCAATCAATCTTAAAAAGATACCATCATTCCCTTTCACCACCAAGGCCTTTAAAAATTAGGTTTTCCGCACCCGATTTGAAGGCCACAAATTTTCAGTAGTTCCTCGTGAATTATATGACAGCCAATACAAAGTGGATTCAAAAAATAAGCAGAGTAGTGCTGCAAACATCAGATGATTCTAAACAGTGCCAAAGAAGAATGTAGGAATGTTTATTCAATTCATCATGTAACTCATTTTCAGAAAAATCACTTATCCCACATACAACTGTTATGCATGTTTTATTTGGAGTTTTTGCATGATGCTGAATAACCACATTACTAACTGATCTCTGAAAATTCAGATGCTTGTTACCACAGCAATGGCAACTTTTTATCCTTTATACATCTACAAATGGGCTTTGTTTCTCAGAAGGAATGTTGCTTTATAACTGGCAAAAGTCACAAGTTCGAACACTGAAATTAATTGTTTGATACTTTGCCACTGTTCTGAGCTTTGAAAGTACTGTTTTCAGTTCAGCAGTTACCCCTGAACCTGTATGTTTTTTGAGGATCAAAGAGAAAAGCATTATTAAAATCACTAGGGTTATTTTTTTCAATGAACAGAAAAATAAGCTTTTTGTTTTCAGATAACCCCATTGTGTGAATAAAGCATACTAGTTTTTCTTTTAATTTCACTACTGCATAATCATGCTCACAACTTTCCTAAAAGCTATGTGGCACATTGTTCCAGTACCCTTTCTCTGCACTAACTGAAGTACCTGCTTCAAGTATTTTAAAAACACCTTATCCTTTCGACTTTTGGATTCTTACAATTAATTCTTCCTTGTACGAAAGGAAAATAAATTACTATAAGATACTGAATGCAAGGACATACACAAAAGAACTAGTACATACACATTTATATGTTTTTGGAGTAACAATTGTTCTGTGGTGGAATTACAGTGATGAAGCAGGATTTGTTGTAAAGCTCTCTCTGATTGGCGGAAGCTAAATGCAACTCTTGCTATTAAAACAGGTGGTACTAACAACAAAAATCACATAATAAAAATATCAGAACAAAAATGCTAATGCAAAAATGATGGAAAATTAAGGTAAATAAGAAAGATGCAAGTTCTTTCAAAATGGAATATGTATAACTCTGTAAGACAGTGCAAAAAGAAATGTCACTGAAGACACAAAAAATTCAAATATGAACTAGTGAGAAAAGCACAATTGAGAACCAAAGTTGAGGAAAACAAAGCATCATTTCAGTAATAGGGGGAAAAACCTGACTGTGGTATTCAGAAAAGAAGATGGCACAATAACAACAATTAGAGGCAAATTTCTGAAGAGAGTTAAGAGTAATATCATATCAGAATATAATATTTTTTGAAGAGAATTAAAGAGTTCCACACAAAACTACACGAAAGATATTATACATGTATTATACACAAAAGAATATACTTTTTCTGATATGTCTTTAGGACTTCCAGCAGAAGTTGCCCGTACACGTATAAACAGAAAATGGAGAAGAGCTTCAGGGAGCGTAAACGTACCTTGGTTATTACATAGAAAGCCAGTGAAGAAATAGAAACTACACACACACTGAAGTTTACATGCTTCTGGATAACTGGTAAAACACACCACATGCTTCCTGATGACTAGAAGAACAGTGCTACAGTAATTCTGCTGCATGATAGGAGAGAGAGAGAGAGAGAGAGAGAGAGAGAGAGAGAGAGAGAGAGAGAGAGAGAGAGAGAGAGAGAGAGAGAGAGAGAGAGAGAGAGCATATTTCATGGCAAGCATAAAAAAAATGGAAGCTTCTGCTATCCATATCACTAACTAAGCTGTTCTCTGAGATTCAGAGGTTAGCTCCAGAAAGAAATACAAAATTCCAGATATTTTTACCTATTGTTGTCGTATCAAACTTCGCCATTTACAGCGATCTTGACATACAACTCGTGCTTCGCTGATATCCATTACAAAGCTTCTGCTATCCACCACGACAAAATAAAATTTAATGAAAATTTGAAGAAAAATGTTTTTCTAATACTAATTGATGCATTATGCATTTTTTTACCAAGAAAAATATGAAGAGGAACTCATGGATCAGGATAATGACAAGAGTTGATGATATCATGATCAAAGTAAAAACCCAGAAATGGCATTGGGTTTGACATATTGGGGGAACCAGAAAATAATGTTGTTTTTGGGGGCTAAGTTTGGAGAGCAGTTGTGAGTTGTTAATGTACGTTCAACGTAAAGTAAGTGTATGTACAAGTGAATGAACTATTCGCCTTTAACTTATATAGATGTTTTTGTCTTCAAGATTTGCAGAACAAAATGAGTGACATAAAACCTGAGGAGAGTCATGTTCGTCATTGCATGCTGTATGAATTTCACAAGGGGAACAATGCAACCGTGGCCACCAATAACATTTGCGCTGTTTATCCGAATGTGTTAAATGTCCGCAAGTGCCAGCATTGGTTTGTTCAATTCCGATCGGGCAATTTTGACCTCTCTGATGCCCTCGTGCAGGGAGGCCCATGGAGCTGGACAATGACCTACTGCGTGCAGCTGTTGAGGAAGATCCTCGTCAAACCACTGATGAATTATTCCAACATCTTAATGTATCATGGTCTACTGTTCAAGAGCACCTGCAACAGATAGGGAAGGTCTATAGACAAGGAGTTTGGGTCCCACACCAACTTTCACCTGACAACTAAGCTCAGTGTTCCACCATCTGCAAGTCTTTGCTCAGCAGACAGGAAAAGGATCCATTTCTTCATCGAATCGTCACTGGAGATGAAAAGTGGGTCCTTTACCTGAACAGCAAACGCAAAAACCAGTGGCTTTCTCCAGGTCAGAGACCAGTTCCTACGCCAAAACCAGGCCTACACCCCAAAAATGTGTTTCTCTGTTTGGTGGACTACAGCTGGCACAGCGCACTTTGAACCCGGACAGACCGTAACGGCAGACCTGTATTGTCAACAACTGGACCGTTTTGAAGCAAGCTCTTACCGTAAAACATCCAGCACTGGTCAACAGAAAAGGTGTCATCCTCCAGCATGACAACACGAGACGGACCCAGCTGACAATCAGAGATTTTGGCTGGGAAGTTCTGCCTCTTATTCCCCTGACATTACACCATCTGATTACCATTTGTTCAGATCTCTGCAGCACTTTCTTAATGGGAAAGGATTCCACAATATTGACGACGTCAAAACGGGGCTCTCGGACTTTTTTGCATCACAGCCAACGTCTTTTTATAAAGACGGCATTGAAAGTTTTGTTTCACGATGGACAAGTGTGATTGATAATGATGGCAATTATATACCTGATTAAGAAATAAATTTCTTCTGTTACAGTGTTTCTCTTCTTTTTCCAAAAAATGTCATTACTTTCCGCCCCCCCCCCCCAATATTTCCAGAAGAACTGAGACCACTGTTAGACAACAGAAATACCAGACTGGATACCAAAGGACAGTAAAAAACCCAAAAGAAGACCACATGGGAGATATGTGGATGAAATTCAAAAGCATGCAAAGCAACGCATGGAAGAGGCTTGAGGAGACCTTCACTCAACAGTGGATTGGGAATGATTGATGATAATATGTCACTCAAGTTTTCCTCCATTTTCCTTGCCACATATGATGATCCAGTAAATCCATGTGTGAAAATTTTTTGCTACCAGAGATTTCATTGCACAGTTTGTAAACCTACACATTTTCCTTTGTCATTTTTTGAATACAGCAGGACGTTATGAACATTTGATGCCAAGTTAGTAAACTATTTCACAATTTGCATACAATTGGTTTACATTGTACTGAGTCCCAAAGACATTTTTTTTTTTTTATGCTGCTGGCACTTCACAAGGAATCACACAATTGTGACATTTGCACAACATCATTAGCAATCAAACAAATCTCTGCTAAACTTCTAGGTGTCTGCTCAAAAAAGAAATTTTTCAAACATACTCTATAGATGCTTCTGTTCAACATGTCAATAGTGTGTGTGTGTGTGTGTAACCCTGACTTATATTCATAAACAACATGACCATTATGGTATCTCAGTTGTAGCATTTATTAAAAGTACTAGAAATAGTTTTATTAGGTGTGCAACTTAATTCTCGGCCACAGGCACGACACATTGATAGCAAATTATAGCAAATCGAATACGTACCTAATCAGGGAAATAATCCCCGTCGTGTTGGATACTTTTGAGCCATTGGTCAGGGAGCTGCCGAATGCCACTGCAGAAAAAAAGAGGGATGTTTCGAGTTCATAAAGTCATCAATACTTATGTGGACCTCCTCGACAGAAGTGAAGTGCCTATCACTCAGGTGATGGTGCAGGGAGCAAAAGAAGTGATAATCTGATGGGGCAAAGTCTGGAGAATACGCCGGGTGGGACAAAATCTCCCATCCCAGGTCGGTGATAGTGTATAAAGTCATTTTCGCAGTGTCAGGACACGTGTTATCCTGAAGCAACAGGACCTTGCCAGTATATGGCCTTTTCGCCTCCATTGCGTCACTCACACGAATGAGTTGCTGACAATAATACTCAGCATTGACCGTTTCACCAGGTTTGAGCAACTCATAGTGTGTGACACCGCGCTGATCCTACCATATGCACAGCAACAACTTCCTGGCATGGATATTCGGTTTGGCGGTACTGGTGGTAGGCTGACCTGGATAAACCCACGGTTTGCGCCTCTTAGGATTATCGTAGAGGATCCACTTCTCACCACAGGTCAAAATCTTGTGGAGGAATTCCTTCTTCTTGAATCTGGAGAGAAAGGACACAGCAACGTTGTAGCGCCTAGACTTGTTCGCAGCTGCGAGTTGGTGGGGCACCAAATGGCCCTCCTTATGAATCCTTCCAAGCTTGTGCAGGCACTTTGCAATGGCTTGCCGTGTTACTCCGAGTTCCTGGGCAAGTTCTCATTGTGTGCGACAGGGATACGCGTCCAACAGTTGTTCCAGTTCTTGATCATCAACTTTCTGTGGCTGTCCCGGACATTCTGCATCACGGAGATCAAAATTTCCCTACTTAAACCACTGGAACCACTTCTTACACATACTGTAGGACACAGCAGCCTCACCCAAAGCAGCACAGATCATTTGCTGAGCTTCCGCGGCACTTTTTTCAGCTGAAACGCGAACAGGAGGCAGTGCCTCAAATGTTGCTTCTCAAACGACATTGCTTTCACCATCAACTTTCGTCCCTTCTGTCACTACAGCTGTGAGCGGTTACAGTTGCCGACATTCTATGATTGCTTGCGGTTAGGGGCTGAGAATTAAGTTGCACATCTAATAAAAATAACATACCGTGTTATATTCAGGTCAGCATATATAAAATGTAGTGTTCTTCAACTCCTGTGTTGGAGGCCGTCGTATGATAAAATTGGCCTCGCAGGTTGTCGTGTGACACACTGGTAACGAAATGAAGATGGCCTCGTATTAAAAGTGAGGGTAGTCAACAGGTAAAAACAATAGATTATGAGATTGGAATATTCTCACTTCAAAGATTGGAATATTCTCACTTCAATCTCGTAATCTATTGTTTTTACCTGTTGACTACCCTCACTTTTAATACGAGGCCATCTTCATTTCGTTACCAGTGTGTCACACGACAACCTGCGAGACCAATTTTATCATATGACGGCCTCCAACACAGGAGTTGAAGAACACTACATTTTATATATGCTGACCTGAATATAACACGGTATGTTATTTTTAAAACTATTTCTAGTACTTTTAATAAATGCTACAACTGAGATACCGTAATGGTCATGTTGTTGGTGAATATAAGTCAGCGAAGGCATTGCTACGGAGGTTACACACATAAAAAATAATTATTGACGTGTTGAACTGAAGCATCTATAGGGTATGTTTGAAAAGTTTCTTTTTTGAGCAGACACCAAGAAGTTTAGCTTATATACCACGTAAACGTGTAATGCAATGTACATATTGAGTATCCCTCTACAAATCTCTGCTGTTACCCTAGATTATATGTTTGTCATGACAGCACAGTTATCTTGATGAAGAAAACTACAACACATTTGTGATCCAAATTTTTCATCAACAGAGATGCTGAGGAGATGGACTTCACCTTTCGACTGACGTAAATCTGAAACTATGACAATGCTATGCATTTCACTAACATGTGCAAAACTCATGAAAGCAATAAGTACTACAATGCATGTCAGTGAAGTTATCTTATTGTACTAAAAACCACTTTGACAAGTTGAGTTTTTGCAACAGCTGATTTTTGTTATCATTAGAAATTCTGTCACACATTATTGTATCAGTTCTTCTTTCATCATATTACTAAGAACCAAAAATAGGCAAATGGTAATTTTCACGAAACATCATATCACTCAATTCTGTGAAGACAATTCAGATGTTCCTAGGAATCTTTAAACAATTATTCTTGATTTTGCCATTTTTATTTACCACCATATGACCAAGTGTCACATCAGTTCATCGAGATATCAACATAATATATGCTTTTGTCACAATTATTCAAACTTTCTGAAACTGCTTTCTACATGACGACCCACATATCTCACCATACCACTCCACATCACTCATTATAATATTTCAACCTAATCCCTTGTTTTGACAGGTCCTGTGACATTTTAGAGCACCATCATTTTTTACACATTCTCATTTATTTTACAGTTGCCCTTTCATACATATACTAATACGTTCAAAAAGTTCCGGAACTTTTTATATTAAAAAAGAATGAGTACAGATAATACCTGTTTATGCAGTGTTTCCTTCAAAGTAGTTACCCTGTGCAACTATGCATTTTTGCCAGCGCTCATACAAAGATTTAAATGCTGCATATTGCAAGCCTTCTTTTGCCACATCCTCCAGTGCCTCCGTCGCAGCTCATTGCACTTCTTCGGAACTTGAGAAGTGTCGCCCCTTAGCAAATTCTTCATTCGGGGAATAAGGGAAAAGGTCGCACGAGGCGAAATCAGGGGAATAAGCTGGTTGTGGAAGAATGGAAATTTGATGTTTGGACAGGTAATTGGACACCAGGAGGGATCTGTGAGAGCATTATCGTGATGGAGCACCCACGAGTTGGTCTTTCAAAGATCAGGTCGCTTGCGTCTCACTGATTCTCGGAGACGTTTCAGGACGTTGACATACTCTTCTTTAGTGACTGACGACAATGTTGAAGGAATTCCTTGTGTGCGAACCCCTTGCAATCGAAAAAGACTTAACAAGATCTTTCCTTTGGAGCAATCAGCCTTGAACTTTTTTGGTTGTGGTGACAACGGTGATTTCCACAATTTTGACTGTCGGTTGGATTAGGGGTCGTACAGAAAGCACCAAGTCTCCTCACCAGTGATCAATCGATTCAAGAGATCGGGATCCGAGTCTACTGAATCGATGTTATCCTTGCAAACTTGCATGCGCTCATCGATTTTTTCTTGTGTCAGGTTTTTGGGAACAATTTGTTGGCACATGTGATGCATGCTCAGTTTCTCTGTTAAAATGGCATGGCGTCTTCCAACTGAGATGCCGGCAACTTCTGCAATTGCTGCAACAGTTTTTCGACGGTCACTTTTCACAATTTCTTTGACAATGGCGATTTTTTCATCTGTTGTGGATGTTGAAGGTCGTTCTGACCTCTCATCATCCTCGATACTCTGACACCCATTTTCGAATCGTCGATGCCACTCATAAACTTTAGTTCGACTCATTGCACTCTTACCATACGCTGACTTAATAATTTGAAAAGTCTCAGCAAAAGATTTTTTGAGTGGAACACAAAATTTTACACTTGAACGCTATTCAAAATTCCACAAGGTTGTCCTCACAACGGAGAGCCTCGAATGCCTGTAATAACGAACTAGGCACATATGTTGTACGTGTTGAATCTGGATCAAACCGGTTCTGGCTGGTCGGTCACATGATGCACTTCGCTTGCTCAGCGGGGAATGATGTAATTCACTAACATTTGGCAAATATTCAAAAAGTTCCGGGGAACTTTTTGAACGTACTGGTACAATGCAGTTCAAAAACAGTATGCATATAAAATCCCTTTGTAATGGGAAAATTGATGTATCACTTAAATCTGGAAATCAAAGGCATTTCATTTTGAAAAGGAAGTCCTCATTTAACTACAGTAAATTAGTAAAGAGGGAACAGCTCTGGAAACTTCGATGACTGAGTTCAGTTCAGTAGCTCTTTCCAAAATTACTCTTTAAAGCTGCCGTTTAATAGCAACTACAACACATACAACAAATAGCTAATAAAGTGCCTAAGAACTTCCAGTTCTTAGACACTTATATGAATACAAGAATATATTAAAATCCTGCACTTTTACGGCAGGATTTTAATATATTTTTGTATTCATAAATCAATATCTAATTTATGGTGGAATGATTAAAGAGATTATAAGTGACAAACTAAAAAAACATCAATACCTCATATGAGTTTGATCCATTATGTGATGCATCAGTATTCTTTTTTGCATTCTTGTCACTGTTCATAGCCTTTTCTGCCACTGAGTTATTGGTAGGTCTCCCAGTCAAAGGGCTTGAAGAACGGGAGTTCTGACTAGATCCTGATCGTGAATTCTGAGGAGATCCTGAAGGCGAATATCCAGAAATTGGAGGATAAAACTGCCACCTATAGAAACAAAAAAGCGATTCTATACTCAATGTACATGCAATTAAACATGTGTAGGCCTCATTGCTACAAAAAATGTTTGGATGATCCCATACATTAACACAAGAAAGTATTTTCATAAACCTTCAAAACAGTTTATGGAAAAAAAAAATGGAAAACAACTTTAACAGAATAGATCAAGAACCAAAATTTCAAGAACTCATGCAAGGTTTTTTTTTTACAGAAATAAACAGAGCTAATTTATGACAAACTGATTCAACAGTTATTCATATGAACTTGGATAAAGTGGAAAAGAAAACATCACAATCACTACAGGTACAATTTGTTCAACATTTATTCCCAATACCCTAAAAATGAAACACTTGAAGAAAACAGATGATTATACATGTAGCAATATCCACACGGTTATTGTTGAAGCTGAATCAATAAGTTAAGGTATGTTTAAATCTTTAAGTTTTCAGAATTTATTTTTCTCCTACTTGCAAGTAGTTTATTACATTGTTATATGAAACTGGTCCTTGATTGTGCTTTTAGACACAGATGAGACCTGAATACCATCTACAGAAAATTACAATTTTCCAGATTTCATAGATCTTTCAAATACAGGTCATTCAGTGTCAAATCAACCAACGAAATGACCATTTTCAACTTCCTTTAAATTTGGTGTGATTGTTAGGCATGTAGACGTAAGCATAAATCCCAAACTTTAGCTCTTGTCCACCCACAGGGTTTCAAATTACGTGACCTTGAAAATTAGAAAATAGTGAAAAGTAATCGAGGTAGTTGCCTTAGATGCACGATCTTGATAAGAAGAATCACATCACAATACAAATTCAAATTCATGGGCTGAATCTAAAGATTTCATTGTATATACATGTATTAGAACTTTCAGGTTTCCCTAGAACCCATCAAGTTATGTATATACAATAAAATCTTTAAATTCAGCCCATGAATTTGAATTTGTATTGTGATGAGATTCTTCTTATCAAGATCGTGCCTCTACGGCAACTACCTCGATTACTGACTATCTCTGCACGAATTTAAATATTCTAATAGAAAATAGTGACCGGCCAATCTTTGTGTACTTGTATCTTGTTACCTAATTAGGCTAGAAGGTTAAAATTTGTGTCTTTTTATAGCATTTTATACAAGCTTTTAAATTATGTGCTAATAATATAAAGCATTTAGACTGACCTTTTCAACATATATCGTTGTTCAATTTTCGCTAAGTTGCGATGAACATACTTTTTACGTGGCTACGATATTTTAATTCGGTTGACATTAAATGTCTGTAAATACTGCTTCACACGTTATGCAAGTTCAGCTATCGGGAGATTGCAAAAGGAAGAATATTGTAAGTACAGATACTTATTATTATTATACTTGACTTCAATTGCCAATACTATGTTAACGTCCTTTTGCAATCTCCCGATAGCTGAACTTGCATAACGTGTGAAACAGTATTTACAGACATTTAATGACCTTTTCAAGGTCACAGAAATAACCTTTGACCTTGAATATTAAAAAAAACTAATTTTAAAATTTTGAAAAAACAAATTATATTGTTAGACTTTGTTTATGAGTATGCTAATTTTCAAATTGGGACTGCAATGGATCATTATTTATAGAATATTTAACTTAAGTGAGAATCTCAACCAAAAATTATCTACAAGTGACAACAAGACAAGTGTTTGACAATTAATTAACAAGATTAACCTGATGTATTTATAAAATGCAAAGTTTATCCACCATATGTGCTATAAATACAACTTCAAATACATCCAATAAATGCACCTTTCCATTGCAGGTATTGTATGCGTGAGGAGGGCACACTGCTGGAAGTAAAAATGAATGAGCCATGCTAATACTAGATCATTATTAAAATGTATTTGTGGCAAATTGCCTTTTATTTTTTGTTTCTTAATAGCATAGGATTAAAAGTTCCCTCATTTTTCCAAGTTTTTAGTAAAAACATTCGCCTCTCCTCCCTTTCCCAAGGTTTTGGCGATGTTTTAGGCATCAAGTTCTTTCCCTTGTATTTTGCTGTTTTCACAAGGTGGCATACAAACCCTGCTATTTCTTCTAAACCAGAAACACTTTGGGTTATGACCAACAGCAAGTTCGGTTTTCAGCTTGCTTTTGACTTTTATTACCTCTAAACACAGCTTTTACTTTCATTAGTCAAATACAAAAGTCAGCAGCAACCATCTCACACTTTTGGTTTTATTCTGTTACTTGTTACAGGAAGTCTTTAATATGTTGTGCTGTAAGCTGTTATGCTTTTTTCTTTTTATTTACTCTTCTGGTCTCAAAAGGTATTACACTAAAGATATACCGCATGTAAATGAGTAGTTTCCTTTTTACGCTTTCGAAGCGTATACGCCCCAGTTCGTCCGTCTGTCTGCACGATAACTCGCATAAATATGGTTCGATTTCAATGAAATTTTAGTATGCTGTAGGGGACCACCTGGGGACGAACCCTATTGAAAATGGGTGAAGTGGGGTCAAAGGTCAGGACATAGGAGCGGGATGCATTCCATTGCCCTTATGCGTCATAACTTGCATAAATATGGTTCGATTTAGATGAAATTTTAGTTTGTCGTAGGGGACCACCTGGGGACGAACCCTATTGAAAATGGGTGAAGTGGGGTCAAAGGTCAGGACATAGGAGCGGGATGCATTCCATTGCCCTTATGCGTCATAACTTGCATAAATATGGTTCGATTTAGATGAAATTTTAGTTTGTCGTAGGGGACCACCTGGGGATAAACCCTATTGAAAATGGGTGAAGTGGAGCCAAAGGTCAGGACATAGGATCGGGATCCATTCCATCGCCCTTATGCATTATAACTTGCGTAAAAATGCTTCGATTGAGACAAAACTTTACCATGCTGTTCCGGAAGTATACTTTACCGGTTCTGTTGAATATTATCAAAATGGGGTCAAAGGTCAGGTCATAGGAGCAAGATTTATTCTACAGCCATTATCCTCATAACTTGAGTAATGATTTCTGGTATGTTGGAAAGCATATCATAATCAATGCATTGCATGATTTTAATAACTTGTTTAAAAAAATAGTGCTGGCATTTCTCTGGGGAAATTGTTGCTGAATTTTCATCCCCTCTTTAAGTGTTAAAATGTCACTGATTTTCAAAACTTTTGTTATAACTTTTCAACAAAAGGAACACTATAATATAAAAAATAATATATGTCCTGTTCCTAGAATGGATGGTCAAACTTCCTATTCATAAAAGAAATCTGTGACAGGTTATAAAAAAATCTTTTAAAGATTAAATATGCCTGTGACCTTTAAACTGATGACAGCCAGTCATGCTCACATGTTGATGAGGTTGATACTTAACCTATCATAAGCCAGATTAGTAGTGAAAGTGAAATAAGTAAGGAAACTTCTGAAAGTCTGATACAAATTTTAAATGTATCTTTACAGTCAATTGGCTAAACTCCTGTAAATAAAGAAAAGACAACATGAACAAAAACATCCTTATGCAAATTTGAAAAAAATTACATGCTTTTTACAGGAGAAAGTTATGTTAATCTTTTCCTGGTGCTATACTATCAACATCTGACCTGAAAACAGAAAATATTGCTCAGCTTAAAGAAATGTTAAATGATGCGAAGTGAAGAGCTTAAAAGTTGCAAATTCTTACTGTATTACCAAAAAGTTGGAGTTTTTAAAACTTGCAGAATGAATTAAGTATTTCAAATTATATGGTAAGAAAGGTAAAACCATTTGCAAAGAGTGAGAGTTGAGGGGAATTGAGAATTTTATCAATTCCAAACCTAAAGTCAGGAAAGATATTAAAGCAGGAGACAGCTGATCTCGTGCAAGAATATTATCGCCTTGACTATGTTGGCAGACCAATGCTTGGGAAAAGAGATTCTTGCAGTAACAATACTAGCTTGGGGAAAAAAAAAGAGAAATACTCTGAAAGATACAAACAGTTTAAGACTACATACCCAGAGATAAAGATAAAAATTTGCTTCTCAAAGTTTGCAGAACTTTATAAAAAAAAAAAAACGCTGATTGTTTTTTTATTTTTAGCTGTTAATGGAGATAAATTCTCCATTAACAGCTAAAAATACTGCATTGCAAGAGTAAATACTGTGTCCTATGGGCAGCACCTGCGCAGGGTGCAAAACTTTTGAAATGACCTATGCATATTCACAGTAACTTACACTGAAGAGCAATTGAATTAGAGATACCTGTCTAGTAACATTTAGCACCACCTTTCGCCCTGATGACGGCGGTGATTCATCTCGGCCTGGACTCAACAAGACACTGGAAGCGTTGGGAAGCCATACGGATCCACGACACCTGAACAAGCTCCTACAGTTCACGAAGATTTGATGGAGAGGGTTCAGAGCCTTGAACATCTCTCTCGACGGCATCCCAGATGTGCTCGAGGGGATTGAGGTCAGGTGACCAAGCTGGCCAAGGAAGCGAGGTCACGTCAGTGGAGTGTTAATCCAACCATTCGGATACAATTCGGGAACGATGGCACGGTGCATTGTCTTGTTGCAGGATGAAGTCCCCAGTGGGATGTTGAAGATGAACAAACGGGAGAAAATGGTCGTCCAGGATATCCCGGTAACGTTGACCTGTGAGGGACAATTTCACCTGTACCAGGGGTCCCATTTCAGTCCACGTAAACAGTCCCCAGACGAGAATGCCACCCCCACCAGCTTGAAGAGTACCCTGTTGGCAAGAAGGATTCATCGCTTCATGTGGTTTGCGCCGTACTTGTATCCTGCCATCCGCATGTACCAACGTGATTCTCGACTCATCAGTCCAGGCAACATTTTCCCACATGTCTAGGGTCCAGTGGCAATGTTCCTGCACCCATGCTAATCTTTGTACCCTGTGATGTGCGGTCAGCAGCGGTACCCTCGCGGAACGATGGCTTATGTACCCCATAGCGAGGAGATGGTTCTGGATGGTGTGGCTGCTTACACGTTTTTGTGCACCAGCGTTAAATTGCCGAGTGATTTCTTGCACTGTGGTCTCTTTATCCGCTGTTACAATGCGAGCTAGCCGACGATGACCCTGCTCATCCACACGCTGTTGTCCATGGCAGTTGGCCCTTGAAAGGATGATTTTACCGGATTCGATGTACTCACGGTGCACCCGTGACACAGTGGCTCGTGAAAATCCCACTACCTGCACGACTTCCGAGATGGAGTAACCCATTCATCGGGCCCAGGCAATTTGCCCACGATCAAATGCGCTAAGATCCTTCGTCTTACCCATACTGCGTCAGACTCTTACTGATTCCCGTCGCATCACTCCTTATATTGTCAGATCGCTGCATACGTCATGCCGTTTCCATTTACAGGGCCGCTCACAGCGCCATATTTGCATAACGCCAGCTGTCTCTAATTCAATTGTTCTTCAGTGTATATATATCTTCTTTTTTTTTCCCATTTAGTTTCCTATCATTGAGGAAAGAATATTACTAAAAATCTTATTGAAAATGTATATTTTAAGAATTAAAATCCACACACATTTTCAGTCAAAAATCCAAATCAATCTGTGCCAAGAACCACTGAAGTACCAAGGATGGAGCTGTTTAGACTATCATAAATCAGAATACATTCAGGCTCAGGTGAAAATACTCCAAATACGTGGCGACAGTTAATAAATAAATAAATACATCGCTCTTTCCACGTTCCAGAAACTAGCTATATATATTATAGCAGTTAAATCCAATGGGCGAGATCCAGGTGAAAATACTCCAAATACGTGGCGACAGTTAATAAATGAATAAATACATCGCTCTTTCCACATTCCAGAAACACACAGCATCCAAAAAATTGGTTTTTAGCCAACCGCTGTGGAATTGAACCAACAGAACTCTCGATATCGCGCCGAGTGCGTTACATTTATGCCACGGTAGCCAACAATACACGGTGCTATGTGTATTTAAGTCAGCTTCTGACATCATAAATCCGTAAGATGGGCTCAGCTACTGAGACGTCTCCATCTGGTGGGCATAAACGGCACTAACTATATATATTATAGCAGTTAAATCCAACGGGCGAGATCCAGGTGAAAATACTCCAAATACGTGGCGACAGTCAATAAATAAATACGTTTGTGTTTCTGGAACGTGGAAAGAGTGATGTATTTATTTATTTATTAACTGTCGCCACGTATTTGGAGTATTTTCACCTGGATCTCGCCCATTGGATTTAACTGCTATAATATATATAGCTAGTGTCGTTTATGCCCACCAGCTGGAGACGTCTCAGTAGCTGAGCCCATCTTACGGATTTATGATGTCAGAAGCTGACTTAAATACACATAGCACCGTGGATTGTTGGCTACCGTGGCATAAATGTAACGCACTCGGCGTGATATCGAGAGTTCTGTTTGTTCAATTCCACAGTGGTTGGCTAAAAAACAATTTTTCGGATGCTGTGCGTTTCTGGAACGTGGAAAGAGCGATGTATTTATTTATTTATTTATTAACATTCAGGCTCTTAAAGCTTCAACTTCCTGTGCTACAAACAGTTGCTTGGAAGCTCATTGTTCTGGGTAGCATGCTCCACTGGAAATCGGGAAATGCCAGCTTTATTCCTGCTTTGAAATTTTCTGAGGAGGTGTTACATAGAAAACAGTGAAATATAATGCTTCTGAGCAGAAAATTACTTTCATACATGACTGCCATGCACCTGAGATCTAATTCTTCATGAAGATTCATCTCAATATTTTTTATGAATTCTTGGTATGCTGTAACACAAGTTTTTAAATTGCTCACAAGACAGTCTGTTTTAATACACAGAGTTCATACAGCTACTCCTCAAATAAAATTCAAGGATTTTTTCAAGGACTTTCCAAGGACTACCCTGTCTCTTTTCAGGACTTCATCTAAAACACCACTTTTGGCACCCACAGTAACATAACAAATAAAATACAAGCAGAATTTTATTAACATTAGCACTTAAACATTCACATTTTTTGAAATTACTTTGCTCATCACATCTCACATTTTATCATAGACATCTAGGTCGGATCCCATACCAATGTTCTGGAAGTACATATGGAGGGACTTCCGAGATGGAGTAACCCATTCATCGGGCCCAGGCAGGGAAAATGACATTTACATATTTTATTAAAAATCAACAGTAACATAATTTAACAAGAAAGATGGCACTAAATTTTCGGGTGTAATAAGCCCGTTTTTTGAATCCGTTCTGATGCAAATTAAATTTATCAAAGCTATTGAAAGTTAATGGAACCAGTATGGAAAGCAATAGTATCTGACAGAAGAAAGAAGTTTTTCAATCGGGGTTTTAATTCCTCAGATATTGCTGTAAACAGAATCGTGAGCTTATGCTTTCTGGTTGCAGACTTGTGCGTTAAGAAAAACATGAATTTATATGAGAAACATTTCGCACCGGAAACGCTCTACAAAACAGGAAGAATTTTTCAAATCGGACTCTTAGAAACAGAGATATCAACAAAAATAATATGTGACTTTACGTCCCCTGGTGGGAAAACCATGCATTATTATAGGAAGAAAGTATTCTCAAAAGTTTTTCCATATGAGTGGACCGGTCCAAGAAAAAAAAAATTGTCGAGTTTTCAGGAGCCCAGATTTTGCTACAAATACATCAGAAGCAGAAATTAACACTTATGCCCCCTGGTGGCCAAACCATTCTTTATCAAACATTAGAAATTATGTGAAAAATATTTTCCATCATGTCTTGTATGTGATACAGGAGGAATTTTTCAAATCGGAGTTTTAGAAGCAGAAATAACGCAGAAAGCGCAATTTAGCTTTGTGCCCCCTAGCGGAAAGTCTATGATTTACTTGAAAATTTTTAATTTATAGGAAAAAATTTCGCATTGGAAACACTACCCAACAAAGAAGGAATTCTTCAAATCAGACTCCTAGAAGTAGAGATATTGACAAAAATAAGATATACATCCACGCCCCCTGGCGTAGAAGCCATGCATTATTTTAAGAAGAAAATGTTTCTAAAAGGTTTGTCGACATCAGTAGTATCGGTCTACAAACTACTTTTTTTTCAATCGAGAATTTAGAAGTTTATATTTTGCTGCAAATCCATCAGAAGCGGAAATTAAGATTTACGCCCCCTGGTGGCCACACCATTTTTTACAAAAATTAGAAATCATGTGCAAACGATTTCTTACCAGGCGCTGTATCCAGTGCAGAAAGAATTTTTCAAATCTGAGATTTAGAAGCAGAGATATAGGGGGAAATGCAATTTACCTCTACGCCCCCTAGCGGAAAGTCTACGAAAATTTTGAAATTATATGAAAAACATGTCACACTGAAAACACTATGCAACAAAGAAGGAATTTTTCAAATCAGACTCCTAGAAGTAGAGATATTGACAAAAATAAGATATACATCTACACCCCTTGGCGGAGAAACTATGGAATATTTTAAAAAGAAAATATTCCGAAAAGTTTTTCGATATGAGTGGCATCAGTCCATTAAAATAATTTTTCCAATCGATATTTTAGAAGCTCAGATTTTATGGCAAATACATCAGAAGCAAAAATTAACACTTACTCCCCCTGGTGGCCAAAGTATTCTTTACCAAAAATTTGAAATTATATGCAAAAGATTTTTCATCAGGAGGTGTATTTGCTGAAGAACATTTTTTTTAATCGGAGTTTTTGAAGAAGAGTTATTGGGGAAAATGTAATTTACTTTTATGCCCCCTAGCGGAAAATCTATGCGTAATTTGAAAAAGTAACTATATCTAAAATACTCTTTGACATAAATGGAATTGAAAGATAAAATAATTTTTTCCATCAGATGTTTAGAAGCAAATATGTGGAATAAAACATTTTTGAATTCGACATCATCTGCATTTACACCCTCTAGCGGCGAAATTGTACATCGTAAAAAAAAAAAAAATGAAATAGAGGATCATCATTCGCATATTTCAAGCTTCCCAATGCAAAAAGAATTTTTCAAATCAGACTAATAGTTGCAGAGATATCGTGTCTACAGACGGACGGACTGGCAAACCGATAACATAAGCACGATCTTTTTTTACAAAAGACGTGCTAAAAAAGTGAATCAACTCTTACTTGACGTTCTGAAATAAACTGTCAGAGCTCTATTTTAAATGTTTTTAAGAGGTAAAATTTAGGGAAGAGTTAAAATGAATGACCAAAGAAAGTAGAGTTACTGGACTGTTGTTAAATTTTCAGCAAAATTTTGATCCTTAGAAAATCTTTATTGCATTTTTTTCTACACCAGTGGAAGTTTTTCTGACCTGTTTCATTTTTTAAGCAAAAGGTATATTTTATGTGCTTTCTAAGTTTTGATTTTTAATCTGATCTGCATACACGAGATCAAAAAAGAAAAGATTAAACTTTTTCACTGAGTGAAAAATCGGAATGTTCGGCAAAAAAGTGTGATATTTAATTTGTGCACAAAGTTTTTACTCTTTCTCTCCCACACACAAAAAAAACAAAGCATTTTTTAAGGACTTTTAAGCACCCTTCAGAAACTTTTTAAAGACTTTACTAACTGCAAATGCAACAATTACTTTTTATAAATCACTTAACTACGCAAATTGAATTATGTTGAAGTTTCTTTTTTTCATATAATTTAGGATTGTGGATGCAATAAATTAGAATGTATGCAATTTAAAAGACAGTTCTGCTGGTCAAATCAGTTTTCCTATTTGAGAGAATAATCACACATAAGTTAAAAATTATGTAAATTTGTAAATCTGTAGTTAAAGTTATGAGTTCCAGATTTAAATTTTGCACTTAATCTTTTCATGGTACAACAGAAAAATTGTTATTTGAATATACAAAAAGAGGAAACACAGAAGTAAATATCAGTACCACGAGATGGTGATGCAGGCTAGTTGTGTGGGATCTGCTGGATGCGTTATTTAGTCCAGGGTCTTTCACTTCTTTCAGCAAATTACTTATGTCTTGTGCCCTGTCATGGGCTTTCAGCTGACATCACATAATGCCATCATCAATATAGCCAACCAGCATCAGAAGTTCTACATACTGTACTACATTGTAACTTCTGGATTTTGTGCAGCCAGTAAGGAAAAATATGTACTTTTAAGGACTTTTGCCATTTTGGGCAAAAATAAGGACTCTAAGCACTAATAGAAAAAATGACTTTTTAAGGACTTTTAAAGATTTATAAGAACTGGGAGAACCCTGTAATGCAGCATGGAATTGTTCACTGTTTTTTGGTTTTTTTTTAATTAGTGGTTTAAAGACCACCATGATCAACTCAGTGGGCTATAAGCAGTCGTCCATCCCTAATTTAGGGCCACTGGTTCCAGGGAAAAGAGAGCCAGTGCCGTAAGACAAACACAACATCCATGCCTCACCATGTCGAATGAATGATCAGAAGCCATCGCTTAGACCACTGCGCCACCAGGGCAGCAATTGTTCACTGTAATTTATTTATGTACATACTGAACTGGAATACATTACTGTATTCACAATATAAAATTACTGAATTCAAAACAAAATATAATGGTTTTAAAAGACATTGCTTCAAACACATTTTTTTCTCCTGTTTTGTTGTTGTACTTGCTTGCATATCAGCTCGTTTGCTCTTGCATAAAAAGGCTTGCTTTCTACTCAGCAAATCCTACATACAGCCATATTTGTCTTACACTGACTCAGCAGCCGAATAGCTATCCATTGCTAAATTTTTCTTTCTGCTGATATCTTTCCTTTCCATCTTTTCAATACAGCTTTTCTCTCTCACTCTCTCTTCTCTTTATGCCCTCACATTTTGTCAAAGTTTGAATCAACTGCTTCTCCCAAATAGCCCATTTTCCTGAAGAACAGCACTGCAGACTGACCCAGTGCTTTAATTTCCCATGGCCAAATAGGTTTCAATGTTCATTCTTCATGATGTATGACTATAATTTCGTCCATCATGCTGAAAAGTACCGTATTTGTCCGCGTATAACACGCACCCTAATTTTAAAAAGGAAGTTTGAGTAAAAAAAACCTAAATAAAACTTGGATATTAAACCTGTTACAAACATTTTAATCAGAATCACTGTTATCTTGGAAAGTGATGAGACAGACTAAAAAATTAAAAAGAGCCAGAAGTCTGTGTTCCTTAAACTGACGCCATCTGCTGATAATGCATGGCCATCGTCACAATACCCTCGAACCAGCACGATGCGACCACACATACAATAACGATTTTTATCACCAACCGTTGGCCACAGAGTTCAGACGTCACCGGAAGTTTCATCATATTTTTCCTGAGCAGCTGCTGCTTAAGCAGGATGTGCCATGAAAGCAGATGCTTAGGCCTAACATGGCAGCTCACGTTCACTGCTGAGGCGAGTGAGGTTACTTTCGGGTGCTTAAAAAAGTAAATCAGGAGTTTATCTCAATTTATTTCGAGAGAGAGAGAGAGAGAGAGAGAGAGAGAGAGAGAGAGAGAGAGAGAGAGAGAGAGAGAGAGAGAGAGAGAGAGAGAGAGTGTGTGTGTGTGTGTGAATCTCCTTTCCGAGAAGAACTGAAGATTGTGTTAATACCACTTTTACCAAGACCCGTAAGAAAAGAAAACTGAAGAGATATGCATTAGAGAAGCGTCTGCAGTTAGAATAAAGCGATACCAAACCAGTTACATTTGGCAACATCGGGATCCGTCGCACTCCGCAGCAGTTTTCATTTTACTTAAATTTAAAAAAATGTAGTATATGCGTATAGTATGCAGGTGGAACTTCAGCCCTAAATTTTAGGGGGGGGGGGAGTGTGTTATATGCCGATAAATACGGTACTTTCAACCTTAGGATTATCAATTAACTATATCACAACTATGTCACTATTTTAAATGAATGGTGAAACTTGGAGAGGATTAATACTATTGAACACCATGCACCAATCTTACAATCTTTCAGACTTCGTCAATTACATTTTCAGAAAAATTTCCAGCCCTTATCAAGATGAAATGTAATCATTTGCGTGTGGGAAGGGGTTATGATTATGGGAGATAAATTTCCTCCATCAAACTTCCATTTTTTGGAAATTTTCTTTTCGTTTTCAAGCCCAAATACAAATATTTATGGAATGAAATGAAATGTAACAACAATACTGGACAGAAGGAACATTGCAAGAAATTTAATTTATAATTACTGGGAAATTTTTGCTCTGTCTTAACTTCCATTTTTAGAAATTGTTACTTACAGTTTCACACTGAAATACAAGTATTTATGCCATAAGATGACATTTAACAATACTGGACACAGAAAACATCACAAGAAAAGAATTATGATTACAGAGAAAACTTTACTCTAACTTCCATTTTCGAAAGATTTGAGAAACAGAAAATGACCCACTAATCCCCAAAAGATTACTTCCTTTCAGTATTGCACTGACCTCATGAATAACCTAAATGATGATGAAAAAGGCAGAATTCCATGAATCTGTGGAATAACTTCATGCCCGGGTATGTTAGCAGACATTCTGATTTTATCAACAGCAATTACACACACATCTTACCAGCAATTACACACACATTTTTAACAGCAGCAAAAGAACACTGCATTTTTTAAATGAAAATTACTCTGAATTAGTTTCACCTCCATTTCAAACCAGCACACAGCGGTAAATTTGGGTATCTAGCATGGTAATGAATTCCAGTCTGTAACAACAATTATTACAGAAAAAAAGAAAAGAATAAATACATTAAACAATAGTTTGTTAGTGGTAAAATTAAAAACGCTGTCTACAGGAAAAATCTAAACAATTGCCTTCAGTAATCTTTTAGATTTTTCATTTCTCTTTTAATGCCCTCGGATTTTGGCTGAGTTGGAATCTACTGCTCCTGCATAACCCATTTTACTCAGTGGCATAACAACCAGGTCCAATGTATACGGCCGCCCGCGAAAACAACTTTCGACCAGGTGCTTGAAATTTCGTACTTTCTCTATCAAACCTGAATACTTGAAGCTGTTTACTTGATTTCAAAACTTCTTCAATCAAAAGATGTTGATCTTTAACAAGCATCAGCTTGTTTTCAAAATGCTGCCGATACACTCTTTGATTATAGGAATAACTTCCAAGAGGCAAGGTGGTCTGCAATTTCTCTTGCAAAGCAATGGATTACTTACACTCACTTTGAGAACTGAAGTTCCTAAATTCAAGAAACATCTTAATGAGCTGGCTCAGAATGAGTGATTATCAAATTCAGAAAAGAGTTCCCAAACAGCGGCATTTAAAAATACATTAGCAGGGGTTGCTCTGGCTTTTTTAAAAATTTTGCGTACTTATTCATTAAAGTGTTGTTATAATGGTAGAAAAAGGTAATTGCAGAAACTTTGTTTCCATTGCCAAAGCATTTTTTTTTTTTCACAAATTGCAAAGAATGCGATTGCAGTGCGACCCCTGCATTAGACATCACTGTAAACCAAATCTAAACAAGGTATGCAGGAATGAAATATTTGAGCGATTTGTTTACAGTACTTACTCCTCAATTTCTGTTAACTGCATCAGATGAAGACTTAAATAAGAAAGCAGCACAATTCTTAGTGGAGTACAAAGAAGACCTGACAGATCAATTTCCTTCTCAAATTCAGACTTGCTTTCATGGATTAAATTAAGTCCAAAACATCAATTAGGGAATTGGCTGATCTGTTACTAATAGATAGCTACACCCTGGCATCCAGCATTCCAGACCTCTGCATAGCTTTTCTGTTCTTCCTGACCTTACCAGTGACTGTATCTACGGCTGAGCAATCTTTTTCAAAATTGAAATTAATAAATAATTTTCTACATAATACCATGTCTCAAGAAAGACAAAGCAGTCTCAGTATTTTAAGTGTATAGTGTGAAAAAGCAAGATCAATTAATGTAAGTGAAGTGGTAAAAATGTTTGCACCTCAAAATGCCAGCTGATCACACCGCTTTAGGTCAAGACTGTATTCATTGCTTTGTTGAAGCTGGTAACTGTTAAGTGATCTCTTTGAAATACCCTTACTAATAAATTATTATTTCTCATAACAAAAGGACTGAAATCAGTTCCATGGTGAGATGATAATGAATAATCCTAAATAAATTAGGAGAACAATAATTTAGTAATCACACCTTATAATGACTGTTTTCATGGTTCATACACTTTTTCAATCACAAAATTCTAGGACTTTTGGATTGTTTTCCCAAGACATACGATCCAAACGCTCTTACTTAAAATATAGTGAAATCATTGGTCTGCTCAACCTGTAACCTACAACTTCTTATCTGCTTGGGCAAACTTAATACAGAATGTTAAATGGTGTCTGCTGCAGCTAATCAGAAACTTAGAATATCAGATAAATACTGAAATACCAAAACTGTCACTGAAAATGTGACAAGGTTAAATAACTGCTAAACTTTTATATACAGTATACTACACAGATTTTGAGAAAAAAATTATTTTTCTACTTTGGCTTTAGTTCAATTATGAAGCACATTACAGAATAAAAAAAACCCCATAAAACTCAAAAATACATAGGTATGTGGCCTTACTCTTGAAATGCTTTCAATATACCACACAATCAATACATAAAATATTATTTATATTTAATTATTTTGAAATAATGCTTACATTGGAAATTTAAGGGTAAGGAAAGGTGAAATATTTGGAACTTTTTCAAAGGACAAAGGGGTTTGTTATTTCTTAAACACATAATCCTGTGAGCAAGTATTTGTGTTACACTTTATTTATGGAAGGAATTTTCAACATAATATTGATGCTGTAGCTATGTTTTAAATTGCCAGCAAACAAAGTATGCACAAAAATTTCCAACATGCAGTGAAAAAGAAAAACGAAACGGGAAAACATTAAGTCCAAAGGCTGTGTACAACTGCATTCATTAGTGATCAAGGCAATTTAACTGGGCATGATTTGAAAACTAATTACAGAAGATACAAAGTGTAGCTCAGAAAATACTAACAATTAGATTTAAGTTTCTGATATTAAAAAGAAATCTGTTCCATGGCAAATCTCCATATATATTCATCAGAAAATTTCACTGAAAGTCAAAATAACCCACAATTATAAAAAAAGAAAAAAGAAATAATAAATAAATAAATAAATAAATAAATTCAGCTACTTACTTCTACCAATGGCCAAAAAGTATGTTACGAAAATTTACAAATGGCGCAAAACACGTTTCCCAGAGCAGAAGAAAGGTATTAGAGACAAAAAATATTTTCAAATCAAACAGTTAAAAGAAGAGATACGACGGAAATATGATATAATTCTATGCCTTTTAGCGAAAAGAATTTTGCATTATGAAAAAACTGAAAACAGGCGAAAAGCATTTTTCGTAGCAAAAGCTATGCTAAGGAAAAGAACTTTTTAAATACGTCTCCCAGAATCAGAGATAGAAAGAAAAACGCTTTAACCTTTACAACTCCTAGGGGAAAAGCTGTACATTATTTGAAGATGATCTTATTGTAGCAAAATCTTATTTACTCTTCATCTTTATTATACTGAATGGCATACCATAAAAAAAGAAATTTGTCAATAGGGTTTTTATAGGCAGACATAGGCTGCAAACGGAAGTACACAAACACCACCTAGTGGCAGAATTGCGAAACCTTCTCAAATACAAACCTCAAGTGTTCTAGAAAGTAAATGGTATCTGGTGTTAAAAGATTTTTTTAAATCGGACATTTAGAAATACCGATAATTGAAAAATATAGATTAAATATTTGCGCACCCTAGCGGCGAAATTGTGCACTATATTCGGAAGAAAATACACATAAGGAGTTTTTACAGTAGTATCTGATCAAAAGGGAATATTTTTCAATCAGGTTTTTAATCTTGCAGATATTGCTGTAAACAGAAACATGAACTTACGGTACACTCTCTAGTGGCACACTTGTGCATTAAGAAATACACTGACGGAAAAAAATCCTAACACCAAGAAGGGGTTGTGTTAGATAAACGACAATTGGTAGGCGGTGAGAGTACACCTGCAAGATGATGTCTATGCAAATTTCGCGCTCGGCGCATACGTGTGGCGCTAGTTGCGCCCCTCGGAACATGCAAAGCAGGTTTGCTGTAAATATGCGCTGTAACGTTCGTTAGCGTTAGTTATCGTTGAGATTCGATGTAGGGTGTTGATGTTAGTCAAGAATGCCTTTAAGAAGACTGAAGAAGCCATTATCAACAGCTCACGGAGTTTGAACGAGGTCGTGTAATAGGGCTACGAGAAGGTGGATTTTCTTTCCGCAATATTGCAGAATGACTTGGCAGGAATGTGGCCACTGTGCACGATTGTTGGTAGCGGTGGTCAAGGGAAGGTACTGCCTCAAGAAGACCGGGTTCCGGCCAGCCACGTGGCACTACTGAGAGGGAAGACCGCCGTGTACGGCGTATGGTACCCACGCCTGCGGCAGCAATTCGAGCTGCAGTTGCCACCACAGTGACACAACGATACAAATCGGTTACTTGAAGGACAGCTTCAAGCCAGACCGCCCTGTAGCGTACATTCCACTTACTCCAAACCACTGCCGTTTGCGACGTCAGTGGTGTCAAGCTAGAGCTCATTGGAGGACGGAGTGGAGATCTGTTGTGTTTTCTGATGAAAGCCGGTTCTGCCTGGGTGCCAGTGATGGCCATGTGTTGGTTAGAAGGAGGCCAGGTGAGCGCCTGCAACCAACCTGTCTGCGGCCGAGACACACTGGACCTACACCTGGAGTTATGGTCTGGGGAGCAATTTCCTATGACAGCAGGAGCACTCTCGTGGTTATCCCACGCACCCTGACGGCACAGTTGTACGTCGGTCTGGTGATTCAACCTGTTGTGCTGCCATTCATGAACAGCATTCCAGGGGGTGTTTTCCAACAGGATAACGCTCACCTGCATACCGCTGTTGTAACCCAACATGCTCTACAGAGTGTTGACATGTTGCCGTGGCCTGCTAGATCACCAGATCTTTCACCAATCGAGCACGTATGGGACATCATTGGACGACAACTCCAGCGTCACCCCTAACCAGCATTAACCGTCTCTGTATTGACCGACCAAGTGCAACAGGCATGGAACGCCATCCCACAAACTGACATCCAGCACCCGTACGACACAATGCATGAACGTTTGCGTGCTTGCATTCAACATTCTGGCGGTTACACCGGTTATTAATGTACCAGCATTTCACATTTAAAATGGCTCTTTTCGCGCTTACAATAAGCTGTGATCTTGAAACCTTAATCGATTAAATATGTTACCTATACAAATGTATTGCCGCCATTTCATTCCTCTGCAACTATTTTTTCGTGGTGTTCAGATTTTTTTTTCCGTCAGTGTATTTGAAATTATATGAGAAATATTTCACACTACAAATGTTTTCCAACAAAGAAAGAATTTTTCAAATGGGACTCCTAGAAACAGAGATATGAACAAAAATAAAATATACGTGTACGCCCGCTGGTGAAAAAATTATGCACTATGTTAAGCAGGAGGTGTTCTCTAAAAGTTTTCCGAGGTGAGCGGTGTCTGTTCACAGAAGAATTTTTTCAATCGTGTTTCCAGCTCAGATTTTGTTGCAAATACACCAGGAGCAAAAATAAGCACGTACACCCCCTGGTGGCTAAACCATTCTTTACCAAAAATGATAATTTATATGCAAAACATTTCCCCTGAAGAGCTGTATCAGACACAGGAAGAATTTTTCAAATCAGATTTTTAGAAGCGGAGATATTAGGAAAATCGCGATTTTATCTTTATGCCCCAGAGCGGAAAATTTATGCATTATTTCAAAAAGGGACAGTAACTAAAATAGTCTTCGATATAAATGTGATAGAAAGGAAACAGAATTTTTTCAATTAGATATTTAGAAGCTAATATACGAAATAAAATTATTTTAAATTCGATACGATCTCCATTTGCACCCTCTAGCGGTGAAGTTGTGCATCAGGAAAAACCGGAACGGATGATCATCATTTTCACATTTTAAGCCTCCCGATACAAAAAGAATTTTATAAATTGAACTAATAATTGCAGAGATATGGTCACCCCAGCTGGACAGACAAAGTGATAACATAAGCAGAATGCAGCAAAAGATGCTGATAATGCAGCTTCAGTCCTAACTGGCAAGAAAACCAATAGCCCCCCCCCCTGCAGGTGGTGGGGAGGGAAATTTGTCAGACATAAGTTATCGCAGTAGAAAAATCCCCAACCACAAAACATCGTGCAGGGACAAAAAGGAAAGAATGGATAAAATTCCAGGACATGTAACAAAATTTCAGGACCTTTCCAGGATGCATATGAACCATGTGTTTTAGCCATGGCTTCACATTTAACAATAATAAAAAAAGCTAGCCCAGTTCTTTCTCCGACTAGGCTTTGTCTGTATCGTTAGGGTGTCATAATTTAAGATGATGCAGACAAAGTCCTGTGAAAGTACTTTGCTAGCTTTGTTTAGTTATTATTAAATGCAAAACCATGGCTAAAATAGTCATAAAGTGTTATTACAACATTAATAATTATTTAGAATTATTCATTATTTCTTATAACATTTATTAAGATGGCTAGGCTGGATTGTGGGGGGGGGTAAATTTTGTAGTGGGGGGCAAGCTTAATCTGTTATGCCACTGATTTTACAGAACTGTAGACTTACCCTGTGTTTTAAGTTTCTGGTTCATAGTTTGTATGGCAAAATAGGTTTCGATGCTCATACTTCCTGACTATGACTAATTTCATCCATCATGCTGAAAAAACTTTCAGCATGATGGATGAAATTACATCATGCTGAAAAGAAAATTTCTAACTTCGTCACTTCCACTTGCAGAAAACTTTTCCTCCCTTATCAAGCTAAAATGAAAACATTTATTGGGAAAAATAATATTTAACATTATTTACCCCAGTCATGTAGCTGGGACATAAGTAAATAAACTTAGCTGGGATGGGCACACCTTCAATGACCTGCCTGTTACTCCCTGTCCCCTGTTGGTTTATTTTATTACATTTGAATTGCCCCTCTGTTTTGGTGTTTTTCAAAATCATTTTATTTTGTGGAATATTTTGAAAGAGTACCTTATTTCCATATCCACTTGTTGGTATAATGATATTTATTCTTTGCTTTAACTTTTTATTTTTGATGCATGACTTTGATGCAGCCAGGAGACGAAGGGCCCATGCACGAAGCACACACAATTCTTAGAAGTTCCAACCTCCAATAAAACTGTGTCCTTAATCCCAGTCAACAGAAGCCCATGAAAATATGTGAATACATCATCCCACTTTTTTTGTTCCCATGGCTGATGTTTTACTCTGTAGTGATGTCATAGCCAAGGTGCCGGTTGTCCAAGTGCTCCCTGGGTTGAACGTAAGTTCTGTGCTATTTGATCAGTAGGTGTTTTTATTGGAACTACACAGAAACCTCCTATTCAACTTTTTAACACAAACAATTACTTTATAGATACTCTTTCATATCATACCATTTTCGAAGTCAACTTTTTCAAGGACTTGAAAATCAACTCCCCCTCCCCCAGGACATTTCAAGGTTTTCAAGGAGCGTGCGAACCATGTATTAATACTTACTCTAAACAGGTGACTCAGACAGCCATGGTCATCTGCATGTGATTTAACACAGATCAAATGCAACACAAGACTTTCAAAAATCATTTTTATCAACTAGATACATTTTTTTTTATTTTTTATTTTTTTTTTTTTAGTTCTCAGAATTTCAATGCTTTTTGCATCCTGTGGGAAAATCTACTTGGAAAGACTAGCGGTTTATGCTTTTTGATAAACTTTCTCATTCCATAGCATTTTTTCTTGGTATACCACACAATCAGCAACACACAAAATCTCCTTACCTCCCTTTTGTAAAAAGAAATTCAAAGTTCAAAACCATCAGTACTTACCCTGTCTGAAGAAAGAAAAAAATATATATATATTAATTTTGAATTTTTCTAGGGGTGATATATTGCATTCTCCCACTGATTGATATACAAACAGAAGAAAGAAGGAAAACATTTCTTTGCATGATGTAGTACAAAATGAAAAAGCATGCATTTTATCAGGGTGAATTAATTTAATATCATAAAGAATGGGGGGTAAAATGTTTATGTGAGGAGACTAAGAAGCACTAAAATTGGGCTGGAATGTCAAAAAAAAAAAAAAAAAAAAAAAAAAATCCTGAGTTAAAAACATTGCGTGATACAAGGCAAACACATTTTTCAAACTCATGTCGCCTTGCACATTTGCTCATTCCGAGGTATAAAACAGGTGAGATTTCATGATTTATTGAATTTTAGAAGGCTAAAACATTTTGGCGTTTGCAAAGGAATAGCAGGTATCTTTCATTAATGAATGCTACCAGGCAAATATATTATCTGTAGATAAACAATATGAAACCACCATTATTTTGATTAGGAGTTGCACTGGAGAGATATTAAGAAAATTGTGATACATTTTATGACTTTTTCAACTAAATTTTTTCTGCTGCAACAATTTTTTTTGTCTGCAGATTCTTAGCTTAAAAATGATCATGATATTGGCAATGCATCTTATAAATTCTACAGAAAAATGAAGTGAGCACAAATTTTCCCAAAAATGAGACTTTCACCCAATTTTCTGGGGAAGTGGGTTAACCACAAGTGACCCAATTTCTTTAAAATTTAAAAAATGTATTATACTTTTTACCATAATATATAAAAGGCTATGCAAAACCAGAAAGAAATTCCAGATTCTGCGGTAACACTTATTTGTTGAATTCCAACCTCTGCCGTATAAAACTCATTGTTTAAATCCAAGCTGAGGTAAAAACACTCATTTGTTTGATTCCAGACTCTGAGGTTGGCTCTTTGTTGAGCTGGAAGCCAATAAAAACAAATTTAAAGAAGCAATCATGCAGTGCTATTAAATCAAAAGCAGAACTTGGCTACCAGAATAACTAGAATTAAGCACCGGAAATCATGCAAACAATTTGTAAAAGGTCTCAAATGTTAGTTTCTTGAAGGCAAGTAAGAGGCTTAAAAAGCAGAGAGATAATAAAAATAATTAAAAATACTTACTTTCCATACTTTGTTTGTTTATAGTTAAATGGGCTCTGATCCTTTGAAAAATGCCACGAGTTTGTGCTGTTTCTGTACTGCCGACTTGGGTACTTCACGTGACCTTCATTATGTCTGCTCCTTGGAAAATAATTGAAGCCTGGGCATCCACTTGGCACTTCAACTGGAGATGGTTTCAGATTACCTTGGCCGACTAGTATAGGACGAGGAGGAAGAGTACTTGGTGGTTGAAAAAGCTTACCACAGTTTCGTGATCTCTAACTGGCAGTGGGAGCAACTTAATAAAATCACTACACCAAAAAGGATAAAAAAGAATTTTCCTAAATATTAAACTAGTGTTCTGCTACAACTAAATAGAATTACTATAATCAATCATGTGTACACAAAAGTTATACATGAGGTTTTAAAATATAAATTTATTTTTATTTAAACACAAGCATCCCAGATGACATGCTTGTTTTTGCTAATACAATACAGAAAAATTAAGATTCAAAATAGTCTTTATTCACTTGTACGACAAATGTGTTTCAAAGTCATAGCTTTTTGTTTCTCATAATTACAAGTCTCTTGCTACCCCCACCCCAGTTATAAGTGGTCAGAGGTGCTGCTTTTTGTGTCAATCATCTGAGCAGGGGCCATGCTCAAGTCATAGATGAGGTGTGGGTGGTGTGTTTGTCCTATATGGAAAATGCATATAGTCCTTAGAGTTGCGAACGGTAGTAGAATAATCCCCTACCCCACCCACCCACACCTCCCAAAAAAAACTCTTGCCTTAACAAAGGCACATATATATATTCACTAAGATGTTCTCTAAAATTCAAAGGTTAGCTTCTCAAAAAAACAAAAACAAAAAAAAAAATTCACATCCAAATTATAGTTACTGATGACTTTAAGGTTTTAGGTTTTACTCAGTTTTATTTACTGTTGATGTACCAAAACATCTCCATTTACAGCACTCTTGGTGCACAACTTAAGCTTCACTGATATCCATCACATATCTTACATGACTTTTTGTACTTCATACTCACCTTTTTCTTTGCAGGCATTCCTGAATCTGCCCCCCCCAGCTCAAAACTTAAATTGCCCAACATCCTCAGTGCATGTATAACATGCAAAATTCTAACTCTTTACAGGATAAAAAGTGTTTTAAAAAAGTAATGTTTTTTTTTCTCAGTCTTACTTCCACCCTCTGCTTTATTTAATAAAATTAATGGGGTGTGTATTAAGTGATTAAACATCAAAATGAATGACCTTGAAAACTAAATTGTCCATAATGTGATTGTGCACTAATTTATGCCAGTTTATCAGTGCAATCTTGAAGGTTGTGGTGCATAAGAATCTTGAAGGTTGTGGTGCATGTCTACAGATTTAAAACTGTTTTGAACACTACTTAACCATTACCTGCTTTAAATTCCTATCAACTGATCTCGTGCTCATTTAGGTATTTGAGTGCTTTCATTTGTAGCTGAAATGGGCAGTGATTTATTCAGGCATCTTCTTGGTGGTTTGCCCCCTGAAAATCCATGAAAGACACCCCACCACCACCACCCCCAGCAGGTTTAGATGTGATTTCCACTTATATTTAGTCTAATTGTTTTTGTTTATAACTGAATATTTGGAGAAATTAATTTTTAAAAAAATTAAGAAAATGAGGGAAAATATGATAAAAAGAAAACAAACATTCAGATGGACTTCAATCTGAAATTTCTATCATCTTTCAATAAAACATTAAACAGTCCTCGCTGAAGCGGCAATTTCAGAGAACAGTAATTGTTGTAGTGTATGCTCCTTGTGACTCTGAGCCTTCTGATAGGAAGGAAGATTTCTGGAATGAGCTAAAAGCTGTTTTGAGTCAGTTTGGTGCTAAACAGAAAGTTATAATAGCAGGGGATTTCAATGCTAGAGTAGGTGTGCAGAATGCAATTTCTGACAATGTTCTGGGTAAGTTTAATGATCCTTGTGTGAATGATAATGGTGAAAGATTAACTGAACTCTGTATTGAGAATGGTTTGTGAGTATCAAATAGGTTTTTCAACTACAAGTATATCCACATATATACTTCGGAAAATCATACTCTCGGTCAAAAGAGTGTTATACATTTTGTTGTCGACGATCAGTGTCTGAAACACTTAGTTGCTGATACTCGTGTGATGAGAGGTGCAGATGTTGGCACTGATCACTACTTGGTAGTGTCAAGGGTGAAACTGAATGTTATTTGGAGGAAAAGGAGTAGGAAGAAGCCTAGGATGGAAAGAATAAAGGTTGAAAGGCTCCCTGAAAATCATCAGCATTATTCTGACTTACCCAGAGAACGACTGAGGGAGCTGAAGTCTTGTGACAGGGATGTAGAAAAGAAGTGGGAATGTTTTAAGAACTGTGTTGTCACTGCTGCTGAAGAGATTTGTGGCACCACAATAGTGGGTAGCAATGGAGGTGATGCTTAGTGGAATGGTGAGATTAAAGAGGCAGTAAACAGAAGGAAGGAAGCCTATTTAGGGATGTTGCAACATAGAGTTTCTGTGGATGAATATCGCTGTAAGAAGCATTATGAAGCAGCTAAACTGGTTCGCCAGGAGTAAGACAAAAGATACGAAGGAAAAGCATGAATTGGCTTTTTGGAAAGAAAGACTTTCTGAAAGTACATGAGACTCAGGAAAAATAGGGGAAACAAAGTTGTAAGTTGTGTGAAGAATAGGATCGGGGAAATGATACGGGTGCCCAGTGAGTTAAGTGAAAAATGTGGTGAATATTTCTGTGAGTTATTAGATTAAGAAATCAAAGGTAATTCTGAGGCAGAAGCAGATGATGTCACAGTGAAGGATGGAAGCACAGGAGGGATCTCAAGAGAAGATGTGTGTAAAGCTCTAAAATCTCTTCAGAATGGTAAGGCTCCAGGATTTGATGGCATAACTGCTGAGATGTTGAAATATGGTGGTCACTCTGTAATTGACTGGTTAACTGAAATTAGCCAGTTGTGCTGGTAGTTAGGAATGGTCCCTTGCGATTGGAAAGATGCTATCATTGTTCCCTTGTATAAGCGAAAAGGTGATCAGACTGACTGCAAAAACTATCGTGGTATTAGCCTACTGAGTGTGCAAGGGAAAGTGTATGGTTATTAATGAAAAAGTATGGGGTCTTACATCAGAGAAAGTGTGGGATGCTCAGAGTGGTTTTATGCCTGGAAAAGGCTGCATTTAACAAAATTTTTGCATTATGCAGGTGATTGAAAAGTATCCAGCTGTTGGCAAGAAAGTTTTTGCTGCCCTTATAGATTAAGAGAAAGCTTACGGCCAAGTAAATAGAACGCTTTTGTGGAAGGTACTGAATGAATATGGTGTTACTCTGAATCTACTTAATGGTGTAAAAGTTATGTATGCTGGCAGTACAGCTTGTGTATGAGTGAATGGTGTTTTATCAAAATGGTTTTCTATTGGTGCAGGAGTCAGACAAGGTTGTGTAATGTCACCATGGCTATTTAATATATTTACGGATGTGTGATGCCAAAATAGATAATACTGGTTTATGTCTTGGTGATATCCATGCGTGCATATTGCTGTATGCTGATGACACTGTCCTGTTGGCAGAGAGCAAAAGTGAGTTGCAGAGTAGATTGTCCCGGATGTACGAAGTTTGCATGAAATTCAAACTGAGTATAAATAAGGGAAAAACCAAAGTTATGGTTTTAAGAGAGGAACTGGCAGTCCTGAATGTAATATAAGTATAAATGGCACGGTGATTGACCAGGTGAATATGTTTGTGTATTTAGGAAGCATGTTTGGCAGAGAGAACAAATTGGATAGTGAAATTAGTAGGTGAGTGAATTCTTCATTGAAAGTCATAGCTTCTCTAGAAGGTTTTCACAGGAATGATGGGTTCTCAATAGAGTCCCGCATGGCTGTGTATGAAAGTGTTATTGTTCCTACTCTGATGTATGGCAGTGAAACCTGAGAACTACAGAAGAAACACAGGAGTCGCTTGTGTGCTCGAGAAATGTGCTGCTTACAGGGGGTTTGGGGCAAGACATGTTCTGATTGCGTGAGGAATGAAGATGTGTTGCAGTTGTGTAATGTGAAGCAAAATGTTGTTAGCAATTCGGTGGTTTGGCCATGTTGAAAGAATGAGAGATGAGATGCTTACTAAGAAAATCTTTTTAGCCCAAGTGGCAAGAAGGAAAGGCAGATGAAGGCCAAGAAAGTTATGGGAGGATCAGATTCAGGAGAGTCTGCATGAGAAAAAGATAACGAGTATGAAGATCTTGTGTATGGTGTGTGATGGATTGCAGTGACGCCCGAGTTGTATATCAAGATCGCTGTAAATGGAGAAGTTTGATATGGCAACAGTAAGTATAAATTTTCAGTTAGTTTCTATTTCTTTGTGGAGCTAACTCTGATTGTGATCATATTGTATATACTCAGCCAATAAGTTTCAGCCCCCACAAAATTTGTAACTCCCCCCCAACCCCACTCTGAATGCAACGCTGGACAAAAGGAGTGTTGTTTTCAGAGCAAAGCAAGTGAATATTCACCAACTGGAGTGGAGATCTGTGAGCCAGTGATCAATCCAGAAGTAGACAATGTTAAATTGCAATGTTGACAAAAAAGACATTTGGCATTGTCAACACTTATACAAGACAGGGGTGACAAACATTTAAAAGTACAAAAGAAAAATTAGTTTCTGTACCTTGCATTTGCTACAAAAATATTCCAACACATTCTTATTTAACCCAAAGTTCAATCCTAGCATTTCCAGAATTGGAAGGTGATTTATCCAACTTCCAACAATGCCATGAGACACATAACAAACATGACATTATTTCAGGTAAAAAAGACAGATGTCTGTATTTATTTTGCCCTCAGGCAATCAAAATAAATAATTTACATGGAGACTTTAGCAACATGTTTCTTTTTCTTTCATTTTTTTGTTGTTGTTGTTGAACTTAATTTGCAGTTAGGTCATAGATTTTTTGTTTAGAGTTTAAGATTAATGAAGTTCTAGATTCTCCCTCTCTTACTGGTGTGCAAAGCAAGCCAACAAATTAGTCTCAACAATGTGACAAACTGGAGAAAAGAGAGATAAGTACTATATAAATGGTTAATTTGGCCTGCCAAAACTAAAGTTTACAATTTGATAGTTAGATAAATTTTTTAGGTTGACCTTGATTGCTTGAGCTTTTCTGCTCAACTCATATTCTTATAAATAACAGACTACAGGAAACAGATTCTTCTTTTTTTTTATTACCTTTGTCAGCTACCAGCAAGTGACTTCTAAGCAAGATACCCTTTACACTGGGTTGCAGATATTAAAGATGATATATATTCTAAATATCTTTCATGAAAGTGTTTTTCATAGTAAAGCTTTCTCTAAAATAGCCTGGAGCGCACACAAAAAAGTTTTCTTTGTTTTATATTAGGCAAGTGCACAATATCTAAGTTACTACTAGGAGTCCTATACTGAGATTAAATAAATAAAATCTACAGCCCCAATTAAAGGCAAGATTGCAATAGGCTATTGGGAAATGTAAGTTTCCCTACCTGTGGCAAAACATGCTCTCCCCAAGAAGCTTAACCCTATGAAAGATTTGCAATCACAGTACCTTACTCAGTTTGCACTCACTTCAATAACATGAATGGATGAAAGATAACTTTATTCCCAGAACTGCACTCACATCCATTTTTTTTTTTTTTAACTAACTACAGCAAAACACAGTTGCACGAACCCTAATGAAATATGTTTACATATTTACGCACACAATACTACATATCATTGACAGCAATAATCATTTGTAAAACACTATGCAAGATGCAGTTAAACTAGTTTACCACTCTTACACAATGCAGTCATATTAGTTTACACATCATTGCCAGCAACTAAAACATATTCAAAATGATACACACAAAAAAAATTTGTTTCTAGGTTGATTTTGAATTTTGCTGAGGTTTGGCCTCAGCAAAATTCAAAATCTCCCCCAACCAATGAATGCAGCATATTTTCCCCACTTTTTGCCCTTGAACAAAGAAAGTGAACTGAAAATGGAGACCACCATTACAAAAATCCTGCAAAATAACTTTAGCATTTACAATAGTTAATATTTTCCCTTAAACATGAATGAGTTCTTACTATAAAAGTTTTTACTATGTTTCCTTGCAGAAATCCAGCATCTATTTTATTTGTTTTCAATCTGCTTCAATTAAAAATTTTAATCTGTCACAGGATGGGCAACATCCCCTACATATTAATATTTACTTAAAGCTTAAAAACAACTGTCGTAGGACGGGCTATATGCTAATTTCTAATATAATGCGCTTTATGGGGCTGGTTCATAACTACAGGTTGCATGTAAGTCAGACGTTTATAACCCAGGGACTGCTCGTATCTAAAAATTATGGGGTTTTACAAAGTAATAAAAGAATATTTACATGTCAAATTTTCAGGTAGTACCCCTAACCTTTCTCGGGACTACATATATAGTAGGTGTAGTCATTCCTGCGGTAAATTCTAACCTTTCGAATCATTCAATGTTGTACCTCTTCTTCCTATTTCCAGTCCGAGAGAGAGAGAGAGAGAGAGAGAGAGAGAGAGAGAGAGAGAGAGAGAGAGAGAGAGAGAGAATTGCAGACACAACTCACATCTTATAACATCAGAGATGAAAGTACTGCAGACGCACAGAAAATGATATAGCAGTTGTCATCACTATTTTGGGTACTAGTTTCCTTTACCGGCTTCATATAATTTACCTGAATTTCTTTATAAAACTCACGTTTTTCCATTACTTGTGGGCTTATGATACCACATGTGTCTGTGGAGCACACACTTTTGGCATTTAAATTGGCCAACAATTGAACCTGGCAGAAGGACTGGAAATAGAGATAAAAGGAAGCACATTAAATAATTTGAAAAGTTGGAATTTACCTCACAAAAGGCAACACTAACCATAGCTGTAGTCCTGAGGAAGGGTAGGGGTACTACCTGAAAATTTGGCACGTAAATATCCTTTTATTCCTAAGTAAAAACCCAACATTTACAAAATAAAGTATTTCACTATTCAAAGTCAACACAAAAGCAATAAATACCAGCATTAAACAAGATTCTAATCACTAATATTTACTAAAAGTGTACCTGGTGCAAACCAGTAACTCACTTAGTAATAACTGTTTGCAGAAACCTTTACAAATGGTTACTAGACGGTGCTCTACAATAATGTTGCAAGCATGAGCTTTCCCACCGCACGATTGACGCACAACAGGTGCACACGCTGTTCCGCGTGACAGCTACCATAAGTAACCTGGGCTTTTGCATAAGCCTCCATGCTTCTGATAAACATTCCTCCTCGTTCTCCAAACGTCTAGAAATGAGACTTTCCATCCAGATTTTTCGAGGTCACCAGATCCTTTAAATATGCTCATTCGTTGTCATTTGTGACTCATTTGGCGGTTAGCAGTCTGTTATGTTGATGCTCTGTTGCTAAGTTTCGGCGTTTGTAAGCTGTCGGCATATCAACTGAATATTGTTGTGATTAAGTAAAGTTTTTCTTCTTGTATGTATTTTTTAAAATCGATCGGTTTTTACTAAACAGTAATAAGCGTTGTGAAAGCGAAAATAAAGAGGGCACACCGTCAGATAGTGGCAAGAATGTGAAGAAGCATAAATATCGAAAATCTGATGACAGTTAGTCAGACTTTGGTTTTACGTCGACAGAAATCAACGGTGAAGAGAGGCAACAGTGTGTACTGTACGTATGAAAGTTTTGGCGCTAGAGCGCATGCTACCAAGTAAGTTGAAACACCATTTAGGAACCAAACATCCCAGCATGCTTATTAAATCTCATGATTGCTTCACAAGAAAGTTACAAGAGTTAAATCAACAAATAGGTAGTTTTTATAAGCAGGCATCAATGCCAAGCAATGCTTTGCTAACATCTTACAAGGTGGCACATAGAATCGCAAAATGTAAGAAGTCTCATGCCATCGCAGAGGAACTCATTCTACCAGCTGCTGTAGGTATGGTGAACAGTATGATCGGTGAGTCTGCTGGGAAGCTGCTTTCAAATGTGCTTTATCCAATAACACCATCAGTTGCAGAATAGAGAACATAGCGGAGGACCTCAATGATCAATTAATTGAAAAATGAAAGGTAAGGAATTTGGGTGGCAGCTGGATGAGGCCACAGATAATAATGATGATGCTCACTTGATTTGCTATGTACGGCTTATAGATGGTAATAGCATTGTAGAAGATCTTCTCTTTTGTAAAAATATCACTGGTAGTGCTAAGGCTCAAGACTTGTTCGAGATCCTTAATACTTTTATATCCGAAAATAATTTGGAGTGCACTAAGTGCGTTGGTGTCTGTACTGATGGTGCTCGTTCTATGTCCTGCTGTTATGGAGAAATACAGGCACTTATTTGAAGCAAAGCCCCTGATGCACTGTGGACCCATTGCGTTATTCACAGGGAAGCAATCGCGTCAAAATATCTGAGGCCTACATTGAACCAGGTCTTAGAATATGTAGTGAATGTAGTAAACTTTATAACAACTCGGCCGCTGAAGGCAAGGTTTTTCAAAAAACTGCGCGAGGAAATGGCATCCGAGCAAACGTCTTTCTTGTACTACAGCACTTTGCGATGGCTCTCTCGTGGTAATATTCTGTCTTGTACGTTTGAACTGTGACAGGAAATTTATATATTTTTCTAAAAGAGGAAGACCACAAGTATACTGAAAAGTTTGTGAATGAAGATTTTTTGGTAAAACTAGCATACGTACGTGATATTTTTGAAAAGATGAATGCTCCGAATCTCTCCCTGCAGGGAAGCAACATGCACCTTTTAAAGTTGTTTGAGAAAATTTCAGCTTTTATAAAAATGTTTCCCCTTGTAAACAGTTTTTGACCTCCAATAGAGTTTATTTCTCTCAAGGCACAAAATCCATTTTTGAAGAACACTTATCACAGCTTTCAAAATGATAATATGGACAAATTTGTATGGATTCAAGATCCATTTAATGCCACTGCTGTATCTAAATTTACTGCTGCAGAAGAAAATAATCTTATTGAGTTGTCTTGCGACAATACATTGAAAACAAAATTTAGCAGCATGGAGTTACCTGAACTTTGGATATCAGTAAAAGATAAATATTCCCTTCTGAGTGGTAAAGCTCAGAGAATTTTAATTCTATTTGCGACTCCTTATCTGTGCGAAGCGGGGTTTTGGGCGGTTGCTCTGACAAAAACTAAGTACCGTGCAAAAATCAATGTGGAGAAGGAAATGAGGGTGGCTGTGTCCAGTTTGATTCCAAGATTTGAGAAAATATGCGGTGATCAACAGGCTCATCAATCCCACTAATTATAATTAGTTGAATTTCTTCAATTTAATTTTTTTGTGATCTTCAATACATGTTTTATTTATTTTTACCTAAGTGTACTTGTTAGAATTTGACATACGGCGCCTTGGGAAAACTTGGATTCAGCAAGGGCACCGAGAATCGAAAAAGTTTGGGAACCACTGGGTTAAGCTAAACCTGATTCCCTATATGAAGAGAAAAGAAATAATAGAAACAAAAAATATCCAACTTACCTTGACACTGTAGCATGAGAATTACTACACACACAGATCATAAACAAATCCATGCAGGAAATAAAGATAAGTGGAACAGAAAAGGTCATATCATTCCTTGATTTTTCTTGACTTCCTAGTATTCCCTCTTCCTCCCCGCTAAAGGGAGTAGAGATACACTCAAAATAAAGTATTTCACACTTACTTTGAGAGTGCTTGGATCAGTCGATGAATTTTCTGGTCTGAAAATCTTTTGGGCCCTTTAATTTGGAGATTGGGAAAACAGCAACGGATCATAGCATTTCATGCGAGACCACATAATCACTATTTCTTATGTCATCTACATATTCATCCACGCTTATAACAATAATAGTAACAATTCTTGTTTGCAACAAATTCATACCTTTAGTACAAATTGTTCCAGACTTACCTCTTAGTATGCAGTGTAAAACTCTCCGACTACTGAAACATCTATTCGAGGCCCTGAGAAATGTACCAGCACCAAAGTTTCTACGGTCCTCCCGGAAGAAGTTGCACATGCAATGAAGAACACGAAATGGAGAAGAGCTCCAGGTGAAGATGAAATTACCATGACACTGTTCATGAAGCCAGTGGAGAAATAGAAATCATATTTGCCCAAGTTTTCACCAGATGTCTCAATGAAAGGAAAATTACTGATGATTGGACAGGGTTCCCACTCAAAAGTAATAAAAAGATTCCCTGACTTTTCCAGGTTCTTCAGGTGGTTTTTAAAGTTTTCCAGAGTGGCATGTTGCAAAAAATTGTTACATTTCATTCCATTCCATTCATTTTTCTCACCAAAACACACACTTGTAAATTCTTTAAGTAATTTGTCTTTATAAAATTACCTGCTTTTCATTAATAAAAACTAACTGTGCACATTATCTTCTGTACCAAAGTTCCGTGAACTTTTGTGAATACTACACACACGGAATTTGTAAATACATTCCCATAGAAACAGGTCATATGTAAGAAAAAATCTGTCAGTTGAATGGTTTCAGTTTTTCTACAACACAATGCAGCTAAGCTTAATGATGGAATGGCTCTGTTCTAAGAAACATGTTTCCAGAGATCCAACAGACAAAGGACTTTGATCCACCATTTGGTTGGTTCTCTTGTGAAGTGTTTCTTCAAGCAGGAGCCATTGTGCTTAATTGTTCCATGTTATAACAACTGCCTGCAAAAATTGAACAAAAGCTTAATAACTGGCAATTTTAAAAATTCAATTTTGCATCTTTTTTTAGAGAACAACAGAAATACTTAATATAACTGAAAGTAAGTATATCTACCAAATTCTAGGCAGGCAGTAATTGCAAGCCAAAGTTTGAAATCTTGAAAAATAAGTTTTTTTGGCAAAATAAAGTATCCATTGATTTTTACAAAAAAGAAAAAAAAAAGGTAATTTTCCCTGAGTTTTCCCTGATTTTTAGAAACATTTTCAAATTCCCTGAGAACTCTAGGTTTTTCCTGTTTTCCAGGTTGAGTGGGAACCCTGTTGGACAATGCTAAAATGACCCTGCTACATAAAAAGAGACATTGAGGATCTTGGGAACTACAGAGCCATCAGCTTCCTATCAGTTATTTATAAAATCTTCCTAAGGTGGTATCACATCACTTGAAGGAAACACAGGACATGACTAAATGAAGAAAACAAAGCGGGTTCAGGAGTGGTTTCAGCACTATAGATCATATCCACGTACTTAAGAGAACTAACTGAAAGAGTGAATGAGCATGAACTTCCATTATCCGAATTGCCAACCACTTAGAACCAAAAACATAACACTCAAATAGAAAAATAGTAACATGACGCATGCTGATAATTTTTGAAGCCTATTTCATAGTGAGAAGAATTGGCAGGAATCCACGTAACACACAAAACATTAAAATAATTCTTGCAATTGTCATCACATGCGTAAGTTACATTGAAAATTATAAGTGGGACATTTCGGTAGCGACTTCTACCTTCATCAGCCATGAAATGAGACACGTGGTAAAAGCATCAGTTGTTGCCAGATTTCAAAATCGCTTTCCAAATAATAGGGATGTTAAAAGGTGCATCAGCATTGCAGGTGTTAGGGGTAATGTAGATTTCAATGTTTTCGAGGTACCTGAGGGCATGCCAATTGCTGAACGGGGCGATCTGTTTAACATTGCGCCAATCGGGAACAGCAGACGTATTGCTGATGGTTAAAATTGAAAGGGAGGTGGAAGGGCTGCCTTTCTTAACATCAGCGATATGCTCCATCAATCGCCGCTTTATGCTGCGGTAAGTACTACCAATATATACCCTCCTTTCGTGGAAGATGCAAGAAAGTTCTGGACCGTACCACCACCAGCCTCCTCTCTGCAGCTATCCAAGATCTCCGAGCCTCCATCGCGACTTTGGAATTCAAGTATTACACCAGGTAGCAATTTCTATCTTTCGCCACCCATCAAGCATTACTGGACAATTTTTTTATCCGAATTCATGAAACTATATCCAGGACTCACAGTTGTGAAACCAAAAGACTTGAAAACAAGTTTCAGCACCTAGCCTCCACTCAAAAGAACACTCGAAGTTCGGTCCCCACAAAGGTTGCCGGTACCAACTTTCCAAGGTATGTGAACTTGTCTTCTGTGCCTATTCCTGCTGAAATTGATAAACTGCTTGCTAATGAACCCAAATTTTCTCCTATTGCTAATCCTAGCCTACCACATACTATTATTGCATTACTGGAAGCAGCGATCCAAAACACGGATCTCACACGTCAACTGATCATTCGTGCAAAATCGGCTATTGCAATTTCCGAGGTTCAAACCGCAAGGCTCAAATACTCCTCCTTTTTGAAGAAATTTAGAAATTTCACATAGTGTAATAACCTTGCAGTTTGCAAAGCAGATGAAGCAGGATGTCCTGTCTTCATCCATAAGAATTCTTTGGACAACAAAGTGGCTGATTTCCTGGAAAAAAACAATTGAAGAAAACTCAAGGCTGACAACACTGAAAAACACTATGTAAAGCTGTTAGTAAGCTTTCTAAAAAATCTTCTCTGAAATCTTTCTTAGGAGACCCCCCCCCCCCCTCCCAGCTTATTTTCATACTCCCAGGTTGTTCCTACAGATCAAGCTACATAAAGTTGGACATCCCATTAGGCCATTAATTGAAAACACCTTTTCTCCTGCAGTCAATCTTGAAAGGCAATTGTTCAAATGTTACAAAGTTCTGACAAGAAATCATCCTTATTCCGTTGTATCGACCAAGGGCTTTATCCAGAAACTCCCTTCTTCCATCAATCCTCAAGATTTCCTGTACACCTTTGACGTGGATTCATTGTTTCCTTCTGTTCCTTTCTTTGATGCCTACAGGCTCATGGTCAAAAAACTAATGGAGCACCAAGAACTTCCTGGAGAACTGATCAAAGATCTTTATGACTGTTTTGATGGGTTGGAAAAGTATTCTTGTTTTGTATACTATGGTATCTATTACCAACAAAAACAAGGCATACCTATGGGCTCTCTTCTTTCCTCCTTATTTGCTGAAATTTATTTGCAGAATATTGAAACATTCATTGTTGCCCCATCCATCTTAAAACCCACCATTTGGTTAAGGTATATGAACGACATCTTCATTATTTGGCCACACCAGAAACACTCTCCGTTTGAACTCATGTCCTCCATAACTTCAAAATTCCTACATATAAAATTTCCTTCTCAAGAACAGATCGACAACAATATTAGTTTTCTGGATGTTAACATCAACATCAACCCAAACTTCTCACTTGACCTCTCTGTTTACAGGAAACCTTCTGCCACTCATAATATCATCCCTTACCATTCTAGCACCTTTGGAATATACAAACTGTCTCCTCTAAAGTCATACATTCACTGTGCCAACCTTATTTGCAACAGCCATTCTGCTCTTCAACAAGAATATCAGAACATCATCAACATTGGCAAATTGCATGGCTTTCCACCCCTCTTAGTACATAGACTAATCAAGAGGTTTGAATCACAGAATATATCTAGTTTACTGCCTGAACCTTCCTCCACCCATCAGTTTGTTGGCACTTTGCCCTTTAGCCTGTCCTTCAATCATAAAGTTTGCTCTATTTTCAAGTCTTTTGGCTACAGGATTGCAGTCAAACCACCTCCACATCTTCTGAACTTTATCCTTAATGACAGAGATCTCAATAACCCCCTAGAGTTACAAAGTGTCTACTCTATCCCTATCAACCCTTCCACAGGCATTACCCACTATATTGTTAGTACTTACCGCAGAATAAACCGGCGATTGATGGAGCATATCACTGATGTTAAGAAAGGCAGCCCTTCCACCTCCCTTTTAATTTTAACCATCAGCGATACGTCCGCGGTTCCTGATTGGCGCAATGTTAAGCGGATCGCCCCGTTCAGCAATTGGCATGCCCTCAGGTACCACAAAAGCATTGAACTCTACCTTATCCCTAACATCTGCAATACTGATGCACCTTTTAACATCCCTGTTATTTGGAAAGCGATTTTGAAATCTGGCAACAACTGACGCTTTTACCACGTGTCTCATTTCATAGCTGATGAAGGTGGTAGAAGACGCTACCGAAACATCCTGCTTATAATTTTCAACGTAACTTACGCGTGTGATGACAATTGCAAGAATTCTTTTTAAAGACTATTTCAGCTATATAAATTCTCGATGGTTGCAAGTGTAAGGGGAGGGAGGTTGCTTCGAATAAACAGACACTCGTCCACATTCCAGCACTGACCAACCAGCAGCTTTAAGTATGACGAAGAGTCGAAGATATGAATCAGTCTCAAATGTTATACAAAACAAGTCGGGATTCGTTCATTGGTTGCTGATTGCATTTGACTTGACTTACTTTATTTCCATTGGGAAACTATACTCGGAATCACCCTAAAAGTGTGCTGTTGTTAAAAGCTGGAGAGCCTTATCACGACTTGTCGTGGAACACAAGAACGGTACCCATCCACATTAATGTGCTCTCCTGCTGTTTCGTTTCCAATACACCCACACATCACACAACAGTAGAGATTGTGAATGGGGGTCTGCTGGAGTCCAAACTTTGCCCCCTACTGCCTGCTTAAGTAACCTACCCTTCAAGTTTCCCCAATTGTCAATTTATTGCCTCTTTGTTGTGAATGTTGGGAGAGGTCTTCTACCCCTCTTCCCTCTCTGAGTTGTATCCCAAATGGTCAGAAATAGCCAAGAGTGCGAAGATCTTGATCGAGGAACTTCCCATATAAAATTTATTTCTAAAAGTGCTCTAACTTCTTTCTGGAAATTTTTTTAGATAGCAATTTTGTCTGATAAACTAATGAGCAAACAAAAATTTATTCTAAGCAATAATTCTACTGCTTTTCGCTCTATATGCTAGGGACCATTTCTCGTAGCGGAGATAGCTGTTTCGTACCCTTCATAGTGGTACACTCTTGGGTTGACTCGGAGTATAGAGGCAGGGAAATTTGTTAAGAGAAACTGGAAACCTCTCCAAGAAAAAATCTTTCAAAGGGGGAAAAACAGATTAAACATAAATTTTTCCTTATTTATGTCTGAAAAGAGGGAAAACATGGCTTTTTTGAAAAAAAAATCTTATTTTAGGTGGCAAAATCATATCATACTGCAGCATGATTTATCGTACTAAATATGATACAATCACAACAGTTGGCAGGTCTGCATTATGTATGGCTTTTATTGATTATGAAAAGGCTTGTGATTCTGTGAAATCATAAGCTGTTACAAGGCCTTTGAAATCTTGCGACATTGACATGAATACATGAATATTACCAATAACATCTATGAAAATGCAAGTGCAAAGGTTTAACTGTTTGAGAACACAGCACTCATAAAAATTGGAAAGGGGTGAGACAAGGTGACACCATATATCTCCCAAGCTCCTCAATGCCACATTGAAGAATGTTTTTCAATCATTGAGCTGGGAAGACAAGGTGATAAAAATCAATGGAGATTATTTAACCCACTTTCGTTTTGCTCATGACATTGTCACCTTTGCAAGTACCTTCTCAGAGCTGCAGTTTAAGGTCCAGGAACTTGTTGACAAGAGTACAGAAGTGGGCTTAAAAATGAACTTACAGAAAATAAAATTGATGTACAATACTTTTTAAGAACTGAAGATTTAGTGATTGATAGAGCAGTTCTAGAAGTAACAGATGCCTACATTTACCTTGGACAACAGATACCAAGCATGGGCCACATCAAAGAAGAAATTAATAGGCATATAAAACTTGGTTGGAGAGCATTTGGAATAGTACAATTTTCAAGGGCAATTTACCATTATGTCTTAAAAGAGAATTGTTTAGTCAACAGCTTTCAGTTCTCTATGGTTCAGAGACATGGACCTTAACTGAAAAGGATATTGAGAGGCTGCAAACTACTGAAAGAAGCATGAAAAGGTGCATGCCTGGCATAACCAGGAAGGAGAGGAACTTGTGGATCGGGCAAATGACAGGAGTTGATGACATCATGATCAAGGTATAATCACTAAAATGGCAATAGGCAGGATATATTGCTAAAAGAACTGACCACCATTGGACAACTGAAATACTAGACTGGATTTTAAGGGACAGGATAAGACCCAGAAGATGACCACGTGGGAGATGGGTGGATGAAATTTGTAAGCATGTTGAGAGTAACATGGAGGTGACTGGCTCAAGACAGAAGGTTGAGGAAGAAAATTGGTGAGACCTTCATCCAGCAGTGGATAGATAATGCTTTAAATAAACTACTTATGTACACACATTCCATTTTAATGGTGTAAGAAACTTTACAAATGCCAAGCTTTCGCTCTCCGAACACGAGGCTTTCTCAAGGCAAAACTGAATACGTTAGAATACAAGAAAAACAAAAATAATATGAAAATAGGTAAAATATTCAAAGATATCATGGAGCATGCATACTCGTGGGAAACGTTGTGTGTGGTTTCATGTTTTGCCATCTTTGAGTCGTGGCATTAGAAAGATTCTTTCAGGCAGATGATATTCTAGTGACTGGTTTTCATTGCTCGCTCTGGGATAGGTCACTATTTTGATCACTTCTCGAAACATGGTACCTATATGATTTGTATACGGTGCAAGCTTCTTGATGCTATTCCAAGAGCTGCAGATTTAGTGGCCTCTCTACAAAGAGCAGTTGCAGTTTTCCCATTCTTCATTTCTCTTACATGTTCCTGGATTCTAACTGCAAAAAAAACTCTTTGTCATCCCGACGTATCTTTTCATTGAGCCGTCGGGGTATGTAAGGGGAATGTTGTATACTCCTGCCCAGAGTTGTATAAAAATAAAATGTATCTGCGTACACAACCATTGAAACAGAAAACTTGCTGCAAATCCACAAATCACACACAGGATAACAGTAGAATAAGATAATTTAAAGAAAAATTAATAAAACAATAAATAATTATTAGAGCATTACAGATTTCAGTGAGGACAAAATAAGTATATTACAACTGAATGTGCAGCAATTTGTGCAAAATACACCTTTAGGGCAAAATATTAAAAATATTGAACTATGAACCTCATAAAAACAAGAGACTAAGTACAGAAAATTTCTATATCTAGAAAAACAGTTCCATTAATGAACTTTAAAAAGTTATGAATAGCATTTTCAACAACTGAATTCAAAAATAATAAGACTTGCAAAATACATAAAGAAATTATTTTAATTGAACAACTGGCAACTGCAAGGAGAACGAGAACCTGGCAATAAAATTTTAATTCTTTCTGTGTAAACAAAACTTTTGATACACTTCCTATACATTAATAACAAGCCTTGATAAAATCTGGAGGCCAGAAAAGTAAAAAAACAAAAGAACTCAGATGTGAAAAATAAGCTAAAGTTCTTCAGATAAAAATAGAATTAAATATATTAATCGGAGTGAAGCCTTGATTAAGTGTTTTAATTGCTGTAAATAACATTTTATTTTATTTAATCTGCAAGCAAAAACTATCTGCAAAATCTGCTAATAATTTGGAAACTATCCGCGTACAGCGTACACGTGTACGTCTACATTCTGCTACTCTGCTTCTGCCTTTGAACCTTGGTCTGATTTCGGTTTTATGTTCACTACAGCAGTTGAAATGCATTCTGGTGATTTTACTGCAACTCCGATATTATAATGCTTCATAAAGTTCTTTAAAGTAAACAAGAATCTAGGGATGTATGATATATATCCCACGTAACGTAAAGGCTCTTTTCCATTAGAAACGTTGCAGGTCTGGTGTTTATTGGACTGGGTTTTACGTAAAATGGAGTGCAAGGTTTGTTCTTTGAAGCCAGCAGCGATCCCCTTGTTGAGGATATTATGCATTTCTGCAGTGCTCGCTTCCACTGCTGAGCACACCGTTAGCGCCCAGTTGAACCCCATCCTGAAAATGTTCATTAAGAACTTTATGAAACATTACAACATTGGAGTTGCAGTAAAATCACCAGAACCTATTTCAACTGTTATAGTGAACGCAAAACCGAAATAAAACCAAGGTTCAGAGGCAGGAGTATACAACATTCCCCTTGCACACCTCAATGGCTCAACTAAAAGCTACATTGGGATGACAAAGAGGTATTTTGCAGTGAGAATCAAGGAACATGTAAGAGATGTGAAGAATGGGAAAACTGAAACTGCTCTTTTTAGAGATGTCACTAAGTCTGCAGCTCTACCCTCATGGAATAGCATCAAGAAGCTTGCACCTTACACAAACCATAAAAGTACCATGTTTTGAGAAATGATCGAAGTAGTGACCCATGCCAGAGCCAGCAATGAAAACCAGTCGCTAGAGATATCATGTGCCTGGAAGAATCTTTTTTCCAATGCCGAGACTCGAAGATGACAAAAGCATGAGACATTAACCACACATGACGTCTCCCATGAGTGCGCACACTCCATGATATCTTCGAATATTTTACCTATTTTCATATTATTCTTGTTTTTCTTGTATTCTAACGTATTCAGTTTTGCCTTGAGAAAACCTCCAGTTCGGAGAGCGAAAGTTAACGTTTGTAAAGTTTCTTACACCATTAAAACGGAATGTGTGTACATAAATAGTTTATTTGAGGTATTACACAGGTGTAAGATACTTGTTCCAGATAGATAATTGTTGATGATAATGCAGTCTGCAACCATAAAATGTAACAACTGTCCAGTTGTTATGTCATATATTTCTCTTATGACTCTCATATCTGCAGCTTCTAAAATCCTACAAGCCCCTTTACTTTGTATTCAGGTAAAACTTCCATTAAAGAGTTACGTAAATACTGTACGGTATACATTCCTTTGTTCTCAAATCAACCTTTCTGCAAAAAATATTTTCCTACAGCTGATAAAAATTTTCTGATTTTCCTGATCCTGCCATTCAATTTCTTATGAAGCTTTCCTTGCTCCACGCTTAAATAATTAAAAGATAATGTTCGTACTAGATAAATTTTCCAATTCATTTTCTAATAACTAGAAAATGAATTGCCCCTTGCATTTAAATCATAATTTATTTTCTTGCAATGTTGACTCTGTTCAGAGCCATATGAATTATGATATGGAAAACGTGGATTTAGATGTTAATAACAACTGTTATGCTTACCTTAATAATTTTAGTGTCAATGCAATATCATACACTACAATATTCAAAACACATTTCAAGAAACAGGAAAGACATTACATAGATACTAGCAACAGAAATACTTCAAAGTATGCATAAAAGAACTTTAAACATACTCAGAGGCAGTCACTGAACAAAGTTAATGCATTAGAAATTTTAGCAAAAATTGTTTCTCTGAGTTATTTTGTCTTGACATTACTGCCCTTTTGAAGACAAAGACTGTTACCAAAGGCTTATCATATGGCATAGATTTTTAAAGAAGTTATAGCAATAAACAATTTAGAGTAACATGATTTTGGTAAGAAAATATATCTATAAGTTTCACTTTTAAACTAAAAAAAAAAAAAGTATGAGTAACTTGTACAGAAGTTTTTGCAATATGTTACCTTAAATAAGCTGCAATTTTGTCAAACTGTTCCACAATGTCTTCACCAAATGAACTCGGGCTTAAACCTGAAATTGAACAGTGGATTCCCATTTCACCGGCATTATAAAAACAAATGTAAAAACAATATGCAAATAAAAAGCAATACAAATAAAGCTGAGCAAAAATATATTAAACACATCTAAAAAGCATAATAGTGACACTTGCTATAATAAAAGAAGTTTCTTTAAGGCTTATATGACTAATGGCAAAAAACATTCTCTTAAGTGTATGCATTTACCTGGTAAAAGAGTTATGTCTGTATCTTTTGTATTCCCATTTTGAGTGGAAAATTCTGATGCCAAGTTAGCTACCTAAGAAGGAAGAAAAAAAGAAATGCATCTTTCACAATTCATAATCAATTACATCATTCAAACATTTGTTGTTCTGGGCAACTATTCACACATGCAGCATGACAAATGCGATAAACATCAATTACATACATATATAACAGTCGAACTTTCATATAATGAATTCACAAGATCATAGCAAAAAAATTTGCTAAACAGAAAAAATCCACTACATAGAAACTAGTATTTCATCATTATTGTATGCAGTATACAGGGCCCCATAGCAGAAAGTTCCTGGTCAGTCTGCAATAGATATTATGCCACAAAATAATCTGCGGGTGGTCACTGTGCAAGATATTTACTAAATGTGAAAAACAATAAAAATTGTGTAGACATATTTTTCTACCTAAAAAAGTGTCTAACCTAGGTACAGCAGCAATTGAAATGTTAATTAGAATCAAGAACATTCTGGTCCTCTGTATCTGGAATTTTACCAATATTTTCAAGCTGAAAAACAAAGATTTGTGGAATAAAGTGATATTTAATAACAATAAAGCACAGAGGAATAACTAGGAAAAAATTGTCATAAGAGGAGAAATCTTCACTCTGTTCTACTTCCGTTTTCGGAACATTTTTCTTCATTTCCCATCTCAAGTGCAAACATTTATGTAATTAAATGATGATTACACAATAATACAGAAGCACAGCGAGTGGAAGGTTATTAGAGGGAGAAATTTTTGCTCCGTACAACTTTGGTTATCAGAAAATTTTCCTCCATTTTCTATTATTAGAGGGAGAAATTTTTGCTCCGTACAACTTTGGTTTTCAGAAATTTTTTCTCCATTTTCAATCTTAAATACAAAAATTTATCTAATAAAATTATATTTAATGACCACATAAGGCTGAGGGAATATCGCAAGAAAAATAATTCAAGATTACTGGGTTCCATCAAACTTTCGTTTTCGTAAATTGTTGGCCTCCATTTTCAAACCAAACCACAAATATTTATGCAATAAAATGATATTTAACAACAATAACGGATAATTCCCTCTTCACTAATCGAGGGAGCGTCGGGAGAAAAAAAAATATGTTTACGGGAGAAATCCTCACTTTACTTAACTTCCGTTTTCGGAAATTTTGAAAGACTGAAAACTTGCATCTGTGATAGAGTCTGCAAGATGGTTTAATAGGGTTCTGGGGATATCGTTTCTGTCTGCAGGGCCAAAATAAATCTGCGATGTGCATCTGCCGTCGCCGCGATTCTGCAACAAGAATGAGAAGAAAATGAATCTATGATGTACGTCAGCAGTTGCTGTGATTCTGCTACGGGAACAAGTACAAAATAAACCTGTGATGTACGTCGCCGCGATTCTTCTATGGGGACGAGTACAAAATAAATCTGAGATATCCGTCGCCCATTGCTGCGATTCTTCTACGGGGACGAGTACAAAATAAATCTGCAATGTACGTCGGCCGTCGCCGTGATTCTGCCACAGGGATGAGTACAAAATAAATCTGCGATGTACGTCGCCGTGGTTCTTCTACGGGGACGAGTACAAAATCTGCGATGTAAGTCGGCTGTCGCCGTGATTCTGCTACGGGAACGAGTACAAAATAAACCTGTGATGTACATCACCCATCACCGCGATTCTTCTACGAGGATGGGTACAAAATAAATCTACGATGTACGCTGGCTGTTGCCGCGATTCTGCTACGGGGATGAGTTCAAAATAGTTCTGTGACCTACGTCATCCCTCGCGAGAAAAAAAAAAGAAATTACGATTACAGGAGAAATCCTCACTACGCCTAACTTCTGTTCTCGAAAATTTTGAAAGGCGAAAAACTTGCATCTATGAGAGGGAGTCTGCAATATGGTTTTCATAGGGTTCTGGGGATATAATTTTTGTCTGCAGGACCAAAATAACTCTGCGACGTACGTCACCCGTCGCCATGATTCTGCTACGGGGATACAGGGCAAGTCAAAATGATGTTCGTGATTTCAATGCTTTACCACACGACATACTAGGAGTATTTTTAGTTGTGAGATGTGTACTTTAGAAAGTAACCTCTCCAAGTTCCAATGCCCTGCTACCGATTCCGTGGGTGGTCGGTAGATGGCGCGATAAGTCCAACAGAAGGAACAAGTCATACAATGGGGGGCAAACGGACAACAGATGGAATTTTGTGTTCTTGATTTTCATACAAACAAGTCAGCTGTGACTGTTCAATGGCATTTTGAAACAAAATTTGGGATAAAGCCACTCAGTTAAGTCAATTCGTAATTCATGATTTCAAGACATGGGCAGCATTTGCAAGGGAAAATTAAAATTGACTGGACATCTGTCGATAGTTAAGTTACATACGGAGCCCTCAGAAATTCACTTATCGAGCAGGTCAAGAACTTGGTGTCCCGCAGAAAACTGTATAACGAGTTCACAGGAAATGTTTGTACATGCAACCGTATTGTCTGCAGTTAACTCAAAGGCTGAAGAGGGACGATTGCCATCTGCGAACGTCTTTCGGTGAAAGATTTCACACTAATGGAGAAAGACGGTTTCTCACGTTATGCTTGGTCACCTTCCACATTTCAGGGAAGGTGACCAAGCATAACGTGAGAATTTGGGGCATTGAAAATCCCCATGCAACCTTGCAGCACGAGTGTGCTTCCCCAAAAGTCAATGTTGTCTGCGCAATTACTCATTGAATAGTGCCCTCCTTCACTGAAGCCACTGTGACAGGAATTACCTATCTTGACATGCTTGAACAATGACTTCTCCCACAGCTGGAAGACTACATTGATGACTTCATTTTTCAAATCGATGGTGCTCCACTACATTTCCATAATGAGGTTCAGGGCCATCTGAATGAGAGGCTGCCAAAGTGATGGATTGGCAGTTCAGCTGAAAGAAATGAAGAACTGTTGCGTTGGCCACTGATTCCCAGATCTCACTCCGTGTGACTATTTCTTGTGGGGTTTCATAAAGGATCGTATTTATGTACCACCACTTGCAACGCTGCTAGTCTATTTGAAAACTCGCATCACAGCAGCCATCACAGAAATTGACACCGACACGTTACAAAGAGTTTGGCAGGAACTTGATTACTTACAGACTTGATGTGTGCCGTGTTAAGCGTGGACCACACATTGAACATTTATAAGCAAGTTGAACCAAACTTTATGAAATGTGCTTTTCAACAGTACTAGTTGTGTGTATCAGCTTTACATTAAACATGAGTGCCAAATCATTTAAATCGGGAACATCATTTTGACTTACCCTGTATTATGATGATGTTCATCTATTTACATCTACATATATTTAAGTAGGGTTATTATAGCTTGTGCAATCAGTTATATACACACAAATCAGTTAACTGAAATAGTACATAGTGTAAGCACAAAAATTAGTATAAAACCAATTTGACATAAAACAGACAATAATTAGCACTGTAATATGCATGTTATATATGGTACAAAGCATGACTGTACAAAATATTAATATTGTGAATATTGTAAGCCAACAGAAAGGGGGGATTACAATAAACCTTTTTAAAGCCTTGGTCAACCTCCTCTAAAACTTTTAATTTCTTGCTGATACTCAAACATTTCCTTTTCAACATTTTGCATTTGCCCTGGTTGACTGCAAACATAAAATTTAAAGAAATGCCTAAGAAATATCTAAGGGGTGTCTAAACTTTTCACTACCCCTAAAGACAAAACAAAAAATTCTAGGAAATTTGTTTATCTTTTAATCAGTCTAGGTAACCTAGGATCATGGTGTAACAAGTTCTCTGAGGGCTAGATGTAAAAATTCAATTTACAGTACACACAAAACAAATCTTTTAATTCTTTCTTTGGTCAGCGAACTTTTTATCACCGTTCCAGCTAGTTTTGATAGCCCCACTTGTTGTTTGACAACTCCCAGTATGTAATGAAAAAGAGACTGTGGAGAGGAGAAGCTGTACTACAACTTGAGTGTTTTTTTTTTGTTTTTTTTATAAGCAGTCGCCCATCCCTAATTTAGGGCCACTGACTTCAGGGAAAGGAGAGATCCAGTGCCATAAGACAAACACAACATCCATGCCTCACCGGAATTCGAACCCACACCCATCTCGGATAAGCGATCAGAAGGCAGAGCATAGACCACTGTGCCACTGGGGCAGCCTACTTGAGTGTTTGTGATCATCCAGTGAAACTCTTCCCACCTATAATGACTCCGGTAATTGTGGCTGAAGATTTATTGGAAAGGGTAACCTGTGAATAAAGGGACAAAAATACCGGTAAGAGAACAGGAAGTTATTTGCAAATCCCAGAGTAAACTAACTACAGCAAGGAGATTCTGAAATGAAAACTTCGTAAAATAAATATCAGCTTTGTTAAATGGAAGTTGTTTTGTACAGTATTTTTCTTTTTTACAAGTTTCGAAGTCCCTCACAAATTTTTGCTAAATGAAGAAACTTGATAAATATGAGTTTGCATACAGGTTCAACCGTGCGTCTACTGCCCTACCATTAATAACCAGACACATTTCTATTGATTGTGAATTAGATCCTACACGAGCATCACGAGACAAAACCAACCATAAATATGCTCATAGGGCTACGAAGACACAACCGAACGACTGTGAATGCCAAATGCCTTGACTGACAGAGCTAACTGATTTCCAGAGCAGATTGATAATAGGGTGCTACATAAGCAATCACTCGGTAGATGACATTTTAGCAGCGATGAAGGTCCATAGTTGGATATGATAAGCAAATAAAAGCAGACTGGGGCTGAATCTGCCAAGGAACAAGCTGGAAAACCTTTGAAGATAACAGAATGTGACTGGAGAGCTCTGCAAAAGGGACTGTCTGCTTAGAATGCAAATAAATCAGTGGTGGCTCGTGTTGCTGAAAATGTGCATGCTACAACCTAGCCCCTACCACCCTCTCCTTTTCTAGCAAAGACCTTGGAATTCAATGGACTTAGCCTCACCATTTGCCATAAATAATAATAATAAAGGAAAATTAAAGGCAACTCCAGATGTTTACAAACTTAATATAAATTCTTAATCATTTTCTTCATGCTAATAATTACATTAATCACCTTTTAGGTGTTAGGGGTTAAATTTATAACAATATATTTGATAAAATCTCTCTCACACACACACATACACACACACATCACTAAGCTGTTCTCTGAGATTCAGAGATTAGCTCCAAAAAGAAATACAAACTACCAGATAATTTTTACTTACTGTTGCCATATCAAACTTCTCCATTTACAGCGATCTTGACATACAACTCGGGCTTCATTGACATCCATTACACGCCATACACAAGATCTTCTATACTTCATACTCATAATTTTCTTCTCATGCAGACACTCCTGATTCTGATCCTCCCATGACTTCCTTGGCTTTCCTCTGCCTTTCCTTCCTGCCACTCGGGCTAAAAAGATTTTCTTAGTAAGCACCTCATCACTCATTCTTTCAACATAGCCAAACCACCGAAGCATATTAGTCTCCACCTTGCTAACAGCATTTTGCTTCACATCACACAACTGCAACACAACTTCATTCCTCACACAATCAGAACATGTCTTGCCCCAAACCCCCCATAAGTAACGCATTTCTCCAGCACACAAATGTCTCCTATGTTTCTTCTGTAGTACCCAGGTTTCACTGCCATACATCAGAGTAGGAAAAATTACACTCTCATACACAGCCATGCGGGACTCTCTTGAGAACCCATCATTCCTGTGAAAACCTCCCAGAGCAGCCATGCCTTTCAACGAAGAATTCACTCGTCTACTAATTTCAACATCCAATTTGTTCTCTGTCAGACATGCCTCGCCTCCTAAACACACAAACTCACTCATCTGGTCAATCACTGTGCCATTTACACTTACATTACCATTCAGTGCTACCAGTTCCTCTTTCAAAAACCATGACTTAGGTTTTTCCCTTATTTGTACTCAGTTTGAATTTCATGCAAACTTCGTACATCCGGGACAATCTACTCAGCAACTCACTTTTGCTCTCTGCCAACAGGACAGTGTCATCAGCATACAGCAATCTGCATGCATGGATATCACCAAGACATAAACCAGTATTATCTATCTTGGCATCACGTATGTACGCATCCATAAATATATTAAACAGCCATGGTGACATTACACAACCTTGCCAGACTCCTGCACCAATAGAAAACCATTTTGATAAAAACACCATTCACTCGTACACAGGCTCTACTGCCAGAATACATGGCTTTTATACTATTAAGTAGATTCGCAGTAACACCATATTCATTCAATACCTTCCACAAAAGTGTCCTATTTACTCGGTCATGAGCTTTCTCTAAATCTACGAAGGCTGCAAAAACTTTACCAACAGCCAGATACTTTTCAATAAACATGCGTAACGCAAAAATTTGGTTAGTGCAGCCTTTAGCAGGCATAAAAAACCATTCTGAACATCCCACACTTTCTCTGATGTAAGACTCCGTACTTTTTCAATAACGAACTTACCAAACACTTTCCCTGGCACACTTAATAGGCTAATACCATGATAGTTCTTGCAGTCAGTCTGATCACCTTTTCCCTTATACAACGGAACACCCTTCTAATCCCGAGGGACCCTTCCTAACTCCCAGCACAACTGGCAAATTTCAGTTAACCAATCAATTACAGTCACCACCCTATTTCAACATCTCGGCAGTTATGCCATCAACTCCTGGGGCCTTACCATTCTGAAGAGATTTTAGAGCTTTACACACTTCTCTTGAAATCCTCCTGTGCTTTCATAATTTCAAATTCGATAAAATATTAAGCCTAATATTTTGAAGAATATAGGGACTTATTAATCTACGACAACCTCAGTTGTCAAGCAAACATATTCAGCTTTGGATCATCTAAAAAAAACATTATTTACTTAAGTTTTATGAAAGTGTTTTTATTTATTTCTGCATTTTAATGGGAAATATTTTTGTGGTGTCATTGTTAAATGTACAACCAACCTTGTAACCTTATCATTTGCGATTCTCAATGCACTTTCGAACAGCTTAAATATGAATTAACTAAATTACGTATTATATATACTATAAGGAGTTTATGAAATGCAAAAAAAGTATAACTGCACATGGATAAATTTTAGGCTCTCCCCAAGAATCATGAATCCTAAGGATTTTACTTAGTTAGGATCCAAAGAATTTCATGTCATTTCTTCCCCTCTAAAGTTCTTGAAGAAAATGGTTGTTTCAACAAAGAATCTACTGAATTAATTGCAGTCAGAATTCAAGAAATTAAAAGATTACAACAACAACAGAATAAAGAACAAAAAACAGAAGCATAGCTTTTAACTGATTGGTCGAGCAAACGTCATGACAGCACAGAAACAATCTGACAAATTATACCTCTATTAGTCAACTACCACAATGTATGAATTGTGGGTAAAATACTTGCCCTTTTCACTGCCCCTTATTCTGATGGGAGAAAGGATGGGGTCTCAATGTCGTTTGCTGCTGGCTATCCTATATTGTGTTCGGAGAAATTCAGCCTGCTGGAAGATCCTTGTGGCTGGCTTGAGAAGACCTAACAGGGGTGTGGTGTAGGTAGCAGGAATGACACACTATTGAGGCCATGCTAATTGGTACACAGCACAAAGACCAAACACGTAGGCAGCAGCAGAACCACACTGTTATGCCCATGCTAACTGACACACAGACCGAATGGCGAACAGGAGTCTTGATTATTGCCCGTCAAAAAAATCAGATTTTGTGCTGGCTGCAAATCATACGCATGCACTTTCAGCTACAATGAACAATATGAATCTCAATTAAAAATTTGTTAGCCTGCTACAGCACGTAGTCACCAGCCACCACTGAAATCAACGCTGTCTCAAATCACGCAAACACTGTGTGAGACTATTGGGACTGATGTTAGTTAGCATCAGTACAGAGTGCAGGACGCTGTAGGAGCATGGGTTACCACAGTCAAGCAGCCGTCCACAAACCACTGGTTACTTCGACTAATGTCACATGCCAATTAGTGTGGTCAATGAATGTCAGTCTTAGTCAAAAGACCAATACAAACCTGTGCTTTAGACTGATAAGCTATGATATGATTATTCCTGGGTGTGGCAGATGCAGGGAGAAAGTACCTACCGAACTGTATCATCCTGACAATGAAGCTTGTTGGAGGCAGTGTGATGATACGAAGCTGTTTTTCTTGGTTCAGCTTGGGCCCATTAGTAGTTTTCAACAAAACCAGGAATGCAGAGTTCTAGAAATCCTGGATAATTATGCACTACCAACTTTGTCACAAAGGCCCATATGAGAAGGACAATGCACCATGCCAAACTGCTCACATTGTTACAGACTGGCTGAGATCACGTGGGTCAAGAAGTTGTACTGCCCAGCCCAGAGTCTTGGCCTGAACCCTACAGAGAATATCTGGGACGAACAGGATGTGGAAGGAGAGACTGCCCAACAAACAAAGCTACACTGGTCACTGCTTTGAAAACCAAACAGGGAACATGTTCACAATGTGGGACAGCAGACATTGTTCCTGAAGACGGTAATGAGTACATTACCGAAATGCATAGGAAAAGAATAACGGAAGGACATCATTCCTTATGCTTAGGTCACTGTGATTTGGCATTTCGGGAGGCTTTTTGTGTTACTTAGCATCTTTTTCCACTTCGTTCTAAGGCAGTATTGTAATGTTTCAGCTGTGTTTTTACGTAGTACACGACAAGAGTTCGACCGTTTTCGTACTCGAGAATTTTAGTGTTTTAAGTTGGTGCTCGTGTGGGTTATTTCATATTCTTTTTCTTTTTTTTTTTTTGTGGTCTGGTGATATACTAGGTTGAGAATAGAATTTCAGGGTGGTGTATGCCTTGAGGATCGAAGATGTCGTTGGAACAACGTAATCATTCAACGAATGACGCTATGGTGAAAGGTATGTTTTCCCAATTCGTTTTTGATGTATTAGTTTTTATTTTATCCAAATTCGTTTTTTTTTTGTTGTTTTTTTCAAGTTCGTATCAATTTGGTTGTATGTTCACCTAATTCGTTTTTGCTGTAGCATATTTCATTTTTGTAGGAACTACAGTATTTTAAAGGATTTTAGAGTAAAGTTTTTATACTGTATATTGAGATTTCAAAGTTATCAATGAGTTTCCTCCTTATGCCATACACAGAGACCTGGAGACAACATGCAGAAAGTTTTATCACAAACAGAGAACCTTTTTTTATAAAGGACTCATGTTTTTCGTCAAAAATGGCATTTCAGCATGTTATTGGAAACTTAGAATATCATATAGGTGAAGCTCACATACTTGGGTTATCACTAAGGATATCTAAAAAGTTTTTCTGTGTACACAATGTACAAATCAAAATTATACAGATTAAAGAGATCCTACTTCTAAAATTATTTCTTATAAAGACAAACATTTCGACAGACCTTCTAACATATTCCTTTAGTTATTGTTCAAAGTATCTCTTATTTCAGTACTTACCCTTAATTGAAAATTTCTAAGCTGCTTAAATGTTTTATATAATTCAGTTCTCTTTCCAGATGACCATGTTACCTTAATTGAAAAAATGCAATGTAAGTTATACATAAATACACCATTACGGTAATATACTGCACATAACTGTAATCAAATATTTGTTCATAAAACAAAAAAAAAACAGAATTTTCTTACATGACTTTTTGTACTAAATTAAGAAAATTATTCCTAACACAAACAAGACTAACATTACCTACAAAATGAACAATATGAATAATACAATAGAAGTTGAAATTACAAAAATATATAACCAGGGATCTGTTTAGCAAAAATCTGGATCTACTTTTAAATGCCTCAGAAAATTACGTATATTAGGAGTCGAACTTTTACAGAATTCCAAGAATTTCAGAATTATGAACACAGCAATTAGATTATCCTGAATTGCCTTATTTTACTATTCAACACGTAACATCACATCACATCAGAAAACTAGAAAATTCTATCATGACCTAACAGATAACACGCTCTAACAGAAATCAAGAGATGCGGATTGGAATCCCGCTCCAGGGCAATGCAATTTTAAAGTTTTCTGATGTTATGTGCTAAAGAGTAAAACTAAGCAATTCAGGATACTCTGATTGCCATGTTAATAATCTTGCAGTTGTTCTACGTATTTGTGAAGAGTATTTCTTCCACAATATCCATTTCAGTATATCGTACCTGCAGTCAGTTTATGTATGAGCAAACTTGATTCTCAATGCAGACAGAACAAGATACACAAAGTAAGTAAGTAAGTAAGTAAGTAAGTAAGTGTGTGTGTGTGTGAAGATGCTGTTTCCATGGTATCACTAAGGGTATTGTTGCAAAATACATACAGAATAGGAATAAATATTATTCAATACAATGTGAATTGTACAAGCCTTTGATGGCTTTACTCCATTGTCTCCTAATCTTGACTTCTGAGCAGATGGGATACTATTATTTCAGTCTTTATCAGCCTTGTGATAGATGGACAATGATGGTAAGCAGTTGCCAGATGATAAAAAGAATCAGAATTGCAGTTTTTGGTGCCGAGAAAAAATTTCCAAACTTTCCTGATAACATAACAAAAAACGATTAATGAACGAGGCAATTTGCTTGGTGTCAGCCCATAGAGATTCAGCAGAGATGTCTTCTAAAGTTAAGAGATGCCAGTGAAGTTTTAGAATTTTCCTTACAAACACCGTTTTCATGCTCCAATAAAATGGTTGTTGACGCTGTAGTAAGTGCTTCCAATGCAGTAATTTTCACCAGATGTTGAGAGTGGAATGAATTAATACTTATTATTTATGGTTACAAGCTCATGTCCAAATTTTATCATACCAACCATAGAAAGAATTATTTTAGAAAATTTTCCATCGAAAAATGCTGAATGAACAGGAGAAAGCAACTGTTGCCATATCTTAACTTCTGAGCAGATGGGAGACTATTGCATAGGTCTGCAGGTTACCAAAATAGACTTTTCAGAACAGTAGTCTCAATACATTCTCGTTCTCAGCACAGTATCACACCCTACTTTAGGCATGGTGCTGCACCATGCAAACTTCCCAGACCAATTGGCCAACTGGTTTGATGGCCTTTACCCCTTTGTCTTCCAATGGTTAACAGATAGTTTCCACTCCCAGATGTGCACCCAGGATTTTGACAAAGAAAATCCAGAAAATATCTTTGAGTTCAATACACACACAATTCATTGCACTCATATCAGATAGATAATGACTGGCAAATTTATTAGACTGAACACTTACCTAATACTTCATTGGGCCTCTGATTGAGGATTAGAGCAAATGCTTGATGGAGCATGCATTTGAGACCATTTCCAGTGGAGAGGGAAATTGTCTCTATTTTCATGTTATTGCTCATTCAGAACAGAATGAGCACGAGAGGGGAGGGCTGTGTCACTAGCATTTTTCATTTCCCTAGTAATGTTTGTTTTCTTTTGAAACAAGCTTATTATACCTTTACAGCCACATTTCCTTCACTTTGTGGATTTCATGGTCATGAAGTACATTACAAAGGGTCGAGGATGGATGCAAGCTGACAAGTAGGGTCTGAAATCACTCAGGCCCTTGAAACTAACAGTCAGAAATACACATTTTGAGAATGAATGCAGGGAACCCAAATGTCCAGCTACAGGTGCCCCCTCCTCCCAATTGCTGCAGATGTCCAGATGAGTCAACATTACCTTTGAGAATGTCCAATGAAACAGAGATAACCAAAGCCTTCACAAAAATCATGTGTGCTATCTGAGCTCTCTGGGGCAGATGCATCAACAATGTACCTACCTCCCTGCTACCAATTACATACTTGCCAACATTGGCAAGAGCCTTGTGAGTAGTGACTAGTATTATTACGCCACATACATAGACGCTTTTTTACAAAACGATCCATCTCTTTGTGAAAAAGAAATACGTGCCACATCGAAACCTTACAACAAACACAAGGACTCTAACGAAAAAAACTTTACATCTGCAAACCACAAAGTTGATTAACCTGATGAGGGCACAATAGGTAACGTTGTGATATTTACATTCGAAACTTCCACCAGTAAAAATCAGTCAGATGTGTTCAGAATTCCAGAACAACATTTGACAGATGGGAAATCCAAGCAGGGTCTAAAGTCACTCAGGCCCTTGAAAACCTCCACTTACCATATCATCATATTGCCTCTAAAATTGCAATTTATGACAAGATGAGACCAAAGAAGGAAAAAGAAACTGAACATTTTAACTGGGTGAAAAATCAAAACACACAGCAAGAATGTGGACTACTGTCAGTTCGTCTTTTATTGACTCTGCAGCTGCTCAGCATCCACTGCTTAATTTTTCTTTCTGCCAATACCTTTCTCTCCCTATTTCTTCATTGTTGCTTTTCTTTCTTTTTTGTTTTCTTATGCACTTTGATAAAAATAATTTCATCTATCATGCTGAAAGAACTTTCAGCCTGAGGACCATGAGAGAATGATATCAAAGCTTCAACTATTTTAGATAAATGGTGTAACTTTGAGGATATTAACATTTTTGAACACCATGCATACATTTTTTCCAACTTTGTCACTTCCGTTTTCAGAAATTTCCCCCTGCCTTATCAAGCTTAAATGCAGAAACTTATGGGAAGGGGGATATTTAACAAGAAAGAAGAGTGGGAACATAGCGGTGGCGGGGGTAGCTATTAGGGGGGAAATGACTTCCAGTTTGGGAAATTTTCTTTCTATTTTCAAGCTCAAATATAAACATTTATGCAATAAAATGATATAAGAATACTAGACACAAAGGCAACCATCAGGAGAGAAAAAATTATGATAGCAAAATGACAATTATGGTACTGTGAAAAAGTCTCTCTCCTCTCTACTTACCACATACATACACAACACACCTGCCTATCAGCAGCTTCTGTTTTTCCTGGAACTCCTCTTCTGAAGCAGGACCGAAAGTATGTATGTGTTAATTTTTTTTAATTTTATTATTTTAAGAATATATCATATAGTGTTCTTTAAAAAAAATACACAGCTTTAACCTTAGGGTCATTATTATTTTAGGAGGGGGGGGTCAGGACATATTGAATCCACCTGTCAGAGTGTCATGATACACTATACACCACAAAGAAATAAGACATGACACTGGATGATAGGCCCAGCATCATAACACTCTTACCCATGGTGTGATAGGATGCATATTGTTTTACCTACCATCCAACATACTAATCCTGCATTTTACCCTGCAGTTCATTGTGTAGGTTTTCTTCCAACTTTAGTATCTGCCAGCCATTATACAAATTCATTAGCCCTTCAATTACATGTGTGCTTTTCAATTTTTTTGTTACTTCTGGTTGGAGTGGTCAAAGAGAAGGAATGGTGGCCCCATTACAACCAAATAGAATGATATGAATGAAGATCAGGGAAAATTATAACTTTTTTTTTTTAAATCTTTCCTTAAAGATATGTACTAATTCTCAGAATATCAGATACACAATTAAGCCACATTATTGTGACTACCTCCTACTTTTGACGTCAACAGCGCATAGCCAATGAAAGAAGGCATGTATCATGAGCTGGCTTGGACAGTATATAAGGTGTGCTGTAGACAATCTGAATACATATCGCTTATTGCTGTCATGGATAAAAGGAGTGATTTATCAGATTTTCAAAAAGGGATGGTTTTCGGATTTCAGGCCAAGGGTGGCAGTATTTCTGAAACAGCACAGTTTGTGAACTGTTCGCATGCTGCTATGGTTAAAAGTGTATCGCGATTGGAGAAATGGCACCATTGCGAACAAGCGATGTGGAAACTGCTGAACACCACGTGCCATTGATGTGAGAGGTGAACATTGACTTCAAAGATGCGTGAGGGCCGATCGACAAGCTTCAGTGGAGCAACTCACTGGCCGAATGAACCAGGGCGCTACCGGAAGTGTGTCTAAAACGACAGTTCAGCTAACCCTGCTGCATATGGGACTCCGATGCAGACGGATGGTCACTGCACCTACGCTAACGAAGGTGCATCGGCAGAAAAGGCTTACATTTGGATGGCAGTATAGGAATTGAACCTCCGCTGATTGGCAAGGGATTGCTTTCTCTGATGAGTCACATTTTTTGCTTCATCGAACAGATAGACCTTGGCGTATAAGGTGAAAAACATCGGAGAACAAACACTATTCAACCATTGCTGGAAGAACACAAGCTGGTGGGGGCAGCGTTATGGTCTGGGGAATGTTTTCATGGCATTTCCTGGGTCCACTCATACCTGTGGAAGGCACTATGGACAGAATCCGTTATGAATCCATCCCTGCAGACCAGGTACACCCATACATGCCGATTGTCTTCTCTGGGGCAGATGGGATCTTCCAGCACAACAATGTGACATGTCACACAGCTAGAAATGTCCGTGAGTGGTTTGAAGAGCATGATGAAGACTTCAAAGTATTAGGTGTGCAACTTAATTCTCGGCCTCTAATCACAAGCGATCGTAGAACGTCGGCAAATGCAAATAGCTGTGTGTGATAATGGCTGATTGCAGCGCCATCCAACAGCTTTCCAGGCAACCGTAACTGCTCACAGCTGTAGTGACAGAAAGGACAAAAGTTGACAGTGAAAGCAATGTTGTTCGAGAAGCAACATTTGAGGCACTGCCTCCTGTTCACGTTTCAGCTGAAAAAAGTGCCGCGGAAGCCCAGAAATGATTTGTGCTGCTTTGGTTGAGGCTGCCGTGTCCTACAGTACGCGTAAGAAGTGGTCCCAGCGGTTTAAGCAGGGAAATTTTGATCTCCGTGATGCAGAACATCCAGGAGAGCCACAAAAAGTTGACGATGAGGAACTAAAACAACTGTTGGATGCAGATCCCTGTCGCACACAGTCAGAGCTCGCCCAGGAACTCGGAGTAACACGGCAAGCCATTGCAAAGTGCCTGCACAAGCTTGGATGGATTCATAAGGAGGGCCGTTGGGTGCCCCACCAACTCACAGCTGTGAACAAGTCTAAGTGCTACGATATTGCTGTGTCCTTGCTCTCCAGATTCAAGAAGAAGGATTTCCTCGACAAGATTTTGACCTGTGATGAGAAGTGGATCCTCTACAATAATCCTAAGCGGCGCAAATCGTGGGTTTATTTATGTAAGCCTACCACTAGTACCGCCAAACCGAATATCCATGCCAGGAAGTTGTTGCTGTGCATATGGTGGGATCAGCGCGGTGTTGTACACTATGAGTTGCTCAAACCTGGTGAAACGGTCAATGCTGTGCGTTATTGTCAGCAACTCATTCGTGTGAGTGATGCAATGGAGGCGAAAAGGCCCTACACCGGCAAGGGCAGAAGGTCGGTCCTGTTGCTTCAGGATTAACGCGTGCGTCCTCACACCACGAAAACGACCTTAAACACGATCACTGACCTGGGATGGGAGATTTTGTACTACCCGGCGTATTCTCCACACTTTGCCCCTTTGGATTATCACCTCTTTCGCTCCCTGCAACATCACCTGAGTGATACGCACTTCACTTCTGTCGAGGAGGACCACACAAGTATTGATGACTTTATCAACTCGAAACAGCCCTCTTTTTTCCGCAGGGGCATTCGGCAGCACCCTGACCGATGGCTCAAATGTATCCTACATGACGGGGATTATTTCCCTGATTAGGTACATATTAGATTTGCTATAATTTGCTGTCAACGTGTCGTGCCTGTGGCCGAGAATTAAGTTGCACACCTAATACCTTCTTGGCCTACTAATTCCCCAGACTTAAACCCAATTGAGCATCTGTGGAACCATCTCGATCATGTTGTTTGCTCTATGAATCCTCCGCCATGCACTCTCCAGCAGCTGCCAGATGCACTGCAGTCAGCATGGCTCCATATACCTGTAAATACCTTCCAGCACCTTATTGAGTCACTCTCAGCCCGTCTAGCTGCTGTCAGTTACTCTGGATATACACACGGCAGTTACTCCAGATATTAGCTGGTGGCCACAATAATGTGACTTGACCGTGTATAACTTCTGTGGAATTCATATTGATCAGCGATGTACCAACAATGGTATGCAATACATAAAAAACAAATTTTTTATAAAGTTATGCCTGAGATAAATAACTTATAAGATTCTTGAAAATAACATTTTAAAAAACTAATGGCAAAACAAAACAGGAAAGAAAAAAAATACCTGTATTCTGTAGGTCCCCTTTTTCCCAGTTCCTTTTAATTCTATATTCCTAATCTTCCCTATAAAATTAAAAGTACTTTGAGTAACACAAATAAAAATCACTAACAAGTCACATGTCATTAAAAGCACAAATCTGTATACATTAAAAGAATATAATCACTAAACTGAACTAAAATTTATGTGCAGAACTACATAATTTTGATATTTAAATCTGTTTTGCTCAAGTTACTAAACATGGGCATGGATCACTGGCAAAACAAAATAATTATAAAAACCTTTACATATAAAGGGTAAAACACAATCACACTTGACCAAGATTAACTCTATCTTGGTAGATTCCATGCTTGAGTAGTGCAACATGACATACACTATTTTACTATTAGACACCCCTCTACTGATAGTAAATTTGGTCCTTTTTTTTTTTTTTTTTTTTTTTTTTTGATTGGAGGTTTAACGACCACCGTGAGCAACTCAATGGGCTATAAGCAGTCGCCCGTCCCTAATTTAGGGTCACTGGTTCCAGGGAAGGGAGAGAGCCAGTGCCGTAAGACAAACACAACATCCATGCCTGACCGGGATTAGAACCCGGACCCCTTACGGACGAATAATCAGAGGACAGCGCCTTAGACCACTGCGCCACCGGGGCAGCAATTTGGTCCTATGCAAACACCATGTCATATACAACTATAAACATGCTCATAGGGCATATTAAATATCCTCAAGTGATGCACTCTGTAAGATATGATGATTTTACGAAGTCAGACACTCGGTGAGATTGATTACGTACCGGTTTATGTTTATAGAATAAAGTTCATACCATCTAGGCACGTTAGAAATATTTTATTTGTCGCTAAAACACACTAGCGCTTTTGAAACTATTATATCGTTTCATCATCAGGTGTACAAATAAGATACAGATCCTTTCAAATGCACACTATTCAAAATAGAAATACTGTAACTCAAAGGCTGTCTTTCTCCATCTATAGAAAACCAACATACCTACCTTCCATCATCCCAATGAAAAAAAAAATGACAGCTTTTCATGCCTATATCAAAAGAGCATATATCTGTACATCTAATGACACTTATCGGGAGGAAGAAATAAAACGAATTAGGACATTAGCACATGACAATGGTTATGATTTCAACTTGGTCGATACATTATGTGCCAAACAATCTATGCTTTTCAAAACATCTTTAAAATCTCAAAATAAACCTAAAAGGTTTATCGGTTCAATGCAATATATACCAGCAGTCATCAATTCATTGCAATATACTTGTCAAAGGCATTCACTGAGTCTTGGTTTAAACACAAGGAACATCTTTTTGTAAATCAGAAAAGATAGAAACCCTCCAAGTATTCTTACATCTACAGGCATCTACTTGGTGCCATTTACTAAAAATGTACATTCCAGCTCAGATGTCATAAGAACCATGTACATTGGAAGTACAAAGAGACGTTTACATAATAGAATCATGGAACACAAACCAACAATTACTAACAATTGTCGCTCAACAGCATTAGCTAGAGCCTGCACGGACAAACAATTCTATCCGTTATGGGATGACATATCCATTATAACTGGATGCACTAATGTTTGGTCTCTTTGATACGGCGAAACAGTTGTAATACATAGATTTACAAATGCTTGCTGTAATGAAAAACCCCTATTATTCTACCCCATCCTTGGAGACACCTTATTGATGAAGAGACTACTTTTCGTGAACTGACTAAGAAATCTTAAAAACTAAAACATGATGCTATGTTAAATATCTCATCTTCATCAAAAACTGCAACTGCTCTTTATAGCTAACTTCCACAACAATTTAATATTTAAATCAAACATGTGCATCAGTGTTCCTGATCATAACCATCACGTAAATACAACTATTACTTGTCGTTATAATCCCAAGGGGTATTTTTGAATAGTGTGTATTTGAAAGGATCTGTATCTTATTTATACGCCTGATGATGGAACGATATAACAGTTTCTAAAGCGCTGGTGTGTTTTAGCGACCAATAAAATATTTCTAACGTGCCTAGACGGTATGAACTTTATTCTATATGCTCATAGGGCTATGATGAGGCAATAGCACAACGGTAAATGCAAGATGCCTCTATCAACAGAGTTAGCAGTAGAGTGATTCCGTATCAACTCAACACAATTTGAAGACATTTTTTACCTAACCATCTCAGATTTTAATGAAATTTGGTACATAGGTCACCTCTATATAGATTAAGAAAAATACCAAATTCCATCGTCATATATCCACCGGTTTTGAAAATACAGCTATATAAAATGTCCAAAAACACCCCAAAATCGGAAGATTGATATGTTTTTAAATTGTGATTGCAGCTCCCCTAATTAAGATAGAGAGATGGGAAAAGTATCTTTTTGTAGTATTTTTTATACTCTTTTATTTGACGAGGCCAAATTAATACCAACGGAAAACAAAAAAAGAAGTGGACCCGTGACCAAATGAAAAACCCCCATGCCGCATCCACATAACGGAAATAAGAATTGAAAGCCAAGCCCCACGTGCGGTAAGTGTTCATCGAACTTTACCAACTGAAAGTGAAGTTCAAAAATGCAAACACCATAGGGGTTAAGATTAAAAAACATTTCAAATTTTAAAATTAAAATTTTGAATTTTTCAAAATGCGACACTTCAAAAAATTCGAAATTTTTTTAAAACAATCTTTGTATGTTTGGTATTTGATTGTGTGAGTTGTAACTTGGGATGATAATGGGTTTACTTAAAAAGATATATTCAAATTTAGCCTAACACATGAATTAAAAACAACAAAAAAACAACGTGTAAACTGAAAATAAATTTGGGCTAAATCTTAAAACAGTTTCATTAATAACAATAGATATAGTATTTTTGTTATTTAAAACCATTTATTTAAACAATGTTTTATTTTTAATTGATTTGTTTAAAATCTGAGACTACATGGGTTTAAAATTTTTATTAATTTCATTCAGAATTTGTAATAATTCACAACACAATACAAAAAAATAAAATAAACAGACTTTAAAAAGTAATTTCAATTACTGCTCAAGAAACACATCAAAATAATAATAACATATGGCATTGAATTGCTAACATTTATGCAAATTATATTCCTAATCTTAAACTTAGATCGTCACTTAAAGCAGAATCTCCTGAAATTTAAAAAAAAAGTTGCATCATTGTTTTGAAGTGAAATCACACCTGTAGATCCTCGCTATAGTCTTTAAAAGCTTCAGTAGTTTGGTGTATTTCTGTTTCAGAGAGATTGTAGAGTCTTCCTGTCGGAGTCACAGGATTTACTTTACACAAGACGTAACTTACAGGAAGCCATAATACATCTTGTGGGCTAGGGTAGGAAAAGGATGTAGATGGACCAGCTGGATGTAAAAAAGAGACCTTAACTTCATTCTCACTCTCTTCTTTTGCTAGACATATGCTACCCACCAGTTGTTTTCATAGATTATGGTTATGTAACCACCAATTTCTGTTATTTGCAGTCTGTCTTGTAATGCTGATACTTTTTCAGTAGCTGACTCGTTTGATCCTGAGAACTTCACTTTTATTTTTGAATTACTCAATGGGATAGGAATAAAAGCATGAAGTTTCTGGGTACCTTGTATTGTTAGAGACTTGCTTAGGCGATTTTCCAAAAATTGGTCTGTTTCTATGTATTCTTCTTGACTTACATATGTAAAGTTTGCCACAAAAATGTTCTGAATTGCCCATTCGTACAACTGAAATGGTGTTTGAATTTGATTCTCATAAGGGCGTTGTAAGCTGGCTCAGGCAGCTAACCTTTTCACCGTTCTACCAACGCCATCACATGGCCCTTTCCCGTGTGCTGTTGCTGAAAAATGCCATTCAGCATCAATGTTGAAGTCATTTTGATGGAAACATAAATTTGTGAATTTTTTCCGATTTTTGCACTGGGCTGCAGACCTGTCAGAGAAATAATAAATTTTTTTGATGCTGTTGTCACCAAACTTACTTTTCAATAAGTTAATAAGTTTTTTTTGGAAGCAGTACAGTGTAATTGTGTTGTGCTCTAAACATTCAGAAATTACTACAAAACTTACATGTTCAGTCTTTTCTGTTTTGTAATAGATGACAAATGGGTGGACTGTGGCTTGCCCACTGGTCCAGTGATAGCTCTGGGCTTCATCTTGAAGAAGAAAACTATAATTTTTGGCAAAATCACAAATGACGAGAAATTCGGAGTCCTTGAGATTTTCCTTAGTACTATTCATAAAAGACCTTTGCTGCTTAACAATGAAGTCATGTCTGACCAAAGCAGACAGTTTTTAGCAAAACAAATCAATAAAATCTGAAGTTGATATTTCTAATGTCTCCAAGTTGCATCTATCAACTGTAATCCATTGGCGAAATGTTAGTTTTTCAACTAAGTTCTCCTCGAAACCGTGCTCCATTACATTTCTTACTTCCTCATTCCCAGGATAGGCGGGACACTTCCCCAAATGACAATCTATGGAAGCAGGGTTGCACAATACTCTTGCAAGACAATGTTTGTAGGAAGATAATTGTCCATTTGTTAGTGAACCAATTCTTGCATTTTCCATCATCAGTTTTACATTTTGGTGTGCGGTGCATACACATACCGTATGAGTACTATTAGACCCTGCCAGGACAGTTTTTTTGGTCTGAGCTCTGCAAATTTGGAAAAACTGACTTTTGTGCCTGCAAATTTATCTTTGAATGACTTATAAGCTTCTGTCAAATTACATAAAATCAGCCTCTTTGACAATTTAACTTTATCTCCATTTTCAGTCCTAACAGAAACACAATCTTTCATTCCAGGTAAAACCCGACTAATTTCATCACTTTGGTAAAACGATCGTACTACTTCAGAAGAGAGACTCTTACCTGTTTTTCTATTAAGGCTTTCCAAAATTTCTTTCTATTTCAGAATTTTTTTTTATTGTCTTACCATATAATTAGGAGCATTGAACTCTTGCATGATTTTCCTAACACTCCATGACTCTGGTAAGCAAGTTAAAATTATCAACTGTTTATCTCTAGTGCAGTTAGAAAAATTACTTTTAAGATTGTCCATAAGAGAGTCATGAAGTATTTCATCCTCATCATCAGATGACTCTTGAATATTTGTAAAAAGCTTCCGTTTCATAGCAGAACTGATATTTTGAATTTTGGTTGAAGCATAACATTTAGATTTTAGCTTTTTCTTATTGACAGGTGATTCACCCAATTCATGGAACGGAGTATTCAGTGTTTCAATTACTTCTGACGTAGATGCAAAATTTTCCGTCCATCTTCTCATCAGCACAGGTTTCATTTGCTTCTTGACTAATTTTTGAAGTTTTCAGCTGCTTTCTGCAAGAATCCCAAATTTTAGTCTCTTTTGATAAGTCATCAAAATTTTCCAACATCCAGTCTGTCACATTTCTTAGCTTTTTTTATCCCTTACTCTATGGTCACTTTTTTTAAATGGATTGAAACATTGTATTATTGCATATCTTGTACTTTCCATTGTTGATTATTTGTGCATAAAATGTAAAATTCAAACAGTAAAATAACTGCCTCCCATTACCTGTTCATTTTTATTTTTCCTAAAAAAATCCTGCACAGCTTCAATTTATAAAAGTGTTTCAAAACTGAAAAAGATATACTTTATTCAATTTAAAGTTTTTAACCACAAAAGTTTTCAAACACATATCACTTTCATTGCATGAAACACATATGATCACCATCAAAACCTAAAGCAGACTGAGAAACACATATGATCACCATCAAAACCTAAAGCAGACTGAGAAACACATCTCATCACCATCAAAACCTAAAGCAGACTGAGGTCTGCAAGGTAGGAATGCAAGTTGCTGCTTGTTGGGTCTTGTTACCAATGATCTAAACAACAGAATTCCGGAAGCAGAAAAAAAGAATCAGTTTTTCAAGTCAGAACATGCAGAGTTTTGTCCAAACAAAATGTAGACTACAGTACAACTGCAGTCTTTTATTTTTTTATATTGTATTGTGAATTATTACAAATTCTGAATAATGAAATTAATAAAATTATTAAACCCATGTAGTCTCAGATTTTTTTTTTTTTTTATTGGAGGTTTAACGACCACCGTGAGCAACTCAATGGGCTATAAGCAGTCGCCCGTCCCTAATTTAGGGTCACTGGTTCCAGAGAAGGGAGAGAGCCAGTGCCGCAAGACAAACACAACATCCATGCCTCACCGGGATTCGAACCCGGACCCCTTTTGGACGAATGATCAGAGGCCATCGCTTAGACCACTGCGCCACCGGGGCGGCGTCTCAGATTTTAAACAAATCAATTAAAAATAAAACATATTTTAAATAAATGGTTTTAAATAACAAAAATACAATATCTATTGTTATTAATGAAACTTTTTTAGATTTAGCCCAAATTTATTTTCAGTTTACATGGTTTTTTAAATTTATTTTTTTTTCATTAAACTCTTGTGTTAGGCTAAATTTGAATATAGCTTTTTAAGTACACCCATTTTCATCCCAAGTTAAAACTCACACAATCAAATACCAAACATACAAAGATTGTTTAAAAAATTTTCGAATTTTTTGGAGCGTCGCATTTTGAAAAATTCAAAATTTAAATTTGAATTTTTTAAAATCTTAACCCCTATGGTGTTGTACATCAAATAAAAGAGCATAAAAAATACTACAAAAAGATACCTTTCCCATCTCTCCATCTTAATTAGGGGAGCTGCAATCACAATTAAAAAACATATCAATCTTCCAATTTGGGGGTGTTTTTGGACATTTTATACAGCTGTATTTTCAAAAGTGGTGGATATATGACGATGGAATTTGGTATTTTTCTTAATCTATATAAAGGCCACTTATGTATCAAATTTCATCAAAATCTGAGATGGTCAAGTCAAGTCGCTGTGTTGAGTTGATACAGAATGACTCAGTACACTTGTTTAAAGGAATTTCTAAGATATTAATATGAAAGCTTTCATATAGTTATAAATATTACATAAAATGATTTATAAACAAGAGTAACCCATTGCCAAAAATAGTGCATAGGTGTTCCTTTTTATGCTGCTAGTCGGCAAGCTTATAAAGCTTCTCTATCGATCAGTGAAACGTGCACATTTTAGTCATATGGTCTTACAGAGCACGTAATTTTAACAATTCCTTGTAACTTTGAATTCCCTTCAATTGCCATCCTCAAATTTATAACATATTATCACCACATCATGTAATTTCACATTTTTTTTTTAAATCAAAATGTCACTTATTGAAAAATTCAAGGTAAAATTTTAAATTGTATGACCTTGAAATTAAAATTTTAAAATTATGCATCATATATCATTTTAAAGTCAGTAAAAGCAGGTTTTAAAATCACCAAACCTCATCACTGTGACAAAAAGAACTTGAGTTTATAAGTACTTTTACAACATACAAAACACTGAAATTTAGCAAATTTCTTGAATTTTATGACTTCCTATTCTCAGGAAATTAAAAGCCATTGAGCTAAAAATTGGTACACATTCATTCCTTGGGTATGTCAACAAATCAACAAAGTTCCATAAAAAAAAATCCGAAGGGATCAGGTTGAAAATGCTGTTTTTCTGTGCTGAATTGACATGGAATGATCCCAATATTCAACCCCCCGCCCCTTTCACTATACCTCTGGTGTCCTCTTACCTTTCTCATATGAATGAATGGGATGTTTACAAACACAGTCTTATGAACAGGAACACCAAGATTTTAGACTTACTGCTAACATTTTGAAATTCTGGGAACCCATACTCTAAAAGTGACAAACCTGAATGATGAACATAGCTCCATTTGGCAATTTTTTGTTTACAATGCTGCATGGCAATTTTTAAGAGTTACTTTTCACATCAAGGTTTGTAATTTTCCAACAAAGCAAAATAAATTCAAGCACTTTCAAGAACTTTTTGAAATCAAATTATCATATGTGTGTGCTGTTGGTTGGTCAGAAATAGGTATTTTAACAAGTTCAAACCATTAAACTTAGCTGGGACAGGCACACCTTCAACGGCCTGCTTGTTACCCCCTGCTTCTCTGTTAGTTTATTTTATTAACTCTGAATTGCCTCTGTGTTTCAGTGTTCTTCAAAATCATTTTATTCAGTGCAATACTTTGAAAGGGTGCATTATTTTCGTATTCACGGGTCATTCCGGAAAAAAAAAGCGCAAAAACCATGTCCAAGAAAGTATGATTTTTCATTTAAATAATGGTGGGGTTTTCAAAAGTAACTGTGTTTGTCTCTTGTTCCTTATTTCGTTTTGTTCAGTCAGGTATTTTTTATAAGTGTTAGATCAAATACAGTAATTTACAGCAATTATTGTTTATAGCTGGACAGAGAAAATCTGCTGTCACAGGCTCAAATTTGAGGTTCAAAGAAGTTTCCTATTGGATGGTTAAGAGTTATAATTGCTATTTGACTCGTATGTAAGAAAACTCCTAGTTATAAAATATATTGACAAAAAAACATTAAAAAAAAAGTTTCTGTGTGTGTGTGTCCCATACTTTATTCAGCTCTGTTATGTCCACTCTGTTACAGCAAATTAGAAAAAATATTTTGAAATCACATTAAAATTGACAACATTGCTGAAGTTCCTGGAGGGTTTTGTGCTCACTTCATATGTCAGCCATATTGGATTAAATCCTCAAGAACAAGGTAAGATGCATTTCATGTCTGTGATTACCTCAATACATTGAGTAAATGTCCACTCTGTTACATTAATATTTTTATCTTATAGATATTTCAAAATGAAATAAATCCTTGACAGATAGTGCATGACCAATAGCTGTTTATTAGTCTAAAGTTATTTATCATTATTTGAAATTTTCAACCTACAATGCTGCTTTTAAGGTTAGTTGTCCACTCTGTTACATAAGGAATGTAACAGAGTGGACAATTTGTAACAAACATGCAATTCCTTTTACTATAAAAGCCATTTTAACATTCAAATTGATATTTCTATTGTTATTAATATTTTGTGCATGTAATCTGATACTCAAAGATTAATTATTTTTTTCAGAGAATGTCGAAAGAGCACAATGCAGAGCGACAACGCCATTACCAGGAGAGGTGGGAACAAGATCTCCAGCGAGAACAAGAAAAAAGATCTTTATGTGAGGATAAATGCTGATCGATAGCTTTTAGTAAAGATGCAAAAAGTAGTTTTAGGTTTAATATTTATAATTTTCCATTTCTACTCATTTTACATAAACAACATTTTTTAAGAACCTGAAATGTTTCTTTCCCTTTAATGTTTTTCACTTAAGTATGTTTTCCTCTGAGCTCTTGAAAAGATTTATTAACATTCTAATGTGTTTCATTTTTTAATTGTCAGAATTATTTGAATTTTTAAATTTTCTTTCAGATATCATTCCAAGAGAAAAACAATACATGCATTAAGTGGATGGTCACAGAGAGCACAACGAAAAAGTGGACAGAAGTTAAGAAGAGTCAAAGAGCTAGAGTTACACCTGACCGAAAAGTTAGTGAGGAGCAAGTAACAAGCACGCCCACAGCAACACTGCCCTTTCCCACATCTTTTAGCAACAATATTCAGAAGCAAAAATCAAAATACAACAAACACAGATATAACAGTACAAAACTAGCAAGAGAAAATTTACAGATGAATTTAAAAGAAATTGAATCTTTGAAAAGGTCAAATGAGAAGTATAGGAAAGAGTTTTTCGTTCTCAAAATAAGATTAACATGATTCCTAAAAAAGTCTATCTTACACCGAGGTCCAAAACAAAAATATGGCTCAAACAATATTTTAAAGGCAAGCAGAAAGTTGTTCAAGAAAAAGTTGCACAGAAATTGTTCATACACTCAACATTATTACACTCTTCGAGAGAGACTTATTTTTCAAGCAGTTGCAAGACAAAAGCCATGCTATGTTGCATTTTAGCTTCAGGAATTGTAAAAAAGTATAAATGTATGCAAGAACTCAGATTTAAATGCTTGGGTTTAAAAAGACAACTAATCTGTGCCAAAAAAAAAAAAAAAAAAAAAAAGATGTTGCACATGAAAAAAAAAAAAAAAAAATCCACAAAAATTTATTTTTTTTACTGAGATGTACTGCTGGTAAAAAAGAAATGGTAACTAAAAGGAAAGATAAAAAGTAGAAAAGGTATCATCTTGATACAGTTTCTAATCTTCACAAAAAGTATATAAAAGATAGAAAAATGTAGCTATCACCCATTTGCTCGCTATCACCCATTTAATGTAGTAATAGGCCTCTTCACAGCACGAAATGTCTAATGAAAAATGATTATGTTTAATGAAATGTAACTGGACAAAGGCTGTGAAAAAAGAATTGAGGAAGAGAGTACAAAGGAAATTGCACCAAATAATAACAAAGCAGAGAAACCACATGCTGGCAGGATTTAAAGCAGATGGTACTGTTCGTAAATTAATGTACAGGTATGTTGTAGTAGCACAGGCAAAAGTGGATGATGATGGAGAAGTAAAAGTGATGAATTTGAAGACTGTTAATGATAGTGGGAAGTTACTCTGAGCCAATGATGAGGACATTTCCTACATCTATAATATTATAACCAAATATCTCAAATTTTACCTGAACCCAAATTTAAGTTGCAGTGTGGTCATCTGTACTATGAGTTTCCATACAATGTGGATGTATATCAGAAAGTTTAAGATTCTTTTATGTAAAATATTTATTAATTGACTAATAAACAACAAATTAAAGATTAAAGAGTGTTTTTATTTATTTAAAATACCTAATCCAGTGGTGTGGTGTATTTCCAAGGGGACAAAGTTGTCCACTCTGTTATAGGAGGTTGTTTTGGCATTCCAGGGTAAAACAGCTGAAATACAGTGAATTAAAAGTGTTCACCTGTTTTAAGATCTATATTACTTGTTTAAAACATAAGAAACATGGTTATGTAAATTGAACACATAACAGAAAAATTAACTTTTTCCTTGTATTATGCCAAAATCTGTAACAAAGTGGACTACAATATAAAAAAGTGTAATCTATATTTATGGTAAACTTTATTAATATGTATGATAATTATATATGTATTTGTATACATAAGAGCAAAACTGAAGACTAAGGAAAAACTTTAGAATTTAAAACGAAAGTTGCAAAATAACCTGAAGATCATTTACAGGAAAAAAAATAATTTCAAATGAATAATTACCACAGAATAATCAAAAGTTATTCGTGTAACAGAATGAACAAAATCTTCCACTTCTCATCAGAAAACAAAGAAAATCACTTACTATTACTTAATTCACAAAACAAAATTTTATACTATGATAAAGTACACACCCTTGGTTATCATTGAAGCATCAAGTTATTGTGTAAATATAATTTTCGGAATGACCCTCACCCTCCAACAAAAACACATCCCTAACTCCAGTCAAGCAGAAGCTCATCACAAATCGCAAATATATCATTTCCACTTATTTTACTCCATAGTGATGTCATAGCCAAATCACCAGCTGTCCACGCGCTCCCCTGAGTTGAATGTAAGTTTTGCGCTATTTGATCAGCTTGGTGTTTTTATTGGAACTACACAAAAATCTCTTATATAACTTTTCGGCACACACAGGGGTCGCGCTGGCTCTTTTAAAGTTTTCGCCAATTTATTCGCCAAATTCAATTTTTTATTGCCAAAGTGTTATTACAAAAAGGTAATCGCCAAAGCTTTTTTTTTTTTTATCACCAAAACGATTTTTTTTTCGAAAATTGCGAAAATGGCGATCAGCAGCGCGACCCCTGAGCACACAGGATTATTTTACAAATGCTCTTTCATATCATTTCTTAAAAAAAAAAAAAAAATTTCAAGTACTATTTGTCTTTTTCAAGTACTTTCAAGGACTTGAAATTTTTTTTTCAAGGAGTGTGCAAACTATGTGCATTTCACATTTGTTTGTCAATGTGTTGAGTGTTAGCATTGTTCCGGACAAAGGTAAAACTTTAATGATGTAGAAACAAGTAGAGCAATTTACACTTTTATTAAAACTATAGTGTAATGAAAATTCATTGCTTTTCTAGCTATCACCATGAGGTTTGTTGTTAAACACACATCAACTAAAATGGAAAAGAGAGATGAGCAACCAATCTGTTCCCCATAAACCTCCAACCACCTGAAATAAATGCAGTTCTGTAATAATCTGATTGGTACAAAGGTGGGTGTGCTTAAATGGAATCTAGGAAATGATTTCCTAATAGTAGGCTAAACATTTGGAACATCTGAGAAATACTCTACATTTCCTGCAACAGATTTTTCATTGCTGTCATACAGAAAATAGTAAAACTATAGTAGCAATCCGTTTAGCGGTGTAGGAATATATAAATTAACGTTTCCAAGCTTTTGCACATCACCCAGATGGCTTTTTCAAGGAAGGTGGACAGAAACTGCCTGTGCCAATAAATTAGATTACTAGTATAATTTTACTATTTTCTACATAATTGGTGTATTGTTTCTTGTTATTATAAGCTGTCATACAGTTTATCACTTTAATAAAATGTTAATGGGGTACAACTAATATTCATTACATACACTAAACTTTAACAGAAAAGAAAGTGATTTTTTTTTTTTACCAAAACGAGCAATCACCGAAGATTTATTCAGAACAACTGGTGGAGTCACAGATGAATCTGTTGATGCCTCTGGAGAGGCACATCTCTGCCCTTCAAGACTAGATGTATACAGTTTCTCCTGTGTAACACTAATTTCATCTGATGAAAAAAACAGAGGTTGTTCCTCATCTTCCACTGCTATGTGTGGTTTGTGCTGAACAGTTCTTTTGGTTGGACAGGATGAAAATACAGAGCTTTCTTTTAATTCATGGGATGAAGATTTCTCTGCACTTCCATCAGAAGGACCCAGAAGAACAGGTTTGTCACTTCCTTCAGTTGAAAGCTGTTCAAGTTTTTTGGGTGGATGAGACGAAAACTTTTTCCTGTTCACATTTGGAGACTGTTCCCTGTTTTGTACTGCTGTGTTACATGACTGTTTTCCACTTTCTTTTGCTGGAAAAGATGGAGACTGTTGCCTATTTTGTGTAGCTGCATTACGTGACAGTTTTCCACTTTCTTTTACATGACTAGATGACAGTTCCTCCTTGAAGAAATGATTACCACTTTTTGACTGACTAGATGGAGACTCTTTCTCCGCTAACACACGTTGACTTTCTTCAAGGGTAGGAAATGAACACAATTCTTCAGCTGACAAGGCAGTGCCCTGCTCATTTTTAAACAGTGGCTCTTTTTCTGGAATGCTAATTTCATTGGTCAGCATGGGCTCAATGTTATCTGGAATATGCAAGTCATCCTGAAAGAAAAACAAATTATTAACATACATGTTTACTAGTATATTCCTGAAGAATGGATTTCTAAACATAACAGAATATGACAGCTCTTTGAGAATATAAAAATCATTCAGCAGAAGGCTACACATAAAGTAACATGATTCAGCAGTCTGTAAACATTTAGAATTTGTTTTAAAAAATATATTTTAAGACCAATTTCTCTTTAGCACACATGCTTGCATTATAAGCATCTGAGCAAAAGTGTTTTTAAAGGTAATAATCTTACTCATAGTTTAGTTAGGATGCAATCTAGGAATGTAGAAACAATGTTGAGAGCACATGCACATGCATTATAAAATTAAGATAAAAACATAGCTTTAATCATGGTTGGTCATTTTTTGCCAAGGTGGAAAAAACCAGGGTCAAAACCTCAAGGGGGGCAGGGAGGGGGGCTGTGCCACTAAACACAGGTTCTTGCCATTTTTGCCACAAGCATGCCATATGTGACTAACCTTGCTAAGTAGTAATAATTTGATGCCTGTTTCCTAGATTGAAAAATGGTTTAAGATGGCTATACAACTATGTATAGCCATCTTAAATCATCAGGCAGCTTACCTACTTCACCGTAAATACAGAGGACAACTCAACAATTAACAGAAAGAAAGAAAATGGATGGCAGTAATTAATATGCATTTCTTGCCATACGTAAGTTTGACTTGAAAGAGGAGACTTTTACATTCAATGCATTTTTTAGAAGTGCAGTAAATTGTGTAACACGGCATTTCCATATCTTGTAGCATTTCAGTGGAGTTTTGACATTATTAGCCACATGTCATGGCTCTGCATCAATTGAAAGAATATTTTCAAACTGTTTTTTCACACATTCATAGTTTCATAACAAACTATCGTTAGACACCTGAAGCAGTTTTTGTATTGTTACATGTTTTGCAATTAAATAAAATTAAAAGACTGCAAAGCAGATACGTTCTGCAAGGTTTGTGGTAACTGGTCTTTAAATATTAAATGTTGTGAATGATGTTTCTTTCAACAACAGATTACAGTAAAGCTTGTCTTTTTTTAACATTCACATAATATGGCTACAGATTTATTGCAAACTTATATAAAGAAGGCTGAGAAAAAGTGAAAGATGTGATATGTTTGGGACAAAAAAATTGAACAAAACAGTTTTTTATATTTCATTTGTACTTACAGGGTACAGCTTTAATTCAGATTATTAACCCAGTTTTCTTTCTGTAGCAATTTTGTATGTTTTCAAGGATAAGGGAAACAGAAAATAATTAATACCTTTCTAATTAATATATACTGAGTGACCAAAATAAATGTTTTGCTAATGAAACATTTTAATTTTCCTTTTTTTTTTTTTTTTTGGAGGTTTAACGACCACTGTGAGCAACTCTCAATGGGCTATAGCAGTCAGCTGTACCCAAAAACTGGTTCAAGGGAAGGGAGAGAGCCTGTGCTGTAAGACAAACACAACATCCATGCCCCACTGGGATTCAAACCCGGAACCACTAGGATGAATGGTCATAAGCCAGCGGTAAGACCACTGCTCCACTAGGGTGGCCTCTTACTTCTTTCCCATTTCTGCCAGTCCCCTTCCCGTTTTTATGCTGTTTTTCTCCACTGACTTCGGAAAAAAAATTTCTGCCAGCAAATACCGTCTTTATTAAAGATACTGGTTTAAACCAAAGAACCAATTGAGGAGAGCACAAGCAAAACCAAACATGTCACAAAAACGTGAATGGTCTGATTCTGTTTCAGTATCATAAGCTGACTGAAACCAAACAGCTCCTACTCATTTTATAGGCGAAAAATGTGTGATTCAAGCAAAAACGAACATGTTCCAGTTGCAGGCTCAAGCAAAATCAAACATGTCGAGTGAACTAATCAGAGCTCCAGAATTTGGTCATGTGACGAAGCTGATAAGAGTGACGCAGTGGCATTCACGTTTTCAGACAGTCGACATGTTCTGTTCAAACGTGGTGATTATTTTCGTGTGTTTGTCATAGTTTTAGAGATATGGCAGAGGTTGGAGATGGTTTAGTAATGGTGAAGGAAGGTTAAAAAAAAAAAAAAAGAAAAAGAACCAAAAGAGAATGTGTAAAAGAAAAAGCTAAGAAAGAATGCTATGGTGCACCAGATGGTTCCAAAGTTTTCATGGGTTGCAAACACATCAGAACACTTAGTTCTCATGCTATAAAATTTGTCCATGTGATGCGTTATTCATTTGTGAAAAGTTATTGCCATGTCAAGATGAAGTTATACAGGACAACACAGTCGCTGGGCGAATCAGTGTCAAAGATGTCAAACATTAACGACTTCTGAAGGAAACGTCTGTGCAAGGTAGGAAAGCTAAGCCTCATGCTTTTTACGTTGCTTACACCGCTCCCGCAAAGGATGGAAAGATTGTTCGTGCATGCCAAAAGTTTTTACTGGCTTTGAAGTGTTTAAAAAGCTCCTGCCTCAACAACATCAGCAAACTTGTTAAATCAGGAGATGCCATAAAAGAAATAAGAGGGGGTGATCAGATTAGTCATAAAACTGCTGAAAAGAAAGCTAAGGTTCACGAATTTCTTGGAAACCTAAAGGGCAGCGAATCCCACTATAACAGAAAAAAAATTAGTGCACATTTATTTGCATTGTGAATTGACACAAAATAAACTGAGGTCCATTTACAATAACTCAGTTGCTCAGGAATTTTGGGTGGCGAGGGCCATGTTTCAGCACATCTCTGAATTCAATATTGCATTCAAATCCCCTGCTTCGGATGTGTGCACATTGTGCACTACTCACCCTACAGAAAAAAAAATGAAAATCACCCAGACAAACAAGCAAAACTGATATTGGAGAAAAGAGTGCATAAACTAAGAGCAAAAGCATTCTATGAACTCCTAAAGGAAACAGATGATGACAGCACTCTCACATATTGTTTTGATCTGTAGCAGGTGCAGTCTCTACCTAAAACCCCAATACAACAAGTTTTCTATTCGAGTCAGATCAGTTTTTGTATAATTGACCAGCAGGCGAAGTTACCTTTCTTCTACAAATGGAAAGAGGACAAAGCTGGAAAGGGGTCAGTTGAAATTTCCTCTGCTTCGATTGTTTTCTTCCAAAAGAACATAATACCTCAAAATAAGAACAGCATTTGTTTTTTATATGATGGGTGTGGGGCAGAATAAAAATAACAATGTTCTTTATGCCTAAATGAACATTCTGGCTAAAAACCCGATGTGTTCTGTACAAAACATCACTTTGTATTTTCCGGTGTGCCGCCATAGTTTTTTTACCAGCTGATAGAGTTTTCAGGAGAATCGAAAAACAACAAATTAAATTCCTTTTTGTTTGTTCATTTATACAACAGATGAGTACCTGAAAGTGTACAGTGATTTTGGGACAGTGAGGTGCCTAGGAAAAGACTAGGTGTTAAAAGATGCTAAGTCACTTTCAGCAATCTACAAGACTTTGGATCACATAAAGGACATGAAGATTAAAATTTCCAAAATAAGAGGTAAAAGTGGCACTTGCAGCATGCAAGTTGTTGGTCAGTTGTTTTATAGATCTAAACATGAAAAGGCACCAGTGACTTCTAAAAAAAGGGATTGCTTCATGTGCAGCCATGAAGTTTATTACACATGTTTTACCATTAGATCATGAAATTTCAGCTGAAGAAAAAAAAAAAAAAAAAAAAAAAAAAGGATTTGGATTCCCTTCTCAAAGGCCTTTTTGGAAATTCGTGGAGAAGTTGAGGAGTTCCCAGGAAGAATTTGGTATGCAAGACTGATTGATGGACCTAATGCACAGCCTAATGAAAATGATGAACATCAAGAACAATGTGATTGCCTGGAGGAAGACTGTGGTCTACATATTTGATTTTTATTAATGTACTTGTTTTCTAATTTTCATAAAAATCCGTTTTTCTCAGTCAAGCATTTTTAATACCACCTATTATTATGATAAATGATAAATACACAGTTGACTTGGACCAGGAACATCAAATAGAAGTCATCGCTTTTTCCACGTTAATAAGCGAGTCACGGAAAAATTCTCATCGGCCGCCACTGGGAATCAAACCCAAGGTCTTCCAGTTGTGCGCCGGATATGCTTCCACTATACCACAGCAGCCTCGAAATTCTCCAGACTCACTAACAACAAACTATCAAACCCCACGGCCGATCAGAATTTTCCCGTGACTCACTTATAAACATGGAAAGAGCGATGACTTCTATTTGATGTACCTAATATTATGTTTGTTAATTTGTAATGAATTTAGCAAAATAAAGACATACCAACATGTGACAGCAACTTTGGTAAATAACGAACAAAAATTAAAAAAAGAAAGAAAAACAACTGAAAAGTGAAAATGCTTCTCTTTCTCCATCAGCCTTTTCTTTTAAACCTTGAGATTTTTTGTCAGGGAATAGCCTGTATTCTATTAAAGGCAGGGTGATTATTGAACAGTCAACCTGCCTTTAATAGAATACCTATTCCCATGACAAAATGCTTGAAAATAATCAAGAGAATCAGGAGCTCTCACCATTTTATTCAACCATGTAGGGGATATCGCCATTATTCTCTACATCGGGATTCTTACACTCCTCAGGACTGGAGACCTTCTTCTATCAAAATTTTCCCCCTTTCTGGTCTTAATTTTTCTCTTAATCGCCGCCTTATAAAAAAAGCCACCGAGTTCAAAACACCACCGAGTTAAAAAAAAACCACCACCGAGTTCAACAAGTTAGTAAAATCATGCAATGCATTGATTAAGATACGCTTTCAATATACTAGAAATCATTACTCAAGCTATTACTCAAGTTATGAGGGAAATGGCTATGGAATAAATCTCACCGCTGTGTCCTGACCTTTGATCCATTTGGATGATATTCAACAGAACTGGTTCAGTATATCTCCGAAATAACATGATAAAATTTTGTTGCAATCGAAGCAATTTTACGGAAGTTATGATGCATAAGCGCTATGTAATAGATCCCGCTCCTGTGTCCTAACCTTTACCCCATTTCGCCCATTTTCAATAGGATTCGTCCCCAGACAGGTCCCTACAACATATCATCCAAATCGAAACATTTTTACGTAAGTTATGACTCATAATGGTGATGGAAGTGATTCCGTCCTATGTCCTGACCTTTGACCCCATTTCGCCAATTTTCAATAGGGTTTGTCCCCAGGTGGTCTCCTACCACATACTAAAATTTAATCGAAATCGAACCTGTTTTACGTTAGTTATGACACATAAGAGCAATGGAATAGATCCCGCTCTTATGTCTTGACCTTTGACCCCATTTCGTTCACTTTCAATAGGGTTCCTTCCCAGGTGTTCCCCTACCACATACTAAAATTTCATCGAAATCAAATGATTTTTATGCGAGTTATCGTGCGGACGAACATACGCACACAACGCATGACGTAATGAGGCAGATGGGAATCGCCACCACCTGCTAGCAAGGTGTGACGTCATAAAACTTTAATAGGATCAACAAATACAAGAATTGCTCCTTTAAGGTGAACGTCAAGTAATTTTGCTTCCTGTACTTCGAATGGAAAAATTTCTGTACACATTTTCTTCCCAATTAATGCGTTCCCAAGGATGAAAATTTGAACATTGATTAAAATAGCTTCATTTTATAACTTTGAATACTTAATATTTTCTAAAACATAACCATAAATATGCAATCCAACATTTTTTTGTCTGCTGACATCATGAAAATACAGGCAGCGCCATCTTTTCTGGACAATTAATGCGTTCACAAGGATGAAAATTTGAACATCGATTAAAATAGCTTCATTTTATAACTTGGAATACTTAATATTTTCTAAAACATAACCATAATTATGCAATCCAACATTTGTTTGTCTACTGACGTCATCAAAGTACAGGTTGTGCCATCCTTTTTCTGGTTTCAACACCACCAAAGGAAAAGTTATTGATCTTTAATATAATTATGGTTATGTTTTAGAAAATATTAAGTATTCCAAGTTATAATAAAGTTATTTTAATCGATGTTCAAATTTTCATCCTTGGGAACACATTAATTGTGAAGGAAATGTGTACAAAAGTTTTTCCATTGGAAGTATAGGAAGCAAAATTACTTGACGTCCACCTTAATAATATGGGATAAGAGCGATGGAATGGATTGCAATCCTATGTCTTGACCTTTGACCCCACTTCACCCTTTTTGAAAAAGATTCGTCTCCAGGCGGTCCCCTACCACATAGTAAAATTTCATTGAAATCGAACCATATTTACGCAAGTTATGACGCATAAGGGCAATGGAAGGATCCCGCTCCTACGTCGTGACCTTTGACCCCATTTGTCCCATTTTCAATAGCGTTCGTTCCCAGGTGGTCCCCTACCACATACTAAAATTTCATCGAAATCGAACCATTTTTACGCCAGTTATCGTGCGGACGGATGGACAAAGCTGGAGCATATACGCTTCTTCAACCTACGGTTGGAAAGGGTAAAAAAAACACCACCGAGTTCAGAAAAAAAAAAAACTCCAGTTTGAACTACAGAGTTTGAAGTAACGACACGAATGCTGTAATGAATGCAACGTAGGAATAGATAGGTAAATTAAATTCAGAATACGTTCAAGCAAAATTCAACAAGTCACTAGAGCACCTGATCAAAAGCAAACATGTCACTTGAAGCCTGAACAAAAACAAACATGTCAACAACAAAAGTTTAATATTTTGATTTTAAAACATTTTTGATCTGAATCACATTTACAGACATGTTTGGAGCGTCAAAAAGGAAGTGGCTGATAGTCAACCTTTGATGTACCACCACCATTTGTCACTTTACATTATGGTATCACACCAAATTTGCCAATCTTTTTTACGTAACGGGTCATTTCACGACCAGTTCAACTACTAGCCCATGTCAGATTTCATTCGTTTGTCAAAATAGTGAATAACTTTTGCTTGAATTTGAAATCATTCTACACTAATTTTACTTGCAAGTAATTCTGAGTCAAGCAACCAATAAAATGGCCATTTTCAACCTGACCCCTTTTGACATAAATCCCAAATTTTAGCTCTGGTTCAAATTACATAACACTGAAAATGAGAAAATCATGACCTTTGGATAATCTTTGAGTAGTTGTATTTCTTTATATGATTGGGCTAGAAGGTTGAAATTTGTGTCTTTTTATAGCATTTCATATAAGCTTTTAAATCATGTGCTCAAAAAAAAAAAAAATTGACCTTTTCAAGGTCACAGAAATAACCTTTGAGCTTGAAAATTTTAAAAAACTAATTTTAAATTAAAATATATATATATATATATATGCCATTGTTAGACTTCTGTTAAATGGTATGCCAACTTTCAAGCTGAGATCACAATGGGATCATTATTTATAAAATATTTAACCAAAGTTTTATCTGCTCAATTTTGATGCTGTAATATGCATGCCAACAAATAGGCACCCAATATATAAAGATTAAAGAATGTGATGAACAGAATGGTTAAAAGCAGAATCTGAAAACTTTTTACTGAAAAACTTAATTTATCTCCCATGTATTTATTTCTTGGCACAATACACACTGCATTAATACTGTTTAAGGCTGAATCTACTAAGAATAGAAACTGTGAAGAAACACGAGTTCAACTGTTCAATTATTTCAAGGACCAGTTTTGTAGCCAACCTCTCTGCTAAGTTGTAAATTTTCTTCCTACCAGATATGTCAGCTTATGTCTATAGAAAAGGAGTTTGCAGAGATTAACAGTGTATGTTTAAAAAACAGGTAGCTGTCCCGGTGGCCAACTGGTCTACAGTGCTAACTTCTAAGCATTTATTTGAGAACTGCCGGAGTTTGAGGCGTGGGTGCTACAGATTCCCTTTTATGGAACAGTTGGCCCTAAATTAGGGATAGGCAACTACTTACAGCTCTCAGAGTTGCTCATGGTGGTCGTTAAAACTGCAAAACATACAAATTATGTTATATATCCATAACTGGATATACTTTAAAAGATTTAATTATCTGCATTAGTACTATGATTAACTAAATCTCTCCAGTATATTCAACTTGATGGTCAAGCAAAACTGACCACCGTTTAACCACACAACATAATGAAACAAAAACAGCATTGATCCTCCCAGTGCAATGCTCACTTGGAGGGTGAAAAGGGCAATGGACACAATTTCACCAAGAAGTCCACTTACATGTGCATGAACCCCGCCCCTCCAAACCCCTTTTTTGCCTATTATATGATCAAAGCATAGCCCCTTAAAGTGGGTAGCAGAGAGCCTCTTGCACAACATTCTTCCAGAGCATTTGGTGTACTTCCTTCCCATTGCTTTTTCTGTTAACATTTATCTATTTGCACACCTAGATTCCCAGTGCTGCTGTAATTTTATTATGTGTGACACTACTTCCATTTCTTCATTCCCAGACAGTTCACAGCAAATTTCCTCTGCCATGTTAAACATGAAACTAGTGTATTGGTGGGGCTAAAGCCTAAATCTAGTAGGAAGTATTTCACACAGTTTTCAACAAAGTGGTAATAAAATTGCACCATTTTTTCATGCTTTATGTATCCTGTAGTGTAAGGATTGTTAGCCAGAATATCTGCTAGGACTCTATAAAGTACAATTGGCGACATATGTAGGGTTTTTAGCAGTAAGTGGTAACAAATCCGAGATGTACCTGTGATTCTGTTCCTGAATTTTAAAGTAGTACAGACTATTTATTGCCTGGAGTCTCTTTTGTGGCAGAGAGGGAAGTGAATGACATCACACTATTGTATTTCCAGATGTGTTGGACAAAATTAGGACTGTTCAGAAGTCTTTCAACCCCATATTTATCTGTAGTTCTGGAAGGGGAAATAAGGCTGTTACGACAGCAGGAATTAAAATGACCATTAGTTTCATCATTAGCGAAATGCAAAGAGTGCCAGTGTGCACAGTCAATTTTCACTGCACCCAAGCTGTGCTCATGTACATGGGAATTTCGTCCAATAAAGCTTTTCGAAAAGACAGGTTATTGCATGTACAACAGCAATAACACTCGTTACGTGTGCAGTCTAAATTCCTTCGTTCACGTACATTATAAAAAACACACCCTTGTTTGGGTGGTCTCCCCCAAGTGCTACTAATAATAGAACCTTGTTTCCATCCTCACTGTAACAGTTTACAATTGAATTGCAGGGGAAGCACGTGCAGACGAGTCGTCCTTGACAATAGCCAATCAACTCCTTGCTTGTCGGTTCTGGCTGGCGCCATCTCTTAAGGTCATACGACGTAGCCATCTGCCAGCGTTGAGTTAGGACAAAGTGAGAGTACTTAGCGTATGCTTGACTGAGTGTTGTGACAAGTACAGCAGTTAGCTGATTAAATTCATAAAAAAAACTATGTTTTTCACAATTCTTGGAATTGGGATCTGTAAAATGAGCCTTCTCCCAAGGTTGTATGGTGTACCTATGTCCCACAATTTTGTGCAACACTACAGAATTACGTATAAGATATCATTAACCTTAGAATGGTAATGTGCATAAATTTTATGTATATGACATAAGAAAAAGAATGCCATGCTCCATTGATTAAGCATATATTCAATCAGGCTGAGCTTTGCTCTCCTCAGACTGTCAATTCCAGGATCTAAACATCACCTCCTTCTGTCCCTGTTCTTTTACATGGTGACATCATCTGGAGGCTACTGCATAAATTTTATTCATCGTCACCAATACAGGTAAATTGTTGTACAGAAATTTTACGCATGTTTACCAGTGCATGATAATTCATATGCATAAATATTCCACATAGCTACTAATAATGCACTAAATTATAAATTTTTTTTGTGGAGGTTTTTATATCTCATCTTTGATATCTGTGGCGCTCTGTTTCCAGTATTTTAGAAGTCAGCAGAGTTGTATAAAAATAAAATGTATCTGCGTACCCAACCATTGAATCAGAAAACTTGCTGCAAACCTGTGAAGCGCCAATAAAAACAGAAAAACATAATTTTAAAAAAATTAATAAAACAATAATTATTAGAACACTGCAGATTCTAATGAGGACAAAATAAGTATATTACAACTGAATGTGCAGCAATTTGTAAGAAATGGATCTTTATGGCAAAATATTAAAATATTGGAAAGCAAGACTTCATAAAAGCAAAAGACTAATTAAAGAAAATGTTTATATCCAGAAAAACAGTTCCATTAAAGAACCTTCAAAAATTATAAATGGCATTTTCAACAACTTAATTGAAAAATTACCCGAAACTACTAAAAAATTAAGGAGACTTAAAGTACATAAGATTTTAATTTAATAACTGGCAACTGCAAGAAAAACCTGGCAATAAAATTTAAAGTCTTTCTGCGTAAACTGAAAGTTTTGAGAGTTCTTATTCATTGAGAACAGACCTTGATAAAATCTAGAGGCTAGAAACGTCTGTAAAAGCAAAAGAACTCAGATGTGAAAAAATAATTGAACGTTCTTCAAGTCACAACAGAATTGAGGATATTAATCTGAATAAAGCCTTGATTAAGTGCTTTAGTTACAGTAAATAACATTTTTTTAATCTACATGCAAAAACTACCTGCAAAATCTGCTAATGATTTGGAAACTATCTGCGTACAGCGTGCACGCATACGTCTACATTCTGCTACTCTGGAAGTCAGTAATGAAATCAGATGAAACTGATAGAGCTAATAATCCTATTTCGCAAGAATTACCTGAAACTACTAAAAAATTAAGGAAAAAGTTATTTATAGGGGGAAAGAGAATCTGAAGAAGAGGACCTAGATGATAGCGATGCAGATCCAGACTTTGTGACTTTTGAAGAATTGATTTATGACGAGTTTAAAAAAACTGAAGTACTTCCGATACACGGTAAGATGAGAAAGATTGTGTGCCAAATGTTCAGTAGGTCCAACTCTCTGTGCAGAGGAATCTGTTGATACTTAAAATACTATCAAAAAATTGATACTGTCTTAGTTGGGTAGAATGGCTTTATGTGGAAAACTCAGAATGCATCGCCTAGTAGTAAAACTCCAAAAAGAAATATTGTGCATGTGCTCCGTGGACTGTCATACTCAGCATCATCTTCACATAATCCAATAGTGTGTTTTCAAATTATACTTTTCTGAGGAAATCATTGATACAATTCTTTCCCACACAAATGAAGAAAAGTTCATCAAAGACAAAATAAAAATAAAAAAGGGGGTAAGCCACTAAAAAGGCTGCAATTCATAATATTTTTAAATAAACAACTGACAAAAGAATGGCATCAACACAGACTGACTCTTCTCAAAATACACAAAGAACTAAAAGCAGTTATAGAGGAAGCACTACTAAGAGTGATGCTAAATTCCAACATGGACCAAGAAAGTACTGCACATATTGTCCATATACCAAAAAGAGGCATACAACTACTTACTGCAATAACTGTCAGACGCCAATTTGCGGGAGCATCAAGTAAATAAAGGTATGGAATGCCAAAACTATTATTTTTTTTTTTTCAAAACTTCAATTTCAGTGTTTTATAGTAAAATCTACATACTGTTTAAAATAATGACTTTAAACTCAGTATTAGGAAAAATTGATGTAACACTTCAGTTATTCATTTTCTTATCTTCATTTTTTAAAAGTGTGAAGTTTTAATATGTAGTTTATCAGTGATATAGTTCTGAATAAAAAAGTGCCTTAGCAGTGGTGCATTTGTGACTAGGCAAAAACAACTCTGAAAGAAAACTTTCAAACGTGTTTTAAAGTCGGACTTGTTTTAATCATTCATAATTTTTAATTAAATTTCATTATTCATGATTTTATTAATTTTTGTTAAAACTGCTGAGTTTAGGCAATTTAAAACAAAAGAATGAATGTTACATGTGAGTCACATGCCAAGAATATAACTTTCTTCTTTATTTCTATAAGAAAAGGAAGTGCCTTTGTGATGAACGTGATTCTAAACAATTTAAAATATTAAGTATTAATAATATATTAAATATTCAGTGTTGTTTCATTGATTTGGCCTATCAGCCTCTCCTATGAATAGGGGGGCAGTAATGGATATTTGCCGCCCCGGTGGCGCAGTGGTCTAAGCGATGGCTTCTGACCATTCGTTCGAGTTGGGTCCGGGTTCGAATCTCGTGAGGCATGGATGTTGTGTTTGTGTTATGGCACTGACTCTCTCTCCTTTCTCTGGAACCAGCGACTCTAAATTAAAGAAGGGCGACTGCTTATATCCCATCTAATTTTTCACGGTGGTAGTTAAACACCCAATCCAAAAAAGAAAAATTGTTACCTTCTGTGTGTGATTGGGGAGGAGGGGGCATTAAATGAACACCATGAGTACCCAGGGCCATAGGCAGTCGCCCGTTGCAGATTTGGGGCCACTGGTCCGGAAAAGGGGAGAGCCCGGGGCTTGCTATATCCTGGTCTCAGGTCTGGGACCAGCGCTATATCCTGGTCTCAGGTCTGGGACCAGCTCTAGCGGTTAGCCCGAAGCCAAAGCCTCTGACCACTTGTCTACCGAGGCTTCCTTTCGCATTACCAGTAAAAAACCTGAAGATATGCTAAGTGAAGACTTCAGCAAAAATTCCACTGCAACCATAAAACACTTGTCAGTTATGTATATACTTGTTTAATTTCTGTGTTGATTTACTTCTTTTTAGTGAAGTTTTAACATACAGAGTTTTAACATACCTCCAATAACGTCATTTTGAAGACTGCGGTCGTATAAAAAAAGTTATCATTCTCTTAACACTAAAACTTTTGTGATTCATGAAACGCCATAGAGCGTGAACCGACTGTAACACGATCATTCGTCTGATGTACGAATATGTTTTCGTATAAAACACAGCAACTGCCATTCCTGTCTACATGGCCATCTAAAAGTACCTTTGTCCCGCTCACGTGGTCCAGATTTAACCATGAAAAGTGCCTTAGTGCCACAACAGGGATGTAGAAGGGCTAAGGCCCTTCTACATCCCTTTGAATTTATCTAAGTCAAACTTTTAAAAGTTTATCAAAATTAAATAAGTTAAATAAAGGTATGGATAATTTGTAATAACTTTGTAAACTTTTGTTCATAAACATCTACCATATGCGTAATTTTTACTCATCAGTATATTATTGTTTAACGTTATCGTTCTAGGGCTTAATTTTGTTAGGGCTAAAATTTCAATACTGACGAGTCGCACAAACTATATCTCACAAGTAAAAGCCGTCTTTGTGTGGATAATTGAAAGTAAACTAAAACTCGGCTTAGCTTAAATCAAATTAACTCATATTATGAGACATCAATTTAATAAAACCTTATGATATTTTAAAAAACAGATTAAAAGATGCAAGTACTTTCGGGCCATCGTACTCGTGTCTTTTTATCTGTTTTTTTAAAATATCATAAGGTTTTATTAAATTGATGTCTCATAATATGAGTTAATTTGATTTAAGCTAAGCCGGGTTTTATTTTACGTTCAATTATCCGCACAAAGACAGCTTTTACTCGTGAGGGCTAAGATTTGTCATATAGTTACCATTTTCCTGGCCCTGCACCCTAGGCATCTTACTTAGTCAAGCACATTTAATTACAAACTCTTCAGTCTTCATTTTCACTAAGCCAACTTTTCACAAAACTAGATACCACACACACACAAAAATCGGGAAAGTCTTACTGATTATCAATCAAGATTCTACAACTGTACATGAAAAAAATAAGCTGTGACCAAAACTTTTATTATTGAAACAATGATCACTCTTACCTCTTTTTTAAAATGTCCACTGCGTCTCAGGTACTCCAACAACTCAAAAAAATATGTTTTCTGTGTAAATGTAAATGCTGGATGATAAGCAGCTAATGTTAATAAAAGCTCGGTCTGGCTTGCAGCAACTTTATCGGCCGCAATTTCATTCCAATTGAATTTCTCACCTGGAAACCTTTCAACTAAGAATTCGTATATTGCATCCGCACATTCACGATTGCTATATTTCATAAATGACAGCGAGACGATCAGCCTATTCCTAGTTTGGGGATCATCAACTCTTGTCCACGTGCTTGAGTAATTCACGTCATTCGCTTGTACTTCGGCACGTACTACCCGCAGATTTTCTGAAATACATCTACCTTTTATTTTGGTTATAAAATACCGCACTTCTGGAAGCGCACAACAATCAAATAAGTCAGAAACAAATTCGACTCTTTCCGCACAATTACGTTCCTTAAACCACATAAGCACATCATCTTTACAGTACATTATTCGCTAAAGTAAACGAAATAAAACCTGAGCTCTAACAAGCAGTTATGCACGCAAAACACAAGATATCCAGCACTTTATCCAGGTATTCCTCAACAAGAGATTCTGTACCCTACAGAGTGCTAAATATAACTTAACGTGCCAAATTTCGCCACTCAGAATTCAGTAACTGAGAAGCGAAACTTTACAGAACATGAAACATAGCTTCCCGCTTATTTGAATAGTTACTGCCACACCGCCAGCTACAAAACTGCATCCTGATTCCTGAAAGCTCTGTTGTGCCACAGATCGTAATACCGGAAAAACACGTGGTCGTACGCAGAATATGACATCATCGTTGAGTACGTACGTCTTAAAAGTAAAATATACAAAATATAAAAAGCAGTGGCATCAGATGATTATGGGCATCCGAGGCTGAGCCATATTCTTGGCTGAGCCCCGCATGAAAAGAAAATTATTTCTCCTTTTAATTGGAAAAAGTCGGAAAGAAAATCAGTATTACCAACACAACACATCTAATAGACATCCATTTAATGTCCAACATGTTGTTGGTTTTTTTTTTAAAGGTTTAACGACCACCATGAGCAACTCAATAGGCTATAAGCAGTCACCCGTCCCTAATTTAGGGCCACTGGTTCCAGAAAAGGGAGAGAGCCAGCGCCGTAAGAAAAAATCATAACATCCATGCCTCACGGGGTTCGAACCCGGACCCATCTTGGACGAGTGATCACAAGCCATCGCTTAGACCACTACGCCACTGGGGCGGCCACCATGTTACGTATAGAATCTAAATGAACCTCCCTGGAAGTCCAGAATACGTTTAATACGTAATCAATGTCCGTGGTTCTTCCAGATTACGTTTAATCTGCGTTTACTAGATGTTACTTATAGACGCTTAATTTTTTTCCGCTGTTGCACATAATTAAGCAACAAGCAGACAAGTAGCGAAGAAGAAAAAATGATTGGCCCTTATACTACCGGCTCTCTAAATAAGGAATAAAAACCCTGATTGTGGCTGTTTTTATTTTTTTGTTTTTCTGTTGTTTACTCAAAATGAGTAACTTAAACCTCAATCGGTGTAATCTTTTGATCACACCACCTCAGCTATGGTTACTCTGACATGTCAGGCAAGAATCAACAAAAGTAAACCTGAGAAAAATAATTTTAAACCAATGGTGAAAATTTTTTTCTCTCATTGGCTAGCGAGTAACGAAGCAATAGCGGACCCGACAGAAACAATGAGAAAATGGCCAGTTTTGCCTTATCCGGTGTTGAACGTCGATTTTCCTCTGGGAAACTTATTCTGTGTGTGATGTTTTTTTTTTTTTCAGGCTTTCCTTCCCTTCTCTTCCCCCATGTACTCATCTGTGGCAGCGGTGTACCGGGCATTTTTCTGCGGAGGGAATTATCACTCGGAACGGCTTGTTGTTACAGTAAGGTGACCAGATACCGGAACACTGATTTGAGGACAAAAGGGCTTGGCGTCCCCAAATCGGCAGTTCATTTGGGGACATATAATACGTACTCAAAATAAATATGCTAATCGTTTTGTCACAATACTGCATTGCTTCAATAAGTGTGATATTACATATGAAAATTTGTGTCTTAAAAGGATATATCTTGTAGAATGTTGGTAATTTGTATTGACAAAGTAGAATTATGATGGCGAGAACATATTAGCAAGAGTGAAATGCGATACCTTGTACATGTGCAGAATTAAAATCAAGCTGCATACCAAACTAATTGCATGGCGAATTTTTCATTTTGCCAAAGTTTTTGGAGAAACTTAGATCAAGTACAGTCGAAATTTGACCGCACCAGTAGTTCAGTGTCCTAGTGCTGGCCACTGACCATTCGTACAAGTGAGTACGGGTTCGAGTCCCGACTGAGACATGGATGCTGTGTTTGTCTTACAGCACTTGCTCTCTCTTTCTCTCTCTCTCTCTCTCTCTCTCTCTCTCTCCCCAGAACGAATGTCTCCAAATCAGAGACAGGTGACTGCTTAATAGTCCTTAGAGTTGCTCTCGGTGGTCGCTAAACTCGGAAAGGCCGCCCCGGTGGCTCAGTGGTCTAAGCGATGGCCTCTGATCATTCGTTTGAACGGGGTCCAGGTTCGAATCCCGGTGAGGCATGGATGTTGTACTTGTCTTACGGCACTGGTTCTCTCCCTTCCCTGGAACCAGTGACCCTAAATTAGGGACGGGCGACTGCTTATGGCCCATTGAGTTGCTCACGGTGGTCGTTAAACCTCCAATCAAAAAAAAAAAAAATAAACTCGGAAAGAATAAAAAAAAAGAAATCAAAATTTGTTTTCAAAGGAAGCATGTCGGAAAATTAGTACAGTCACTCCAATATGTATCCGAACAAAATTAAAAATGATAGATCACGTGATCCTAAAAGGGAAAGACAACTCGTCTAATGTTAACATCACGTTTTTCTCATAATTTAACATTATATAAAAGGTGAAGGCAACCCGTCTAACGTGAAACGTCCCGTTATTCTCATAATTTAACATTATATGAATGGTGAAGGCAACCCGTCTAACATGAAGTCCCGTTATTCTCAAAATTTAACGTCATTAAAATGGTGAAAGCAACCCGTCTAACGTGAAAAGTCCCGTTATGAGCATAAGTTAACGTTATGTAAAAGGTGAAGGCAACCCGTCTGAATAATAAGATACCGTTATTTTGACAATATAAAGGGGAAGGCAACCCGTCTAACGTGAAAAGTCCCATTATTCTCACAAGTTAAAGAAGATGGCAACCCGTATGACCATTTCCAATGGCGTTGTCACAATTATTCATCATTATATGACACCAAAGACGTACAATGTGATAAAAGACACTATGATTATAGATAATATAATACCAAAGGCGTAGAATGTGTGAAAAGACACTACGATTATAGAAAGTATAATACCAAAGGCGTAGAATGTGTGAAAAGACACTATGATTATAGAAAATATAATACCAAAGTCGTAGAATGTGATAAAAGACACTATGATTACATTAAATATAATACTTAAGGCGTAGAATGTGATAAAAGACACTATGATTACATAAAATATAACACCAAAGGCGTAGAATGTGACTCATAACGGTAATAAATTTGCGAAAAGCATCCCAATAGTCGAAAAAACTAACCCTTTATTGTACATCCCCAACGACTCGTAAAAACTCCCTCATTACACATAATATGTCACCAATGGTCAAAAGACTTGTGTTAAAACTTCAAAACCAATTGGCAAAAACTTGCACAAAAAAATTGTGAAGAGGAACCAAGACCTCTTTCCCCATTTTTTATTTTTATTTAAGAATAACAGTATGTACATATAATGAAGGGATATAATAAATGAAATGAAATATTTACAGGTGAGTATTTACAATGAAGGCTGTATTGTAAACATTAATGATGAAGAGTTACCATTTGCATTGTACGCAACTTCAATTTGATAGCGTCCTTCCATATCAGACGTTTCCAGCACCGGAATGATGGGTATTCCCACAGCCATCAAGGGAACAGTTATTCTCAGAGGAGGGAACTGTAAACGTTGGCGCAGGTTGATTTGATGATGGCTGTTTTGCTGACAAAGATTCCGTTGAAGGACCTGCTGGTGTATCTGTTGACGGCTCTATTGACAAAGATTCCGTTGACGGCTCTGTTGACGGCTCTATTGACAAAGATTCCGTTGACGGCTCTGTTGACGGCTCTGTTGAGAAAGATTCCGTTGATGGCTCTGTTGACAACTATTCCGGCTCGGTTGAGAAAGATTCCGTTAATGGCTCTATTGACAAATATTCCGGCTCGGTTGCCGAATATTCCGTTGATCCTGGAGACGGCGTGTCCTCAAATCTCTCATACGCCCGTAAATCCATGTATGTCTCCGCATCCATCTCTACGGGACGTCTCACATCACGTTTGCTTATCCTCTGCGTTCTCCTCCTCTTCTTCATCCCCTTTTTCTTCATGGGAACGTATTTTTTATCATGTTCATACGTTCCAAACTTTGCGGCGACTCCATCATCCATATTCCGATAATTTTTTCGTTTGATTTGTCTAAACTCGTACATGATTTATTAACACAACACTATGTAAACAGGAAAATTGGCAGAATGAAATGAAGCGCTCACTACCTTTTATACTCTACAGGATATCCTTCACGTGCACATCTCGTGTTGAAATGAAAAAAAACAACAACACTCCTCTATGGAACACGAGATGCGAAATAGAATACGATCAAACCATTGGAAGGAATGATACTATGTCGCATGATAAAAAATAGATTCACCTTTTATGACGTCAACAGGAAATTATGAAACCCGAACACCATAAAAATGGAGGCGTGACCCATCATTCTGTCTCATTCTCCTTGTAAGAAAACAATCATGCGACATGCAAAACACAATCACCTAGAGGAATCCAACCGCCTCATGGAAGAACTCGTAGCATTACAACAAAGTGGCATCTTGCAAATCATTTATCCTCTATCAAGTGGCCTGATACAAAGGTTAAACCAATTGTTGCAAGAGATTACAGCGATATGCGAAGATCCAAACGAGATCATAGATAGTTTGGACAGAATGGTGAGGGACGGCCTAAAGGAAGAGAAATTCGTTCAGGAAGAACCACAGGATGTGCCACAAGAAGAGCTTATTCAACTAGTGGAGAAGCTAGAAGAAGTACCCGATGAGATTTTCGATATCGTAGAATCATTAGAAAGGGACTATCCTATTATGAAGTAAAATATGAAGCATAAGATGAAAAGAACCAATTGCCGCCCCGGTGACGCAGTGGTCTAAGCGATGGCCTCTGATCATTCGTCCGAACGGGGTCCGGGTTCGAATCCCGGTGAGGCATGGATGTTGTGTTTGTCTTACGGCACTGGCTCTTTTCCTTCCCTGGAACCAGTGACCCTAAATTAGGGACGGGCGACTGCTTATAGCCCATTGAGTTGCTCACGGTGGTCGTTAAACCTCCAACCAAAAAAAAAAAAAAAAAAAAGAAAGAACCAAAGAGGAAAACTCGTGTTGGAAATATCGCCAGAGTCCTCAGAAATGGGATATAAATAGATGATGACGCAAATTTCAACATCCTGTTTCACAACAGGATACGGTTTGCGTATAAAAGAGCGTGTCATGTTCACTTGTCACCACTTTGCTAGCCAATCCTGTCCAGGTTTCTTGCCAGATCTCTCGTCAGCCAACCATCTCCGGAGCCAACGTTTTCAATCTCAGGATCTTTCTCTCGGCAGAGAGCTAACCCAGCCAACTTTCCACTTTTCACACCAAGGTAAACCAGCCAAGCAGTTTCCACGCCAAGGTAAGACAGCAGACTTTGCCAACTCCCCCAAGCTTCTCTCTTCAGTCTCCGCATCTCTCCCTCTTCAGTTTCTTCGCCAAGTTACATCTCTCGCCAGTCCCCATCTAAGCCAACCTCATGACATTCCATCATGTGCTTCTCCTTAGTAAAAGAAAATGGAGCAATCTGTATGTTTCAGTGCAGCATTACGGAAAGCTCTCACCTAAACATCGTGTGCATTGAAAAATTCGGCGAAAAAGTGTTCCATCAAGGAGAGAGTGACCCCGATCATCTACATGCCATCCTTCCATATCGGGTCACATGTCTGTTATTAAATGATGTACCCGCAGACAGCTTTGGACACGTGCAAGCTGAGCTCAGCTTTGCTCCGGATTCCCTCAGCAAAGGAGATGCCATACAGAGACTGTTGAATGGGACTCTCTTAATGGCAGAGTATACCATTACTTACGAAAACCCCGTTCCCCAACACAACAGATACCTTGGCGTGGTATCGGTGGAAAAAGAAGTGCTCCCGTGCCTGAGAAATTTGGATGATGACTGCATTTTGCAGATGTAAAGACTGTTGCTTTCCTTCATATTGTAAATATTTTGTAAATATGTATTGTAAATAATTGTTTTCTAATATATTTGGTCATAATATGCATATTGTAAAAAAAAATTGTAAATACTTTGCAAATAGCAATGAAGCATGAAAAAATGGGGAAGAGAATCTCGTATTTGAGATTCTCTTCCCCATTTTTTTACAAGTCCAGCTAATCATTGGTTCATCGTGAATATCCTTTGTATATTAGCAATAAAGACTGAAAAAATGGGGATCTCGTACTTGAGATTCTCTTCCCTATTTATTTTACAAGTTCAGCTAACCATTGGTTCACCATGTATATTAGAAATTATACCGTAATCTTATGATAAAAATCCCATATTTGTATCTTTCCAGCTAACCATTGGTTCATCGTGTATATACTTTGTATATTAGCAATAAAGACTGAAAAAATGGGGATGTCGTACTTGAGATTCTCTTCCCTATTTTTTTTACAAGTCCAGCTAACCATTGGTTCACGATGTATATTAGAAATGATACCGTAATCCTATGATGAAAATCCCATATTTTTATCTTTTTTTAAAAGTATTGTTGACTATTGGTTTAGTTTGTGAGAATCAAGACAGGAAAGAGTGTAGGAAGTATAAAAAAATGGAATAAACATCCGGTTATGAAACAGGATGCGACATGTTGTATAAAATAGCGTGACATTTCTTGTCTTTTCACTTGGCTAAATCAACGTTCAGCAGTATCTTTGCCAGCCAACTCAGTCTTAGCCCAAGTTTCGCCAGAGCCGTCAACTCAGTTTCATCAGCCAACTCAGCCCAAGTTCTGCCAGAGCCTTTAACTCAGTATCGTCAGCCAACTCAGCTTCAGTTTCACCAGCCAACTTAGCCCCAGCTACTCAGCCGTCAACTCAGCTTCAGTTTCGTAGCCCCAGTTTCTCCAGAGCCAACTCAGCCCAGCCAACCCAACTCAACCACCACGATGTGATTCTCAATGATCAAAAGAAACGGTAACCTATGCACCTTCCAGTGTGGCATTGGAGAGAGAAGGCACCTGAATATCATCTACGTATGTAAACTTGAAGAAAAGTTGCTCACCCAGGGGGAGCACGACGCCAAATATCTCGAAAGCCTCCTGGAAGACAGAGTATACATTGTGATGCTAAATGATCTGCCGGAAAGAAGCTCCGGAGAAGTTCAGGTACAGGTAAGCTACGAGCATGAAACAATCTCTAAGGAAGAAGCGCTGCAAGGACTAATGGAAGGAAAGCATCTGGTGGCAGAATATACCGTCAAATGCCGCCGCCCCATCTATCTCAACGAAAAATGCTACGGCGTGGTGTCTGTGCAAGATGAGGTGATGCCTCTTTTGAGGAAACTCAGGAAGGACTGTGAAGTGCATATGTGAAGACTGTTTAATCGTTGTTTGTAAAGACTGTAAATATCGCTTGTGTGTTGTCAAATATCATATTATATTTTATATTTTAACCTCACATCTTATATTGTATTAATCAATTCATATTTTGTAAATATATTGGCAATAAAAATAAAAAAAGTGGAGAAGAGAATCCAGTATTTTGGGATTCTCTTCTAAATTTTTTTTTAAAGTCTTGTTAACCATTGGTTTCGTTGCATGTATCATGTTATGTTCCCAATTTTTTTTAACCATTGGACAAAAGTTGTCACGATGCCTCATTTTTCTTCAAAGCGGATATGTTGCACAACATTTTGAAATTCATGATATGTTGCACATTTGTCGATAACGACATAATGAGGGTATTTAAATGGAGGAAGATATTATTAAGGGTAATTAAACAGAGGAAGATATTATTTTTCTACACTTGACTACCTTCTCTTTCTGGATTTCATTTTCTGCATTACCATCTATCATGTGTCGACCAAAGTATATGGAAGAAGAAGTTGAAGGAGTAGATATTTGGTCTTTTCCAGATAATCAATTAGATGAAGAAGAAGAAGAAGAAGAACCAAGTCATGATGATCCACCAGATAATAATACCTGGGATGAGTTTCCTCCAGAGTGGTATATTCTAAATGAAGAACAAGAACCTTACTGGGATTACGATTTTTATCCTCCGTATAACTTGCCTCGTGAATAATCCAGGAATCTTTCCTCGCTGTGATTGAACTCACAAGTGAATATTTGATCTTGCTAACTCATTTTAGAAAACGGTGCTATATAATTCTTTTCAATATAATGTGAGAAAACTAAATGAACTTTTCATTCTTTATCACTCTCAATATTGTAGAAATCATGGAAATTGGCTCGTGAAATCTGGTAATCAGTAAACTATTTTAAACTGCTATATTGATTTTTCATTCTTCATCGTGTGATCTCTCAATATTGAAGGAATCGTGGAAATTGGCTCGTGAAATCTAGTAATCAGTAAACTAATTTGAACTGCTATATTGATTTTTCTTTCTTTATCGTTTGATCTCTCAATATTGGAGAAATCATGGAAATTGGCTCGTGAAATCTAGTAATCAGTAAACTAATTTGAACTGCTAAATTGATTTTTCATTCTTTATCGTGTGATCTATTGACTTTTGATACATCTTGTAGAATAAAATAAAATATCTCTATAACATAAGCAAAGGTATCATTCTCGATAAAATAATATCTTTATAACATAAGCAAAGGTACCTTTAACAGAAAAATGTCTTTATAACATAAGCAAAGGTACCTTTAACAGAAAAATATCTCTATAACATAAGCAAAGGTACCATTCTCGATAAAAGGATATCTCTATAACATAAGCAAAGGTACCTTTAACAGGAAAATAATATCTCTATAACATAAGCAAAGGTATCATTCTCGATAAACACAATATATTTATAACATAAGCAAAGGTATCATATACATACATAAAAAACTCCCATATTGTAACATAAAATGACCCCATCAAAGGGTGAATAACAACTCATGGATAACCGTTTAGAATAACCTAGATACCGTGACATGTTGATTTTTTTCAACAACGGGTTATCGTTCGCAGCGTACTATGAACCAGGTGGTCCTTTCTAGCACTTTGGAAACACTCACCCTACTTGCAAGCTTGTGCACCCCGAATTGTTCTATGACCATAGGATTGTTTAGCGAGCGTTTGAGTGAGTGTACACTAGCTGCTACCGTCTTACGACATGAAAAAAATGTATTCAGCATCGGTATCTTTCTCTGAATGGGTTCAGAGTCTTGCGCAAATTAACCATACGCACAAGATGTTCTAAAGGAATCCACGAGAGGTTATCACAGATTATGTCACATGTCACAAGAAAGGGAAATCTCACATCATCCTTTAAAAATTTAAAAATAAACTAAACAAATGTAGCATAGCACTATCCCAAGAACGGAAATTAGATTTCAAATACACGTTTAGATTGTATCTTAAAATATGACATCATAAAACAATATTGTTGAAATTTTGAAAACAACATCTCCACGTGATAACTTTAAATGATACAATATAAAACAATACACTTACCCAGTCTCACGAAACGTAGCGTATGATATATATTTCCATGGCATGTCAACCGATGCTTCTCACCAAAGAGAATACTTGATACCATATTATGGAATACCTTTTCGTATTATTATTATATACCATAGATTACATTTTATATTATTATAGATTACGTTTTCCCAGAGACGGATCATTTCATTTTACTTTATGGGAAAGAATTGCTCCTAATATTTATTCCTAAAAAAAAAAAAAAAAAAAAAAACATTTTTTTTAAGTACGTAAGATTTGTTAGATAAATTTTAGGATAGGAACCCTAAACTTGTAATTTAATTTATCAAGTTCCAAATAGATATAAAATATAGTTCAAGTTATGTAATAATGACATCTTAGAATAAAATAAACAAGTTACGTCACAAGAATCTCACATCCTTTAAAATAAAAACAAATGCATATCGCATAACACTATCCAAATGGATATAAAATATAGTTCCAGTTATGTAATCATGTTATCGCAGAATAAAATCAAACACATATTTCATATATCGTAAAACTTATGTCACGTTACGTATCCAGCATATCGTTATTCCCAAAATGTGACATTGCTGTTCAAAACTGGGAAACAACCATCTGGTAAAGCTAAAAAATATAAAACGTAATACTTACCCAATCTCACGAAACGAATCGAATGATACAGGCCAATCAATAGTTTTCACCAGTCTGGACGATATTACCTTTTCCCAAAGATGGATCTGTTAATTAATTTATACTACATGGGAAAGAATTATCTCCTAATGTTTATTCCCTAAAAAAAAAAAAAAAGGTTTTTTTTTTTTTTTTTTTAGGACATAAGATTCGCTGGATAGATTTTAGGAGCGGAACCTTAAACTTGTAATTTAATTTATAAAGTCCCAATGGATATAAAATATAGTGTTCAAGTTATGTAATCATGATATCGTAGAATAAAATACACAAGTTACTTCACAAGAATCTCACATCCTTTAAAATAAAACAAACAAATGTCGCATATCACAAGACGTAGATATTTAAACTTGTAAGTTCCAAATGGATATAAAAATACGTTGATAACGATGCTAATGGATGAAATGATAGTTCAAAAAGATATTTGGTTGATAAAAAATTCATTTATCATAATTTAGTGGGTAAAAGGCGTCATTTAGCATAAAATTTGAATAAAATTGCGTGAAATAATTTTTGGGGATCTAGTAAGTATCCATACTTAGGTAATCCCCCCAAAAAATAATGCCAAAAAGCAAATAATACAACAGATATTGCGTTGATAACCATGCTAATGGATGAAATGATAGTTCAAAAAATATTTAGTTGATAACAAATTCATTTATCATAATTTAGTTGGTAAAAGATGCCATTTAGCATAAAATATTAATAACATTACGTGAAATAATTTTAGGGATCAACAATCACTCCAGTGATTGTTAATCCCCCCCCCAAAAAATAATGCCAAAAAAGCAAATAATACAACAGATATTGCATTGGGAACCATGCTAATGGATGAAATGATGGTTCAGAAATAGATTTAATTGATACAAAATATCATTTATCTTAATTTAGTGGGTAAAAGATGCCATTTAGCATAAAATATGAATAAAATTGCGTGAAATAATTATAGGGATCAATTAGGTTATCCATACCCTACTTGACCCCCCCCCCCAAAATAATGCCAAAAAAGCAAACAATACAACAGATATTACGTTGATAACCATGCTAATGGATGAAATGATGGTTTAGAAATAGATTTAGTTGATACAAAATATCATTTATCATAATTTAGTGGGTAAAAGATGCCATTTAGTATAAAACTTGAATAAAATTACGTGAAAAAATTTTAGGGATATAGTAAGTATCAATGGCTTATAGATATCCCCCCAAAAAAATAATGCCAAAAAAGCAAATAATACAACAGATATTACATTGGTAACCATGCTAATGGATGAAATGATGGTTCAGAAATAGATTTAGTAGATAACAAACGTCATTTATCATAATTTAGTAGGTAAAAGAAGTAATTCATCGTAAAATTTGAATAAAATTACGTGAAATAATTTTAGGGATCAAGTATGCTCTCGAGAACATACTAGATGCCTAAAAAAATAATGCCAAAAAAGGAAATAATACAACAGATATTACACAATTTCAGTCTAGACAATTTGAAACATACTATCGTCGTCACTTGTCACATTCCAAGTAACTAAATATATACTATCGTCGTCACTTGTCACATTCCAAGTAATTAAATATATACTATCGTCGTCACTTGTCATATTCCAAGTAATTAAATATATACTATCGTCGTCACTTGTCACATTCCAAGTAACTAAATATATACTATCGTCGTCACTTGACACATTCCAAGTAACGTTACGAATCTCACATTCTTTCAAATAAAACAAACTACTCTATCCGAATGGATAAAATATAGTTTCAAGTTATGTAATTATGCGACATGCGTTAGTTTTATTTTAAAGGATGTAAGATTTGTGACGTGACTTAATTATTTTATTCTACGATATCATGATTGCATAACTTGAAACTATATTTTAAATCCATTGGCAGTTGATATATTAAATTACAAGTTTAAGGTTCCTCTCCTAAAATCTATCCAACTAATCTTACATTCTTACATCATTTAAAAAAAAAGAAAAAAAAACTTTTTTTTTAATGTAAGATTAGTTGGATAGATTTTAGGAGAGGAACCTTGAACTTGTAATTTAATTTATCAAGTTGCCAATGGATTTAAAATATAGTTTCAAGTTATGTAATTATGATATCTTAGAATAAAATAAACAAGTTACATCACAGGAATAAAAATCCCACATCCTTTAAAATAAAATAAAACAAATGTCGCATCACAAGACCCTTCAACGTAAATATTTAAACTTGAAAGTTTCAAATGGATATAAAAATATAGTTCAAGTTATGTAATAAAGATATCGCATAAGAAAATAAAACAAATGTCGCATCACAAGACCCTTCAACGTAAATATTTAAACTTGAAAGTTTCAAATGGATATAAAAATATAGTTTCCAGTTATGTAATAAAAATATCGTAGAATATAATAAACAAATCATGTCATAAGAATTGAAATCTCACATCCTTTAAAATAAAACAAATAAATGTCGCATAACTCTATCACAATAACCTTCAACGTAGATATTTTTTTTTTTTACAATTTAAACCATTCAAGTATAGACGGAGCTAAAATTTTCACCAATAATACTCATACTGACGAAAATTTCTTACATTATATTGTAAAAGATGTGATATAAGCGAATCATAACATAAGCAAAGGTACGTTTACTAGAAAATACGATAGTTATAATCAAAAATTTAATTTTATAACACAAAAACAATATTTACAATGAAAAATTTAATTTTATAACACAAAAACAATATTTATAATGAAAAATTCAATTTTATAACACAAAAACAATATTTATAATGAAAAATTTAATTTTATAACACAAAAACAATATTTATAATGAAAAATTTAATTTTATAACACAAAACTAATATCTATAATCAAAAATTTAATTTTATAACAAAAACAATATTTATAATCAAAAATTTAATTTTATAACACAAAAACAATATTTATAATCAGAAATTTAATTTTAAAACACAAAAACTGTATTTATAATCAAAAATTTAATTTTATAACATTAGATTTGAAGTGAAAGATTTATAAGAAATATTTTTGAAGAATAGATCTTGGGAAAAGTAAAACATGGCTTCCAACTTCACTTAAAATAAATTATCCTCGTCAATTATACTCTTACGTAAGAAAAACATATCGGATATTATAAAACACGTTACATAAAAAAACAAGTACGAGATTTATTGACAACAAAGGTTTATTCTTACAACAGATTACATTATACGCATAAAAAATATCGTGTGATAACAACAAGAATCTTTACATAATATGCACGAAACGTAACCACTTATCAATAAAAATATATTTCAAGTCTCTCATCATCAATTATAATACACATGGCAATCATATCTCAGTCCTCTCAAACAATTGACCACATCATCTACCAAGACGACTCCCATACAATATTCGTTGGTATACTCTGGACAGGGAAATGTCACCATATACTCGGTCAGCAAGAATCTTCCAGACAATAAACCGTGGATGGCGCCTTCTCTACTGATCCTGACTTTAAAAATCAAATCAACAGTCTCTTCTCTATAATTGTCAGAAGGAATATCGTTCATCATCATGAAATCCACATATTCGCACGAAAAGAGAGATTCCAGGTAGTCACGATCGCTTTGGCCGTAGTAAGTGATTAAAAGTTTCCTGGGTGTCATATAATACTTTAAAATCACGTGATTTGCATTATAACTACAGTGGAATGTCATCGTAACTTAACATGGATTAATCAACGTGAGACACATTATTTATCCCCAAATCAAATTATCTATCTTCCCAAATCAAATTATCTCCCAAACCAAGTCTTTAACAAAGAAAAAAGGACGTCTATTCTCAATGTTGCTCAGTTTTTGAAACGATAACATCTCTGCTTCCCGTTTTTATACTCACCCTATTGCGCAACCAATCCGTTATCTTTTTTTCTCTCTTTACTTCCGGTTATTTGTGGATTCGTGACATAGGTAATAATGAATATCGTCATTTAAATTTATTCAGCTGCTAAATGAATATAAAATATAGTTTCAAGTTATGTAATCAAGATATCGTAGAATAAAATAAACACATCATGTCACAAGAGCAGAAATCTCATATTCTTTAAAAAAAAAAAGAAACATATATCTTCGTTCGTCCATTACAAAATAGATGGAAATGAATTCTGGCATGTTCTGGAAAGTTCTTTTCCTTCTTTGATATATCCGAACAACCTCCAACGTAGATATTTAAATTTATTCAGCTGCTAAATGAATATAAAATATAGTTTCAAGTTATGTAATAAAAAAAACGTAGAATAAAATAAACACATCGTGTCACAAGAGCAGATATCTCATATTCTTTTTAAAAAAAGAAACATATGTCAAAATAATACAGCGAATATTACATTGGTAACCGTGCTAATGGATGAAATGATGACTCAAAAAATATTTGGTTGGAAAAAACGTCATTAATCATAATTTAGTGGGTAAAAGACGCTATTTAGCATATAATATGGGTAAAATTGCGTGAAATAATTTTAGGGATCAACTAGGTATCGATACCTTGTTGATCCCCCCAAAGCCGCCCCGGTGGCGCAGTGGTCTAAGGCGTTGGCCTCTGATCATTCGTCCGTAAGGGGTCCGGGTTCGAATCCAGCTCAGGCATGGATGTTGTGTTTGTCTTATGGCACTGGCTCTCTCCCTTCCCTGGAACTAGTGACCCTAAATTAGGGACGGGCGACTGCTTATAGCCCATTGAGTTGCTCACGGTGGTCGTTAAACCTCCAACCAAAAAAAAAAAATCCCCCCCCCCAAAAAAATAATGCCACAAAATGAAATAATACAACAGATAATACGTTGGTCACTGTGTTAGACAACGCAAATCTTGTCACAACTATAAGCTAAGCATCTTAAAATATAACATCATCGTCGCTTGTCGTATTCCAGGCAACTTAAAATATAATATATGTTGCTTATCACATTCCAAGTAACTTAAAACATAATATAATCGCCATTTTATACAAATCTTGACACAATTTCAGACTTGGGCAACTTAAAATATAATATATGTCCCTTATCACATTCCAAGTAACTAAATGTATAATATAGTCGCCATTTCATACAAATCTTGACACAATTTCAGATTTGGACAACCAAGATTTACTCATTTCGTGAAAAAATACAGCAAATCTAACCAAACCAGCTTAAAAGTATCCTTTGTCATAAATATAGAATATATGAATATAAGGACTATCTCAGGTCATATTAATCTTTCCTCCTTAAAAAAAAATTTTTTTTTCAGTGAAAGATTTGTTGTATAGATATAGGGGATGTAGTTTCAAATAATATATATATTAAATCTTGGTAAAAGTAAAATACAATATATGTCACAACTTTAGGCTAAGCATATTAAAAACAAAACTAAATATATAATATAGTCGCCACTTTACACAAGTCTTGACAGAATTTCAGATTTGGACAACTTAAAATATAATATATATCACAACTTTAGGCGAAGCATATTAAAAACATAACATCGTAGCAACTTTACGTATTCCAGAAAACTTAAAATATAATATATGTCACAACTTTAGGCTAAGCATATTAAAAACATAACATCGTAGCCACTTTACGCATTCCAGACAACTTAAAATATAATATATGTCCCAACTTTAGGATAAGCATATTAAAAACATAACATCGTAGCCACTTTACGCATTCCAGACAACTTAAAATATAATATATGTCCCAACTTATAGGATTCCAAGCATATTAAATATATAACATGGTAGCCACTTTACACAAGTCTTGACACAATTTCAGATTTGGACAACTTAAAATATAATATATATCACTTATCACATTCCAAGTAACTAAATATATAATATAGTAGCCACTTTACACAAGTCTTGACACAATATCAGATTTGGACAACTTAAAATATAATATATGTCACTTATCACATTCCAAGTAACTAAATATATAATATAGTCGCCACTTTACGCAAGTCTTGGCACAATATCAGATTTGGACAACTTAAAATATAATATATGTCACTTATCACATTTCAAGCAACTAAATATATAACATCGTAGCCACTTTACGCATTCCAGACATCTTAAAATATAACATGGTAGCCATTTGTCGCAAGTCTTATCACAACTATAGGCTAAGCATCTTAAAATATAACATGGTAGCCCTTTGTCGCAAGTCTTATCACAACTATAGGCTAAGCATCTTAAAATATAACATGGTAGCCATTTGTCGCAAGTCTTGTCACAACAATAGGCTAAGCATCTTAAAATATAACATGGTAGCCATTTGTCGCAAGTCTTGTCACAACTATAAGCTAAGCATCTTAAAGTATAACATGGTAGCCATTTGTCGCAAAGTCTTGTCACAACTATAGGCTAAGCATCTTAAAATATAACACGGTAGCCATTTGTCGCAAGTCTTGTCACAACTATAGGCTAAGCATCTTAAAATATAACACGGTAGCCATTTGTCGCAAGTCTTGTCACAACTATAGGCTAAGCATCTTAAAATATAACATGGTAGCCATTTGTCGTATTCCAGGCAACTTAAAACGTAATATCGTCGCCATTTGTCGTATTCAGTGGCGGCCCGTCAGATGAGGCAAGTGAGGCGCCGCCTCACCTGAAATTCCGCAGAATGAGAAGTGAAAGAAAAAAAAAAAAAAACTTCTGTCAGTAACAAAGATATAAGAACTTTGCAGGATAAATGAAACACTGAAATTCACATTGTGATTCATGAATTAGGTTAAAGAAAGGCTTTCGAGAAGAGGAATGAATCATTATTTTTGCAAAGCAGCTGCATGTTTTAAGCGCTTAGAGGCGACCGGCTGAATCGTCTCGATGAGAAGCCGGTTTTGGGAACTGGGGATCAGAGAAGAGCCTTACAGAGTGAACCCCCCCCCCCACGGTCCGAGGTTTACCTAAAGAGGTGCCGGACTTCCAGTAAGAGAAGGGAAATTTCTGAGGCGACCCTCCATTTCGCTTAAACTGGAATCGCATCTCTGCTGTTATTGGAGAACCCAAGGATTGTGTATCCAATGGGCGCGGGAAAATGAGCAGATGATCCTTGTGAAAAGTGGTTTCACAGGCGATGACGCCGTTCGCCTCTATAAGCTTTGGAGTACGAAGATTTCTACGTAGCTTTAACTATTCGTCAGAGTGTATTTGAATCTAACTTTTTGTAGTGTGTTTTCAATCCTCTCTTCTGCGGGTGTTGGCTAGTTCATTGTAATGTTGAGTTTTTTTTTTTTATTTTGTTATTGTTACTAAACAGCATATTTTGGTTTTGGTTGGAAAATATGAATGGCCCAACAAACGACGTGATTTGTGTTCTGGAAGAAATTCCTTTTAAACACTGGAAAGATTATGATAACAAGGATGTTCTCATATCTGGAAGACCGACACCTATAATAAGTTCAATATCTAAAGATAAGAAGTGCGGCAAATCGTTTTTTAGGTCTTTCAATAAATCATAGTACGAGATTTTTCCCTGGCTTTCTGGTGCTATTTACAAGCAAACTCTCTTTCGCTGGCCATGTTTACTTTTGAGCAATAAGAAAAATGTGTGGAATACAACGGGTTATTTTGTTCTAAAAAACTTTTCTCGTAGTGCAAAATTGCACGAAAGCTCTAAAGAGCATAGAACTAACCACGTAGGTCTAAAACGAATGGAAAAAAGCAAACACTATTTCTGATATGCTCAAAGAAAATGCTGCTCTTCATAAAGTCAAGTTTAATGAAAAGGTCAGACGAAATAGGCTTTTTATGGAACATATAATCGATTTAGTTGTCGTTCTAAGCAAGCAAGAACTGCCTTTTCGAGGACATGATGAAACTATTTCCTCATTAAATAAAGGTAATTTCAAGGAAATGTTCCAAATGTTACTTCGTAGGAGCACCCCAGAATTAAAAGCACATTTTGAAGAAATACGAAGCTTATTTTCTGGACAATCTAAAACGATACAGAATGATTTAATGGAGTGTATTTATGAATATATAAAAGTCCAAATAAATACCAGATTTGAAGATATGGGAAAGCTCGAGTTTCTGCAGCTAGTTGACAGCTTAAAATACCATAGTTATTCAGAGTCATTTCCATCCAGTGCCCTTAACACTCTCAAAAAATTTATCCAAACATTTTTACAGACACAAAACGACTAAAAAACGAATTAGATTTTTTATATAATGATCACAACTTCAGGGAACTCAGTTTTCAGAAAACCTTGAAAACAATGAAAGAAAACGAGCTGAAAGATGTGTTACCAGAAGCCTACAAACTATTTTCTCTTGTATTGACACTGGCGTCAACAAGTTCTTCTGCTGAAAGGAATTTTTTCTTGTTTGAAGAGAATTAAGACTTACCTCCGTAATACAACGGCACAAGATCGTTTGTCTTCACTCGCTAAAATTTCAATCGAGAAAGAATTGCTGAACCATCTAATGTCCACTCAACCATTTTATGATCTGATCATAGACAAATTTGCAGCCAAAAAGGATCGCAGAATTGAACTTATTTATAAAAAATAAACTGAAAGCATTCTGTTCGAGACCAAAGCAAATTAATATCGTATTCCTCTGTTTTTAATTCCAGGTTTAAATTATTTTATACTTTTTTTAAATAGAAATGTGCTTCCTTAGCTTGACTTCTCCTTTACATAGTTATCACGAGCCTGGACTTCAGTTTGTGACCCGTGCTAAATGCACCTTCACTAATATGCCAATCGAACTGTGACTTTTTTTCAAGCTCAAGAAACACTTCGTGAGGAAAAAAATTATATTCAAATGATTTACTTTGAATTTTTTAAGAAGTAGATCTTCGATTGGCGTTGGGATGTGAGTGACGCATTGACTAGCTAAAGAAACCGCGCAAATTGCGTATTTTCGCTCAAGTGTATTACATAAAAGAATACTGGTGAAATATTTCTTTCTTTGTTGTAAAATTATCGAATAATTGTTTTCATAAAAATATTGTTGCAAAAGTAGCGTATATTACACACACACATATACAGAGAGGTATATGTTCATTTTTCCTCTAAAATGTTTGGATTTTTTCGTGAAGAAAGACTCCCCACGCCGTGTTTCATATATTTCTATAATTTTATTCCATTACTCTTGAATAATATTTGTATATAAGGGCTAAATGACATGGGATGGAGCCCTAAGGGATGGGGTTTACAGCTGTTAATAACAAGGCGCTGCCTACCCTGGACCAATGGCTTAACGAGACTTCCGAATCTCAGCGGATTTGAATGATTCAGCCGACTCGAACCCGGACTTCAAAGATATCCAATAGGGAATACTGCCTTTGACATGAAACTTTTTGAAGGGGGGGGTCTGCACTTCTGCTGTATAACTGTGTATAAGTACATATAACAATTTTTTTGGGGGGGGCGCTTCGACAAATATTTTCCTATTGGTACGTACGCACATCTTGAATATTAATACAAAATGAAGCTAATTTAATAAAATGAAGAAAATGCAATAAATTATAGTTGTTTTAATAAAAATTTAATAAAGCAACTTCTTTGGCCGCTTTGCTTTACTTTCTCTTCTATTATCAAGAAATTACATTGCTTTCCGAGTTATATAAAAATCAAAGAATTTAAATAAGGAAATTATCTATAAAACGTACTTAGAAAAAGCTAACTGTCTCGCCTAATAAGGGGGTGCAAACCACGACCCCCCTCCCTGCTACGCCACTGATATATATATATATTCATATAACGTTATACGAATTTATATATTTTTCAATAACATATGTTTTACTGTTTTATACTATTTTAAGATACTTAGCCTATAGTTGGGACAAGACTTGCGACAAATGGCGACGATGTTACGTTTTAAGTTGCCTGGAAAACGACAAATGGCGACGATGTTACGTTTTAAGTTGCCTGGAATACGACAAATGGTGACGATGTTACGTTTTAAGTTGCCTGGAATACGACAAATGGCGACGATGTTATATTTTAAGATGCCAAGGTTAACGTTGTGACAAGAATTCCGGCGACGATGTTATATTTTAAGATGCCAAAGTTAACGTTGTGACAAGAATTCCTGCGACGATGTTATGTTTTAAGTGACTGGAATACGACAAATGGCGACGATGTTATGTTTTAAGATGACTGGAATACGACAAATGGCGACGATGTTATGTTTTAAGATGCTTAGCCTACAGTTGTGACAAGACTTGCGACAAATGGCTACCATGTTACATTTTAAGATGCTTAGCCTATAGTTGTGACAAGACTTGCGACAAATGGCTACCATATTATATTTTAAGATGCTTAGCCTATAGTTGTGACAAAACTTGCGACAAATGGCTAACATGTTGTATTTTAAGATGCTTAGCCTATAGTTGTGACAAGACTTGCGACAAATGGCTACCATGTTATATTTTAAGATGCTTAGCCAATAGTTGTGACAAGACTTGCGACAAATGGCTACCATGTTATATTTTAATATGCTTAGCCTATAGTTGTGACAAGACTTGCGACAAATGGCTACCATGTTATATTTTAAGATGCTTAGCCTATAGTTGTGACAATGGCTACCATGTTATATTTTAAGATGCTTAGCCTATAGTTGTGACAAGACTTGCGACAAATGGTTACCATGTTATATTTTAAGATGCTTAGCCTATAGTTGTGACAATGACTACCATATTATATTTTAAGATGCTTAGCCTATAGTTGTGACAAGACTTGCAACAAAGGGCTACCATGTAATATTTTAAGATGCTTAGCCTACAGTTGTGACAAGACTTGCGACAAATGGCTACCATGTTATATTTTAAGGTGTCTGGAATGCGTAAAGTGGCTACGATGTTATATATTTAGTTGCTTGAAAGGTCCTTATATTCATATATTCTATATTTATGACAAAGGATACTTATAGAGTTGGTTTTGTTGGATTTTCTTCATCATAACACGACATATATTATATTTTAAGTTGTCCAAATCTGAAATTGTGTCAAGACTTGTGTAAAGTGGCTACCATGTTATATATTTAGTTGCTTGGAATGTGATAAGTGACATATATTATATTTTAAGTTGTCCAAATCTGAAATTGTGTCAAGACTTGTGTAAAGTGGCTACCATGTTATATATTTAGTTGCTTGGAATGTGATAAGTGACATATATTATATTTTAAGTTGTCTGGAATGCGTAAAGCGGCTACCATGTTATATATTTAGTTGCTTGGAATGTGATAAGTGACATTTATTATAGTTTAAGTTGTCTGGAATTCGTAAAGTGGCTACGATGTTATGTTTTTAATATGCTTAGCCTAAAGTTGTGACATATATTATATTTTAAATTGTCTGGAATGTGTAAAGTGGCTACCATGTTATATATTTAGTTGCTTAGAATGTGATAAGTGACATTTATTATATTTTAAGTTGTCTGGAATGCGTAAAGTGGCTACGATGTTATATATTTAGTTGCTTAGCCTAAAATTGTGACATATATTATATTTTAATTTGTCTGGAATGCCTAAAGTGGCTACGATGTTATGTTTTTAATATGCTTAGCCTAAAGTTGTGACATATATTATATTTTAAGTTGTCCAAATCTGAAATTGTGTCAAGACCTGTGTAAAGTGGCGACTATATTATATATTTAGTTATGTTTTTAATATGCTTAGCCTAAAGTTGTGACATATATTATATTTTAAGTTGCCTGGAATACGTAAAGCGACTACGATGTTATGTTTTAATAGGCTTAGCCTAAAGTTGGGACAAATATTTTACTTTTACCAAGATTTAATATATATATTATTTGAAACTATATCTCCTATATCTATACAACAAATCTTTCCTTTAAAAAAATTTTTTTTTTTTTAAGGAGGGAAGATTAATATGACTTGAGATGGCTCTTATATTCATATATTCTATATTTATGACAAAGGATACTTTAAAGCTGGTTTGGTTAGATTTACTATATCTTATCACGAAATAAGTAAATCTTGGTTGTCCAAATCTGAAATTGTGTCAAGATTTGTATGAAATGGCGACTATATTATATATTTAGTTACTTGGAATGTGATAAGTGACATATATTATATTTTAAGTTGCCCAAGTCTGAAATTGTGTCAAGATTTGTATAAAATGGCGATTATATTATGTTTTAAGTTACTTGGAATGTGATAAGCAACATATATTATATCTTAAGTTGCCTGGAATACGACAAGCGACGATGATGTTATATTTTAAGATGCTTAGCCTATAGTTGTGACAAGATTTGCGTTGGCTAACATAGTTACCAACGTATTATCTGTTGTATTATTTCATTTTTTGGCATTATTTTTTTGGGGATCAACAAGGTATCGATACCTTGTTGATCCCTAAAATTATTTCACGCAATTCTACCCATATTATATGCTAAATAGCGTCTTTTACCCACTAAATTATGATTAATGACGTTTTTTCCAACTAAATATTTTTTGAGTCATCATTTCATCCATTAGCACGGTTACCAATGTAATATTCGCTGTATTATTTTGACATATGTTTCTTTTTTTAAAAAGAATATGAGATATCTGCTCTTGTGACACGATGTGTTTATTTTATTCTACGTTTTTTTTTATTACATAACTTGAAACTATATTTTATATTCATTTAGCAGCTGAATAAATTTAAATATCTACGTTGCAGGTTGTTCGGATATATCGAAGAATGAATAGAACTTTCCAGAACATGCCAGAATTCATTTCCATCTATTTTGTAATGGCCGAACGAAGATATATGTTTCTTTTTTTTTTAAAGAATATGAGATTTCTGCTCTTGTGACATGATGTGTTTATTTTATTCTACGATATCTTGATTAAATAACTTGAAACTATATTTTATATTCATTTAGCAGCTGAATAAATTTAAATGACGATATTCATTATTACCTATGTCACGAATCCACAAATAACCGGAAGTAAAGAGAGAAAAAAGATAACGGATTGGTTGCGCAATAGGGTGAGTATAAAAACGGGAAGCAGAGATGTTATCGTTTCAAAAACTGAGCAACATTGAGAATAGACGTCCTTTTTTTTTTGTTAAAGACTTGGTTTGGGAGATAATTTGATTTGGGGATAAATAATGTGTTTCACGTTGATTGATCCGTGTGGAGTTACGACGACATTTCCACTGTAGTTATAATGCAACTCACATGATTTTAAAGTATTATATGACACCCAGGAAACTTTTAATCACTTACTACGGCCAAAGCGATCGTGACTACCTGGAATCTCTCTTTTCGTGCGAATATGTGGATTTCATGATGATGAACGATATTCCTTCTGACAATTATAGAGAAGAGACTGTTGATTTGATTTTTAAAGTCAGGATCAGTAGAGAAGGCGCCATCCGCGGTTTATTGTCTGGAATATTCTTGCTGGCCGAGTATATGGTGACATTTCCCTGTCCAGAGTATACCAACGAATATTGTATGGGAGTCGCCTTGGTAGATGATGTGGTCAACTGTTTGAGAGGACTGAGATATGATTGCCATGTGTATTATAATTGATGATGAGAGACTTGAAATATATTTTTATTGATAAGTGGTTACGTTTCGTGAATATTATGTAAAGGTTCTTGTTGTTATCACACGATATTTTTTATGCGTATAATGTAATCTGTTGTAAGAATAAGCCTTTGTTGTCAATAAATCTTGTTCTTGTTTTTTTATGTAACGTGTTTTATAATATCCGACATGTTTTTCTTACGTAAGAGTATAACTGACGAGGATATTTTATTTTAAGTGAAGTTGGAAGCCATGTTTTACTTTTCCCGAGATCTATTTTTCAAAAATACTTCTTATAAATCTTTCACTTCAAATCCAATGTTATAAAATTAAATTTTTGATCATAAATATTGCTTTTGAGTTATAAAGTTTAGTTTTTGATCATAAATATTGCTTTTGAGTTATAAAATTATTATAAATATTGTTTTTGTGTTATAAAATTAAATTTTTCATTATAAATATTGTTTTTGTGTTATAAAATTAATTTTTTCATTATAAATATAGTTTTTGTGTTATAAAATTAAATTTTTGATTATAAATATTGTTTTTGTGTTATAAAATTAAATTTTTGATTATAAATATTGTTTTGTGTTATAAAATTAAATTTTTGATTATAAATATCGGTTTTGTGTTATAAAATTAAATTTTTGATCATAAATATTGTTTTTGTGTTATAAAATTAAATTTTTCATTATAAATATTGTTTTTGTGTTATAACATTAAAATTTTCATTATAAATATTGTTTTGTGTTATAAAATTAAATTTTTGATTATAAATATTGGTTTTGTGTTATAAAATTAAATTTTTGATCATAAATATTGTTTTTGTGTTATAAAAATTAAATTTTTCATTATAAATATTGTTTTTGTGTTATAACATTAAAATTTTCATTATAAATATTGCTTTTGTGTTATAAAATTAAATTTTTCATTATAAATGTAGTTTTTGTGTTATGAAATTAAATTTTTCATTATAAATATTGTTTTTGTGTTATAAAATTAATTTTTTCATTATAAATATTGTTTTTGTGTTACAAAATTAAATTTTTGATTATAAATATTGTTTATGTGTTATAAAATTAAATTTTTGATTATAAATATTGTTTTTGTGTTATAAAATTAAATTTTTAATTATAACTGTCGTATTTTCTAGTAAACGTACCTTTGCTTATGTTAATATCATTGCTTTTTCTAGCAAACGTACCTTTGCTTATGTTATGTTTCGCTTATGTTAATATCATTGCTTTTTCTAGCAAACGTACCTTTGCTTATGTTATGTTTCGCTTATGTCACATCTTTTACAATATAATGTAAGAAATTTTCGTCTGTATGAGCATTATTGGTGAAAATTTTAGCTCCGTCTACACTTGAACGGTTTAAATTGTAAAAAAAAATATCTGCGTTGAAGGTTGTTGTGATAGAGTTATGCGACATTTATTTGTTTTATTTTAAAGGATGTGAGATTTCAATTCTTATGACATGATTTGTTTATTATATTCTACGATATTTTGATTACATAACTGGAAACTATATTTTTATATCCATTTGAAACTTTCAAGTTAAAATATTTACGTTGAAGGGTCTTGTGATGCGACATTTGTTTTATTTTATTTTAAAGGATGTGAGATTTCTATTTCTGTGACGTAACTTGTTTATTTTATTCTAAGATATCATAATTACATAACTTGAAACTATATTTTAAATCCATTGGCAACTTGATAAATTAAATTACAAGTTCAAGTTTCCTCTCCTAAAATCTATCCAACTAATCTTACATTAAATTTTTTTTTTTTAAATGATGTAAGAATGTAAGATTAGTTGGATAGATTTTAGGAGAGGGACCTTAAACTTGTAATTTAATATATCAACTGCCAATGGATTTAAAATATAGTTTCAAGTTATGTCATCATGATTGGCAATCTCAGCGGTCCGCTCTCCCTCTAGCGGCAAAAGGAAGAATTACCTGTAGTACGGGTAACGTTTTTGGCTCAATGCTTGGCTGTTGGTAGATAGTTCATACGTTCAGTTGTCGTAGTTTGGTAGATTTTTGCATTCATTCTGAAATTAGAGAGTTGTATAATGGAGAATTCCGTGAAGAAGAACAAATCATGTTGTTGTGTCCCGCAATGTCGGTCCCAAGGTTTCGGCTATGTTTTTCACAAGTTAGTATAAACGTTTGTGCCTTGCGATTGAAATCCTTCCACTGAAATGCTACTAACCTAGTAACGTCTTTGAATGAATAATAAACAAGGCAGCATGTTTTTATTGTATAGTAATAATTAAAAAATCCGCATTTCTACATAATCTTGAAAACAAATAATTGCTGTTATCCATATAAATTTAAACTTCATTATGGAACAAGATTTGCAATGTTCTGTCAACAGTCATCGGTTCAAAAACGCAGAACACAATGATGATCAACAATTACCAATTCACAAACACTTTTAGGAACAGAATGTTTAAAAATTACAAATGTTATTGTTGACAGTATTGAAAATGGGTCCTGTGAAACGAAATGTCAGCTTTTAATAGTAATCCGGATTAGAACACCCCTGTCGGTATTACTATATCACTTGCCTGCAGTGGCGGCTCGTGGTGTAAAATGCTGGTGAGGCGAACGGTCTTGATGTAAATGTAAAACAGTAACACATATGTTATTGAAAAATATATAAATTCGTATAACGTTATAGGAACATATATATATATATCAGTGGCGTAGCCGGGGGTCGTGGTTTGCACCCCCTAAGTAGGCGAGACAGTTAGCTTTTTCTAAGCACGTTTTATAGATAATTTCCCTATTTAAATTCATTGATTTTTACATAACTTACAATGTAATACAAATAAATTACATTGATACATAATATCAATGCAATTTCTTGATAATAGAACAGAAAGTAAAGCAAAGCAGCCAAAGAAGTTGCTTTATTAACTTTTTATTAAAACAACTATAATTTATTGCATTTTCTTCATTTTATTAAATTAGCTTCGTTTTGTATTAATGTCCAAGATGTGCGTACGTACCAATAGAAAAATATTTGTCGAAGCGCCCCCCGAAATTGTTACATGTACTTATACACAGTTATACAGCATAAATACAGAAACCCCTCCCCCACCCTCAAAAAGTTTCATGTCAAAGGCAGTATCACCCATCGGATATCTTTGAAGTCCTGGGTTCGAGTCGGCTGAATCATTAAAATCCACTGAGATTCGGAAGTCTCGTTAAGCCATTGGTCTCGGTTAGGCGCCTTGTTATAAACAGCTGTAAACCCCATCACTTAGGGCTCCATCCCATGCCATTTAGCCCTTATATACAAATATTATTCAACAGTAATGGAATAAAATTATAGAAATATATGAAACACGGCGTGGGAGTCTTTCTTCACGAAAAAATCCAAAAATTTTAGAGGAAAAATGTGCATATACCACTATATATATATATGTGTGTGTGTGTGTGTGTGTGTGTGTGTGTGTAATATACGCTACTTTTGCAACAATATTTTTATGAAAACAATTATTCAATAATTTTACAACAAAGAAAGAAATATTTCACCTGTATTCTTTTATGTAATACACTTGAGCGAAAATACGCAATTTGTGCGGTTTCTTTAGCTAGTCAATGCGTCACTCACATCCCAACGCCAGTCGGAGATCCACTTCTTAAAAAATTCAAAGTAAATCATTTGAATAGAAATTGTTTTCTTACGAAATGTTTCTTGAGCTTGAATAAAAGTCACAGTTCGATTGGCATATTAGTGAAGGTGCATTTAGCACGGGTCATAAACTGAAGTCCAGGCTCGTGATAATTATTAGCTTCGTTTTGTATTAATGTCCAGGAGAAGTCAAGGAAGCACATTTCTATATAAAAAAAGTATTAGGTAATTTAAACCTGGAATTAAAAACAGAGGAATGCGATATTAATTTGCTTTGGTCTCGAACAGAATGCTTTCAGTTTATGTTTTATAAATAAGTTCAATTCTGCGATCCTTTTTGGCTGCAAATTTGTCTATGATCAGATCATAAAATGGTTGAGTGGACATTAGATGGTTCAGCAATTCTTTCTCGATTGAAATTTTAGCGAGCGAAGACAAACGATCTTGTGCCGTTGTATTACGGAGGTAAGTCTTAATTCTCTTCAAACAAGAAAAACTCCTTTCAGCAGAAGAACTTGTTGATGCCAGTGTCAATACAAGAGAAAATAATTTGTAGGCTTCTGGTAACACATCTTTCAGCTCGTTTTCTTTCATTGTTTTCAAGGTTTTCTGAACACTGAGTTCCCTGAAGTTGTGATCATTATATAAAAAATCTAATTCGTTTTTTAGTCGTTGTGTGTCTGTAAAAATGTTTGGATAAATTTTTTGAGAGTGTTAAGGGCACTGGATGGAAATGACTCTGAATAACTATGGTATTTTGAGCTGTCAACTAGCTGCAGAAACTCGAGCTTTCCCATATCTTCAAATCTGGTATTTATTTGGATTATTATGCTGTCAACGATTTCGTAAAACAAAATTTTGTAATAGTTTTCCACTTCTTCTTCAGTCAAATGTTTCTTTTGGCGACATTTAGGACCTCCACTCAAACTAATTGCTTCACTGAAATGTTTCAAGTAAGTGGTTACATTCCTTTTCTTATTTATTCGTTCGCAACATTGTTTAATTTGTCTTTGGCAATAACTGATATCTAAAGTCTTTTTTTGTAAAACATCAAATAATACATCCGTAATTCCAAAAATGTCATCAAAAATCAGTGATAAAAAAGCAAATTCAAAATTAGTGAAATTTTTCAAATATCCTATGGCTCCGTTGATTGATTCTGCCGTTGATTCCGGGTCATTCATTATGTTTTCAAACACATTCTTTAGTTTGCCCCATTCGCTTACAATTAAACGCAAAATGTGTGAAGTGATGCCCAACGTGTTTCCGCTATTTGAGGAATCCGTTTCCCAACAACTGAATCTGCTACGTGGGTTCTCTTGGCAGATTTATGAAAAAATGAGGGCATGCTGGATACAGTTGCGAAATATATGCGACAATTTACAATACTTTTGCACCCCTGTTGTAGGACAAGGTTAAGGCGGTGGGCGAAACAGTGGGTAAACAAAGCTTGCGGGGCTTCTAGCTTGACTCTTTTCTGCAGACCGCTCAACTCTCCAGCCATAACGCTTGCACCATCATAACACTGGCCTACTAACTTTGATTTAAAATCAAACTCCTCCAAAACCGATGCTAGCAGATCATACAGTGCCACAGCAGTCCTGTCAGTGCTGATATCATAAAAACCAAGGAAGCGCTCAACTACTTCACAATTTGAGTCCAATATGTATCTGACAATTATTGAACACTGTGATTTTTGAGTAATATCAGTTGTATCATCAACTTGCACTGAAAAAATTTTGACTCATTAATTTCGCTTTTAACACATTCGTTTATATATTCATGAATACACTCCAGTAAATCATTCTGTATCGTTTTAGATTGTCCAGAAAATAAGCTTCGTATTTCTTCAAAATGTGCTTTTAATTCTGGGGTGCTCCTACGAAGTAACAAATGGAACATCTCCTTGAAATTACCTTTATTTAATGAGGAAATAGATTCATCATGTCCTCGAAAAGGCAGTTCTTGCTTGCTTAGAACGACAACTAAATCGATTATATGTTCCATAAAAAGCCTATTTAGTCTGACCTTTTCATTAAACTTAGCTTTATGAAGCATATCAGAAATAGTGTTTATATTTTTTTCCATCCGTTTCAGACCTACGTGATTAGTTATATGCTCTTTAGAGCTTTCGTGCAATTTTGCACTACGAGAAAAGTTTTTCAGATCAAAATAACCCGTTGTATTCCACACATTTTTCTTATTGCTCAAAAGTAAACATGGCCAGCAAAAGAGAGTTTGCTTGTAATAGCTACCAGAAAGCCAGGGGAAAATCTCGTACCATGATTTATTGAAAGACCTAAGAAACGATTTGCCGCACTTATCTTTAGATATTGAACTTATTACAGGTGTCGGTCTTCCAGATATGAGAACATCCCTTTTATTATAATCTTTCCAATGTTTAAAAGGAATTTCTTCCAGAACACAAATCACGTCGTTTATTGGGCCATTCATATTTTCCAACCCAAATCAAAATATGCTGTTTAGTAACAATAACAAAATAAAAAAGAAGAAAAACTCAACATTACAATGAACTAGCCAACACCCGCAAAAGAGAGGATTGAAAACACACTACAAAAAGTTAGACTCAAATATACTCTGACGAATAGTTAAAGCTACGTAGAAATCATCCTACTTCAAAGCATATAGAGGCGAACGGCGTCATCGCCTGTAAAACCACTTTTTACCAAGGTCATCTGCTCATTTTCCCGCGCCCATTGGATACACAATCCTTGGGTTCTCCAATAACAGCAGAGATGCGATTCCAGTTTAAGCGAAATGGAGGGTCGCCTCAGAAATTTCCTTTCTCTTACTGGAAGTCCGGCACCTCCTTAGGTAGACCTCGGACCGTGGGGGTGGGGGTTCACTCTGTAGGGCTCTTCTCTGATCCCCAGTTCCCAAAACCGGCTTCTCATCGAGACGATTCAGCCGGTCGCCTCTAAGCGCTTAAAACATGCAGCTGCTTTGCAAAAATAATGATTCATTCCTCTTCTTGAAAGCCTTTTTTAACCTAATTCATGAATCACAATGTAAATTTCAGTGTTTCATTTATCCTGCAAAGTTCTTATATCTTCGTTACTGACCGAAGTTTTTTTTTTTTCACTTCTCATTCTGCGGAATTTCAGGTGAGGCGGCGCCTCACTTGCCTCATCTGACGGGCCGCCACTGCTTGCCTGAAAATGTAAAAATAAAAATTACCTGTTACAGTAAAGCATTACTGCTACACAGTGCTTACAGGTTCCACTTCTGCCCGCTTTACAAGAGCACTCAAAGGACTTTATAGAAATTTCACTGTTACTTGTATCTAAAACACCGTTGATAGAGTTAGGCGACGACGTTATTGCCGTGGACTGAATGCAGTGCGAAACTATGAGAATTTCTCTTCCATCTTCCTTCTTAATTCCACAAGAAATTATATGGCCTACATTAACAATCACTTCCCCTTCTTTAATGCATCTTGAATTTTTGGAAGCATCCATTTCATTATTACAAACCAGCCATTCTAACATTCGACTTTATGTAAACACGTGCGACATTACCCGTACTACAGCAGAAGTTTGTTTACGTTTGCCCAGCGCCCCCTATAGTTCGTTGAGGTTCCCAATATCGTAGAATAAAATAATCAAGTACGTCACAAATCTTACATCCTTTAAAATAAAACTAACGCATGTCGCATAATTGCCTTGAAACTGTATTTTATCCATTCGGATAGAGTAGTTTGTTTTATTTGAAAGAATGTGAGATTCGTAACGTTACTTGAAATGTGTCAAGGGACGACGATAGTATATATTTAGTTACTTGGAATGTGACAAGTGACGACGATAGTATATATTTAGTTACTTGGAATGTGACAAGTGACGACGATAGTATGTTTCAAATTGTCTAGACTGAAATTGTGTAATATCTGTTGTATTATTTCCTTTTTTGGCATTATTTTTTTTAGGGATCTAGTATGTTCTCGAGAACATACTTGATCCCTAAAATTATTTCACGTAATTTTATTCAAATTTTACGATGAATTACTTCTTTTACCTACTAAATTATGATAAATGACGTTTTTTATCTACTAAATCTATTTCTGAACCATCATTTCATCCATTAGCATGGTTATCAACGTAATATCTGTTGTATTATTTGCTTTTTGGCATTATTTTTTTGGGGGGATTAACAATCACTGGATACTTACTAGATCACTAAAATTATTTCACGCAATTTTATTCATATTTTATGCTAAATGGCATCTTTTACCAACTAAATTATTATAAATGAATTTTTTATCTACTAAATCTATTTCTGAACCATCATTTCATCCATTAGCATGGTTATCAACGTAATATCTGTTGTATTATTTGCTTTTTGGCATTATTTTTTGGGGGGGGGATTAACAATCACTGGATACTTACTAGATCACTAAAATTATTTCACGCAATTTTATTCATATTTTATGCTAAATGCCATCTTTTACCAACTAAATTATTATAAATGAATTTTTTATCAACCAAATATTTTTTTGAACTATCATTTCATCCATTAGCATGGTTATCAACGTAATATCTGTTGTATTATTTGCTTTTTTGGCATTATTTTTTGGGGGGATTACCTAAGTATGGATACTTACTAGATCCCCAAAAATTATTTCACGCAATTTTATTCAAATTTTATGCTAAATGACGCCTTTTACCCACTAAATTATGATAAATGAATTTTTTATCAACCAAATATCTTTTTTGAGCTATCATTTCATCCAGTAGCATCGCTATCAATGTATTTTTATATCCATTTGGAACTTACAAGTTTAAATATCTACGTCTTGTGATATGCGACATTTGTTTGTTTTATTTTTAAAGGATGTGAGATTCATGTGAAGTAACTTCCTTATTTTATTCTACGATATTATGATTACATAACTTGAACACTATATTTTATATCCATTGGGACTTTATAAATTAAATTACAAGTTTAAGGTTCCTCTCCTAAAATCTATCCAGCGAATCTTATGTCCTAAAAAAAAATAAAAAATAAAAACCTTTTTTTTTTTTTTTTTTTTTTTTAGGGAATAAACATTAGGAGATAATTCTTTCCCATGTAGTATAAATTAATTAACAGATCCATCTTTGGGAAAAGGTAATATCGTCCAGACTGGTGAAAACTATTGGTTGGCCTGTATCATTCGATTCGTTTCGTGAGATTGGGTAAGTATTACGTTTTATATTTTTTAGCTTTACCAGATGGTTGTTTCCCAGTTTTGAACAGCAATGTCACATTTTGGGAATAACGATATGTTGGATACGTAACGTGACATAAGTTTTACGATATATGAAATATGTGTTTGTTTTTATTCTGCGATAACATGATTACATAACTGGAACTATATTTTATATCCATTTGGATAGTGTTATGCGACATGCGTTTGTTTTTATTTTAAAGGATGTAAGATTCTTGTGACGTAACTTGTTTATTTTATTCTAAGATGTCATTATTACATAACTTGAACTATATTTTATATCCATTTGGAACTTGATAAATTAAATTACAAGTTTAGGGTTCCTATCCTAAAATTTATCTAACAAATCTTACGTCCTTAAAAAAATGGTTTTTTTTTGTTTTTTTTTAGGAATAAATATTAGGAGACAATTCTTTCCCATAAAGTAAAATGAAATGATCCGTCTCTGGGAAAACGTAATCTATAATAATATAAAATGTAATCTATGGTATATAATAATAATACGAAAAGGTATTCCATAATATGGTATCAAGTATTCTCTTTGGTGAGAAGCATCGGTTGACATGCCATGGAAATATATATCATACGCTACGTTTCGTGAGACTGGGTAAGTGCAATGTTTTGTATTGTATCATTTAAAGTTATCACGTGGAGATGTTGTTTTCAAAATTTCAACAAGGTTGTTTTATGATGTCATATTTTAAGATACAATCTAAACGTGTATTTGAAATCTAATTTCCGTTCTTGGGATAGTGTTATGCTACATTTGTTTAGTTTATTTTTAAATTTTTAAAGGATGATGTGAAGTTTTCCTTTCTTGTGACATGTGACATAATAATCTGTGATAACCTCTCGTGGGTTCCTTGAGAACATCTTGTGCGTTTGGTTGATTCGCGCAAGACTCTGAACCCATTCAGAGAAAGATACCGATGTTGAATACATTTTTTTCATGTCGTAAGACGGTAGCAGCTAGTGTACACTCATTCAAACGCTCGCTAAACAATCCTATGGTCATAGAACAATTCGGGGTGCACAAGTTTGCAAGTAGGGTGAGTGTTTCCAAAGTGCTAGAAAGGACCACCTGGTTCATAGTACGCTGCGAACGATGACCCGTTGTTGAAAAAATCAACATGTCACGGTATCTAAGTTATTCTAAACGGTTATCCATGAGTTGTTATTCACCCTTTGATGGGGTCATTTTATGTTACAAGATGGGAGATTTTTTATGTATGTATATGATACCTTTGCTTATGTTATAAATATATTGTGTTTATCGAGAATGATGCCTTTGCTTATGTTATAGAGATATTATTTTCCTGTTAAAGGTACTTTTGCTTATGTTATAGAGATATCCTTTTATCGAGAATGGTACCTTTGCTTATGTTATAGAGATATTTTTCTGTTAAAGGTACCTTTGCTTATGTTATAAAGACATTTTTCTGTTAAAGGTACCTTTGCTTATGTTATAAAGATATTATTTTATCGAGAATGATACCTTTGCTTATGTTATAGAGATATTTTATTTTATTCTACAAGATGTATCAAAAGTCAATAGATCACACGATAAAGAATGAAAAATCAATTTAGCAGTTCAAATTAGTTTACTGATTACTAGATTTCACGAGCCAATTTCCACGATTCCTTCAATATTGAGAGATCACACGATAAAGAATGAAAAATCAATATAGCAGTTTAAAATAGTTTACTGATTACTAGATTTCACGAGCCAATTTCCATGATTTCTCCAATATTGAGAGTTATAATGAATAAAGTCCTCCGCTGGACGTGTAGTGCAGGGAAGCTTACGTTAAGTCACGTTAGGGTTATTGGAAGGTTACTTGACGTAGCTAAAGTGTACCTAATCTTCAAAGTGCTAGAGTTTGTTTAGGTAATACTCGCACGTGCAATAATTTCATTGAATATAGAACTTATTTTTACTCAGCGTTCCTCATTATTTTGAATATCAGTACTATAACTTCGGTTTTAGTACATTAGTACCTTGAAGGCTCCTTATTAGAGCGGTAAACACAATATACCCTGGACTTAATGGAGACACTTAATGAAAGAGACTTAACGGCCAGACAGAGGTCTGACAATAATATGAACTGAGAAAACGTACTCACTTTAAACCTTTTATTGGAGAACTCCTGGTATTATCAAACACACACTCAACAAATCACACTACTACTGAATATCCGAACTTTCGTAGAATCGCATAACAATAATTAAGAAGAACCTATCACATAAAACGAAGCTTGCTTGGTATAGTTGAGCGCGCCTATATATACTGCATACCACCACGTCATGACTTACACTCGTTGCAACATATCATTCAGCGGGAGAAATAACATCTCGTTAAGTGAGAAGATAATTTGCATAGGAAAATAAAATAACCAGAGATAGTAAAATCAAAAGGAAACTGAATCTAGAGTATACTTTACAGAGTGATAAAGAATGAAAAGTTAATTTAGTTTTCTCACATTATATAGAACAGAATTATATAGCACCGTTTTCTAAAATGAGTTAGCAGGATCAAATATTCACTTGTGAGTTCAATCACAGCGAGGAAAGATTCCTGGATTATTCACGAGGCAAGTTATACGGAGGATAAAAATTGTAATCCCAGTAAGGTTCATGTTCTTCATTTAGAATATACCACTCTGGAGGAAACTCATCCCAGGTATTATTATCTGGTGGATCATCATCACTTGGTTCTTCTTCTTCTTCTTCTTCATCTAATTGATTATCTGGAAAAGACCAAATATCTACTCCTTCAACTTCTTCTTCCATATACTTTGGTCGACACATGATAGATGGTAATGCAGAAAATGAAATCCAGAAAGAGAAGGTAGTCAAGTGTAGAAAAATAATATCTTCCTCTGTTTAATTACCCTTAATAATATCTTCCTCCATTTAAATACCCTCATTATGTCGTTATCGACAAATGTTGTGCAACATATCATGAATTTCAAAATGTTGTGCAACATATCCGCTTTGAAGAAAAATGAGGCATCGTGACAACTTTTGTCCAATGGTTAAAAAAATTGGGAACATAACATGATACATGCAACGAAACCAATGGTTAACAAGACTTTAAAAAAAATGGAGAAGAGAATTCCAAAATACGGGATTCTCTTCTCCATTTTTTTATTTTTATTGCCAATATATTTACAAAATATGAATTGATTAATACAATATAAGATGTGAGGTCAAAATATAAAATATAATATGGTATTTGACAACACACAAGTGATATTTACAGTCTTTACAAACAACGATTAAATAGTCTTCACATATGCACTTCACAGTCCTTCCTGAGTTTCCTCAAAAGAGGCATCACCTCATCTTGCACAGACACCACGCCGTAGCATTTTTCGTTGAGATAGATGGGGCGGCGGCATTTGACGGTATATTCTGCCACCAGATACTTTCCTTCCATTAGTCCTTGCAGCGCTTCTTCCTTAGAGATTGTTTCATGCTCGTAGCTTACCTGTACCTGAACTTCTCCGGAGCTTCTTTCCGGCAGATCATTTAGCATCACAGTGTATACTTTGTCTTCCAGGAGGCTTTCGAGATATTTGGGGTCGTGCTCCCCTGGGTGAGCAACTTTTCTTCAAGTTTACATACGTAGATGATATTCAGGTGCCTTCTCTCTCCAATGCCACACTGGAAGGTGCATAGGTTACCGTTTCTTTTGATCATTGAGAATCACATCGTGGTGGTTGAGTTGGGTTGGCTGGGCTGAGTTGGCTCTGGAGAAACTGGGGCTACGAAACTGAAGCTGAGTTGACGGCTGAGTAGCTGGGGCTGAGTTGGCTGGTGAAACTGAAGCTGAGTTCGCTGACGATACTGAGTTAAAGGCTCTGGCAAAGACACTGAGTTAAAGGCTCTGGCAAAGATACTGAGTTGACGGCTCTGGCAAAACTTGGGCTGAGTTGGCTGATGAAACTGAGTTGACGGCTCTGGCGAAACTTGGGCTAAGACTGAGTTGGCTGGCAAAGAAACTGCGGAACGTTGATTTAGCCAAGTGAAAAGACAAGAAATGTCACGCTATTTTATACAACATGTCGCATCCTGTTTCATAACCGGATGTTTATTCCATTTTTTATACTTCCTACACTCTTTCCTGTCTTGATTCTCACAAACTAAACCAATAGTCAAAAATACTTTTAAAAAAATATAAAAATATGGGATTTTTATCATAGGATTACGGTATCATTTCTAATATACATGGTGAACCAATGGTTAGCTGGACTTGTAAACAAAATAAGGAAGAGAATCTCAAGTACGAGATCCCCATTTTTTTCAGTCTTTATTGCTAATATACAAAGTATATACACGATGAACCAATGGTTAGCTGGACTTGTAAAAAAATGGGGAAGAGAATCTCAAATACGAGATTCTCTTCCCCATTTTTTCATGCTTCATTGCTATTTGCAAAGTATATACAATTTTTTTTACAATATGCATATTATGACCAAATATATTAGAAAACAGTTATTTACAATACATATCAAAATATTTACAATATGAAGGAAAGCAACAGTCTTTACATCTGCAAAATGCAGTCATCATCCAAATTTCTCAGGCACGGGAGCACTTCTTTTTCCACCGATACCACGCCAAGGTATCTGTTGTGTTGGGGAACGGGGTTTTCGTAAGTAACGCTATACTCTGCCATTAAGAGAGTCCCATCCAACAGTCCCTGTATGGCTTCTCCTTTGCCGAGGGAATCCGGAGCAAAGCTGAGCTCAGCTTGCACGTGGCCAAAGCTGTCTGCGGGTACATCATTTAATAACAGACATGTCACCCGATATGGAAGGATGGCATGTAGATGATCGGGGTCACTCTCTCCTTGAAGGAACACTTTTTCGCCGAATTTTTCAATGCACACGATGTTTAGGTGAGAGCTTTCCGTAATGCTGTACTGAAACATGCAGACTGCTCTATTTTCTTTTACTAAGGAGAAGCACATGATGGAATGTCATGAGGTTGGCTTAGATGGGGACTGGCGAGAGATGTAACTTGGCGAAGAAACTGAAGAGGGAGAGATGCGGAGACTGAAGAGAGAAGCTTGGGGGAGTTGGCAAAGTCTGCTGTCTTACCTTGGCGTGGAAACTGCTTAGCTGGTTTACCTTGGTGTGAAAAGTGGAAAGTTGGCTGGCTTAGCTGGCTGCCGAGAGAAAGATCCTGAGATTGAAAATGTTGGCTCTGGAGATGGTTGGCTGACGAGAGATCTGGCAAGAAACCTGGACAGGGTTGGCTAGCAAAGTGGTGACAAGTGAACATGACACGCTCTTTTATACGCAAACCATATCCTGTTGTGAAACAGGATGTTGAAATTTGCGTCATCATCTATTTATATCCCATTTCTGAGGACTCTGGCGATATTTCCAACACGAGTTTTCCTCTTTGGTTCTTTTCATCTTATGCTTCATATTTTACTTCATAATAGGATAGTCCCTTTCTAATGATTCTACGATATCAAAAATCTCATCGGGTACTTATTCTAGCTTCTCCACAAGTTGAATAAGCTCTTCTTGTGGCACATCCTGTGGTTCTTCCTGAACGAATTTCTCTTCTTTTAGGCCGTCCCTCACCATTCTGTCCAAACTATCTATGATCTCGTTTGGTTCTTCGCATATCGCTGCGATCTCTTGCAATAATTGGTTTAACCTTTGTATCAGGCCACTTGATAGAGGATAAATGATTTGCAAGATGCCACTTTGTTGTAATGCTACGGGTTCTTCCATGAGGCGGTTGGATTCCTCTAGGAGATTGTTTTTTGCATGTCGCATGATTGTTTTCTTACAAGGAGAATGACAGAGAATGATGGGTTACGCCTCCATTTTTATAGTGTTCGGGTTTCATAACTTCCTGTTGACGTCATAAAAGGTGAATCTTTTTTTTATCATGCGACATAATATCATTCCTTCTAATGGTTTGATCGTATCCTATTTCGCCTCTCGTGTTCCATAGAGGAGTGTTGTTGTTTTTTTTTTCACTTCAACACGAGGTGTGCACGTGAAGGATATCCTGTAGAGTATAAAAGGGAGTGAGCGCTTCATTTCATTCTGCCAATTTTTCTCTTTACATAGTGTTGTGTGAATAAATCATGTACGAGCTTAGACTAATCAAACGAAAAAATTATCGGAATATGGATGATGGAGTCGCCGCAAAGTTTGGAACGTATGAACATGATAAGAAATACGTTCCCATGAAGAAAAAAGGGATGAAGAAGAGGAGGAGAACGCAGAGGATAAGCAAACGTGATGTGAGACGTCCCGTAGAGATGGATGCGGAGACATACATGGATTTACGGGCGTATGAGAGATTTGGAGACTCGCCGTCTCCAGGATCAACGGAATATTCGGCAACCGAGCCGGAATATTTGTAAACAGAGCCATCAACGGAATCTTTCTCAACCGAGCCGTCAACGGAATCTTTGTCAATAGAGCCGTCAACAGATCCACCAGCAGGTCCATCAACGGAATCTTTGTCAACAGAGCCGTCAGCAGGTCCATCAGCAGGTCCGTCAACGGAATCTTTCTCAGCAAAACAGCCATCATCAAATCAACCTGCGCCAATGTTTACAGTTCCCCCTCTGAGAATAACTGTTCCATTGATGGCTGTGGGAAATCCCATCATTCCGGTGCTGGAAACGTCTGATATGGAAGGACGCTGTCAAATTGAAGTTGCGTACAATGCAAATGGTAACTCTTCATCATTAACGTTTACAATACAGCATTCATTGTAAATACTCACCTGTAAATATTTCATTTCATTTATTATATCCCTTCATTATATGTACATACTGTTATTCTTAAATAAAAATAAAAAATGGAAAAAGAGGACTTGGTTCCTCTTTCCCCATTTTTTGTGCAAGTTTCTGACCATTGGTTTTGAAGTTTTAACACAAGTCTTTTGACCATTGGTGACATATTATGTGTAATGAGGGAGTTTTTACGAGTCGTTGGGGATATTACCATGACCCCGGTTGTACGGTGGTCGCGGAATACTTATTACTCGTCTAATTGGATAAACAGTGAGGTTGCGTTCCCATGAATGTAAAGAACCAAATCTCAAAGTTTACGCACGTCGCGTTGTGTTTCATATGGGCTCGTTACGAGGTATTCGTAAAAAACCCATATGCCGCAAATTGTGAATTTAGAGGAATATACACAGCCTATAAAGTTAGCTACACCAGGTTAAGTAATTAACAATGTTTATTAATAGAAAAAGTATATATAAGCAATTACATCCTTTAGGTGGAGGCCAAATAAAAGTTACGTTAAATTAAAAGAAATATTGGAATTAGCCATGTTTACTGGTCACTTGCTGCGTACGTCTGTCACACCCTTGAGCTTAACTTTAAAGTAACTCCCTCAATCTATTTCGAGGAGGCATAGTGACCATGCATATGTATATATCTAGTTAACGTGGGAACTGGAGTTGGGAAAAATAACGTCATCTTACCTTCCTGTTGTTGGTGTGGTCGCTCGTGGAAACCCCACGCTGGTAGATGAAAACTTGCGTGGATGTTGACCGCGTGGTTGGTTCGCTGTATATCTTGTCTGTCGCGCTGGGACCGCTTACTCTCCGTTTCCTAACTAAGCCTCATCCGTCTCATCCTTGACTATCTCTGAAAATTGTACTTCGACTACCATCACTAGATAACCATCTCTAATTTTTCCATATGATCACCCCTTCTTCTCTCGTGTCTGTGTATATATTTCCGTCCCTTTAATTTTCCACGTGATAGGGGCGTGCCTACAACCTTCTACGTACTCTTCGCCTGGGGTCCGGATTGGTCAGCTGATCTGACCAGTGCTCGGGCTTAGTGGCTATTGGTTGGACCTCTGGTCCAGTTGGCTACCTTTTCGCGACAGCTAGCCTGTTGTGCAGGTGGTACTTTTTGTGAATTCCGTAAGGCCTATTTTACGCTCAGGTGAATAGCGAGGAATTTAACGGGGCTTTCCGCTGCCAGAGTTACGACTTTTCCGTGACACCGCGATGTACTTTACGACTTTCGCTGGTGCCTCTCTCATCAAGTAGAAGTCGTAAACCGCAACTCGCCTATTCATCTGACCGCGTTCCGGATTCTTGCCTGTGCCTTCTGAAATACCGGGATGTATTGTCCCACCAGCAACGCTAGCACTGGGGACATTTCTTAAATTTTGCGAATGCCATGCTTTTTCTCACAAGAGCGAAAAGAAGGTGAATTCCCTTGGCCATTCTTCACGGGTGTCCGGCAAACCGTTTTGACCACCTGGGTTTTCTGCTTCCGTGGGGAAAAGGGGTTTTATGAGGCAGGAAGGGAGCAAAAGAAAAATAATTTAAATTAAGTAAAAAAAATAATTTAGGTAAATTACTCCTGGTCTTTAAATTTTAATTAGGCCGTAAACAATGTGACCCGAACTACGAAGTAGTTCCGCGGCAACATTATCTCCCCTTCCCCACGAAAGTCCGTGCTATGGGGGTGTCAATGACCACCGAACCTGACGCGAATTGTTGGGTTACCCGGGTACAAGCTTTTGCTGGCTACATCTTTCCCATCTATGCTGAACTCTATTCTGGCTAGGGGTGTGTCAGGCATTTGTACAGCTTACAATGCTACTCTATGAAAATTTTGGCTAATTAAACACACTATATACAAAGCACTAATAATATAAAACTAAAATAATTGGTTCCTCCACCTTTTGATAACACATTATAAAATAAGTACATGAGCGCCGGCATAATGCGCTTTTCCACTTCTGCAAAAAGACTTGTATTATTTGATTACAGGAAAACAACAGTCTTTCAGTGTATTAGTCTTTTCTATTGAAGAATTTTAGTTAATTTATCTACGTTGGTTTGTTTTTCCCAAGAGCTGTTGCATACCATCGGGAAACCGAAGGGTATCACCAGTTGTGGGCACCTTAGCGTCGACAACAGGTAGCATTGTTGAGATGAAGAACAGGAGGAGCCGAAGAGCTGTTAGGGCCGCCACCACAAGTTTTAGCACACCTGTGGTGGACCAGGTCCAGTAAGAGGGCCACCAGTCCTTGTTCCAGTATTCTCCGGGAACCGAAGACTGCGAATGTGTATACGTCATGTTGGGATGGAGTAGCCGGATTGAGGGTTGCTCCAAACACATCTCAATGACTTTGCAGGTTGTTACTGTCCTTTCACGCAAACACAACTTTTCGGTGAGGCACTGTATGTCTGTGTTGAACTTTATCGTGATGGGGATTTCCTCCGTTTTTAGGTACACCGACCTAGTGTGTACGATTAGGCGTTCAAACTGGATGTCCACTCTTCCTGGCGCGCAGGAAGAAAAAGCACGAAATTTTAGTGTTGCCAGTGAGTCGCAGGCAAAACACCCTGATGCTTTTATTTCCGCTTCAGCAAAACGAGGGCACACTGTACGTACTTCCAGGGAGTACTTATATCCGGCGAAATGTAGATTCACCTGCATGGGAGCTGAGTGTAAAAGTTCCGACGTTAATTGTCCGTCCTTGTCAACCCGTAGGTGATGCCAAGCGACCGTCATTGGAAGAGCATTTTTCTTCGTTTCCACCATTGTCCGTAGATAAGACTGATGCCTGCTGCACCGCATAGAATTCTCATAGAAATTGCAGCTAAACATCGCCGGATCGAACAAAAAGTTTTTCGACATGGATTCGTTTGCCTGTACGTCTCCGATATGACCTTTCTCTAGACGTGATGGTTGTGCAGCTTTGTCTATGTAACTCTCCTGAGGATTTCCTACACGAGAGATAAGGTGAGTATTCAAAATCTGCACTGGCTGATCGAAAGCTCCTGCAAGCTGAATCGTGATACCCGTCGACGTCGTAGCCTGATCTCTCAACGTAAGAGTTTCTTCCGTGCCGTTGTTCTGATGCTCGATCAGGAGTTGATACTCGCACTGTACTGCTAGTATTCGGCGTACTTCGTACGTTTGCAAGAAGTCGGCTTCCAACCATATCCGGTGGAAATGGCAGTGCTGGCTGTCGATGACCCAGCAGTGGGTAGTGCCACTGTCCGATGGATGGCAATCAGTGATACCTGGTCAATCCAATGATTCCTTCGTTAGTGCGTCGAATTTCTTTGATTTGACGCAGCCTTCTCCCCAACTGCATGTTTCGTGATTAGCGCATACAACTTGATTAACATATCTCATACTGGTGACGTACGTGAAATAGTCCCGTGATGTGGACCATACGCAGGTTGCCAGCTTGAATGTTACTTTTATTGAAAGTAATGTGTTGTCATTTTGCTTATCTGCAAACCACAAACACTGCTGGTGGTCAATGTTCATCAGCGTGATTTGTGCATTCGTCGTTAGACGGCAAGTTTCGTCTCCGCTCAGCTCTGTGCACTCTTTAGCGCTTGAGGCAATTATAGTGTGCGAATTGCACTCACTTCCGGTTTCATTGACTAGCAAAGCTAATGCTGGAATTACTAACGCGTGGGGAGGCGCTTGCAAAGCAGGATGCGCTAAATGACGCTCCAAGAACTCGTTCATCCGTGCAGCACGGTGACGTAATGCGGCCCCAGCCACGGCTCCGGATTTTACAGCTAAGTAAGTTGAGCCTCTAATTAGCCGATATGCTCTCCAGAGCAGATATCCTGTACTGTACATTGCACGTGCAATGGTTACGACTACAGTTTTGACGTATACAAGAGCAACCACAGTCAACAGAATCAGAACGGCGTATATACTATATAGGAGACCACTGGGGGTAAGCACTTAAGTTGTTTAAACAGTTCTTTGCAGAAAATGCACTGCAATGGTTGGCACATGGTTCGACCGATAACTTGGACTGTTCCCCTTAGGGTTTGTCCATCAGTAGTCACGAAAATTAACTTCATTTCTGCGGAATTTTCCAACATTTCTGGGGGCAAAGTGGTTTGATACGGAGCTTCTTTAAGCGTGATTACCAGTTCCTGCCCTGCTATTCTGACCACAAGCACCCCTGGGTGCGAGAGTGTAATGACTGGATCATTATATGCCAACTTTATCCCGGCATGTTGAAACACGGCTTCTTCGTCGGTCAGCAAATGACGCCTATGCCGATTATGATGAGCGTGCGATGAAAGCTTTTTCGCTGCACATATCTGATAGGATACTAGGACCGGATTATTAATTTTTCTTCCCTCAGCTTCATAAACTAATATGGTATTAGCCGATACCAATTTGCAGTGACACGTAGATATTGAAGAATTCGTACACATAGCTGTGCGGCAGTACTCCGCAGTACCCTTGCATAATGACTGCTTATCGTACGTGCATGGGAGTCCTCTTTTGCACTCAATTAGGGTGCGAGGACCCTGGGAAGCTTTCTATATGGGAAGCTTTCTATTATCATAGTGTCTTTTCACACATTCTACGCCTTTGGTATTATATTATCTATAATCATAGTGTCTTTTATCACATTCTACGCCTTCGGTGTCATATAATGATGAATAATTGTGACAACGCCATTGGAAATCGTCAGACGGGTTGCCTTGACCTTTAACTTGTGAGAATAACGGGACTTTTCACGTTAGACGGGTTGCCTTCCCCTTTATGTTGTCAAAATAACGGTGTCTTAGCATTCGGACGGGTTGCCTTCACCTTTTATATAATGTTAACTTGTGCGAATAACGAGACTTTTCACGTTAGACGGGTTGCCTTCACCTTTTATATAACGTTAAATGGTGAGAATCACGGGACTTTTCACGTTAGACGGGTTGCGTTCACCTTTTATATAACGTTAAATGGTGCGAATAACGGGACTTTGCACGTTAGACGGGTTGCCTTCACCATTTGATTTACGTTAAATTATGTGAATAACGGGATCTTAACATTAGACGAGTTGTCTTCTTCTTTTAGGATCACGTAATCTATCATTTTTAGCCGACCCGGTGGCGCAGTGGTCTAAGGCGCTGGCCTCTGATCATTCGTCCGTAAGGGGTCCGTGTTCGAATCCCGGTCAGGCATGGACGTTGTGCTTGTCTTATGGCACTGGCTCTCTCCCTTCCCTGGAACCAGTGACCCTAAATTAGGGACGGGCGACTGCTTATAGCCCATTGAGTTGCTCACGGTGGTCGTTAAACCTCCAAACAAAAAAAATCATTTTTAATTTTGTTCGGATACATATTTGAGTAACTGTACAACAAAAGCTAGCCGCCCCGGTGGCGCAGTGGTCTAAGCGATAGCCTCTGATCATTCGTCCGAACGGGGTCCGGGTTCGAATCCCGGTGAGGCATGGATGTTGTGTTTGTCTTACGGCACTGGTTCTCTCCCTTCCCTGGAACCAGTGACCCTAAATTAGGAACGGGCGACTGCTTATAGCCCATTGAGTTGCTCACGGTGGTCGTTAAACCTCCAGTCAAAAAAAAAAACTACTTTTAAGAACATTTTTCATTAGAAATCTAACAAGCTAACGAGGAACTGTAAATTCGAGGACATTTGAGGACAAACATCAAAATTTGAGGACAATTTGCGTCCCCAAAGGCATTAGACGTTTTTGGGGACAGTAAACAAAATTCGAGGACTGTCCTCAAGAATTGGGGATTTCTGGTCAGCTTATGTTACAGGTAAGTATGTAGGGCAGCTTATAACTTCACCACTGAACGGGAAACCGTTTACTTCTTGTACTCTAATATTTCCATACTTTTCTTTCGTACTATTCTATCAGGGCAATCTGCTCCTAACTCTCTTAGATTCTTTTTCACCTGCCAAAAGGCGCATAGCGCTGTGGGTTCGGGTATCTCAACCTAAATTAGGAACCCTTGTCTTGTCTTGTCTGCTAAATGGACGTGAGTCTAGGTACATCAATTACACGTCATGTGTGCTACAAGCATGGAGGAAGTCCTCCATGACTACCAGGGCCTTGGAGACAGGCCCGTAGCCAGACAACCAAGATGGGAGGGACGGCTGATGATGGCTGAAGCTATATTCACGCTATGCGTGAATATAGCCCACAGACTAGGTTCACGCTCCTTCTGTGATTGGTCCGAACGATTGTAAGGGAGTGGTCTTTTTGGGTAGGGATTTGATGATTGATGTCTTCCTGTTCAGCTGCACGGAATATTCTGTTGCACTTTGAATTATTGTCATTAGATGGCGTCGTGTTCTGTTCTGTAGGTTGTTTATATGAGATTTGCTCTGTTGTGAATTGTGATAAATGTTCACATAGGCGAAGCGGTAAGTATGTTTGAGTAGGTGCCAATGAAGAATTTTTAAATTAGAATAGGAGACAGCATGAATGAGTTTTTTACTGATTAAAAAGTGTGCAAATTTGCGGAGGTAAGCTGTGCGAAGAAATTACAGTCACTTAACTCTCGGCCCCATCAGTCCAATGTCATATGTTTGGAGGAAGACTTCGTATTCATGTCTTGCATATTGTATATTTAAACTAGTAATTGAAAAACTACTTTACTTTGCCGCCCCGGTGGCGCAGTGGTCTAAGCGATGGCCTCTGATCATTCGTCCGAACGGGGTCCGGGTTCGAATCCCGGTCAGGCATGGATGTTGTGTTTGTCTTACGGCACTGGCTCTCTCCCTTCCCTGGAACCAGTGACCCTAAATTAGGGACGGGCGACTGCTTATAGCCCATTGAGTTGCTCACGGTGGTCGTTAAACCTCCAATAAAAAAAAACAAAAAAAAAACTACTTTTTAAAAGTAGCTAACTACTGCTACAATCACATTCTTGAAAAGTACCTTGCTACAGCTACAACTACGTTTTTTGAAAAGTAGCTACTTTTGATACCTAAGTTAAAGGTACAAATTCTGGAGATCTTTATATGCATATTTTTCATTTTTTTCCATCTCGATATATCGAGAAATACTTATATATTTCTATTTGTAGCAATGCTGCACCAGTGGTATAACTACTAGGTAATGAAGTGGCATGCTGCAGCTGCTAGTTCTAATTTTATGGAGAAAGAACAACAACAAATAATTAACCCAAAGATTCAGATTTTTCTTTAAGATAAACGTAGCTAAAAGATATCAGATTTTTCTTTAAGATAAACTTAGCTAATAAATGTCAAGTTACTTTTAAAACACTAGATTTCCTACAGATTGAAGCTCTTTGGCTCAATACGATCACTCTGCAATATTTTTTATACGATTGCTCTGCAAAGAATTGTAAATAATATGATTGCTCTGCAAAGAATTGTAAATAATATGATTGCTCTGCAAAGAATTGTAAATAATATGATTGCTCTGCAAAGGATTGTAAATAATACGATTGCTCTGCATGGCTTGTAAAACGATTGCTCTGCAATGATTTGTAAATAATATGATTGCTCTCCAATTGCCTTTTCTCTGTGCTGAGGAGGAAAAGTACTAGCACACATGGAGAGCACCTGTGGACGATGTGTGAAAACAGTCAGTCACCTAGAATTACGTACATGATAGGTGTAAACTTTTTTTCGTGGCAGCCACAGATTTGTGATGGGTGATTTCTTCAAGTGATTTTAGTTTTGGACAAAACAATTACACTTTGCTATTCCTTTTAGTACTTATAGTAAGTATGTCTCATTCACTGCATAGGAAAACTTGAATAGGCTAGCAAATGACATCCATTTGCAAAATGTCACAAAGGTGTCCAAGTGAAGCTCTGTATCAGCATTGGCGTATATTCGAGGCTAGCTGCGAAGCCCATAGAATGGACAAATCAAAGTAAATGAAATATACACAAATAAAAAACAATTAGCAACAGTATTAAGATATGTCTATGCTTTCGCTGCGACAAAAAACGTGCGGATTTGCTTCTTTTGACTAAAAGAATCTATGGCGAGCAAAGAACAACGGGTCTCCCAGGATGGTGTTATCGTAACGCAAACAGCTCTACCAGTCAGTCTTCACTGTTCTGATCCGAAGACCTTCGATACGACCGCCATCTAGCATTTCCATGACAACAGGAATGAGCAGGTGAAGGGGAATGCTTTGGCAACGGTTCGCTCAGAAAAGAGAAGACTTGGACTACACATTAGTCACTCACTTGCTCCCACCGATAATAGTATGTGTTTCACGAGAGTTGTTTCAGTTTGTGTGAAGTGTCAATAAATTAAAATCGGTAATATTGTATCTTAAATTTGTGGCTTTGTTGGATTTGAACTGTTTTGATAAATTTTTTGAAAGCTTTTCTAAACATCTACTATCAGAACTTAAAGAACTCTATGCTTCAAATTTTGATATAGCTTGACTAAAAAATTAACTAAAGGTGTTTTGATTCCCTTGATGAATACAAAAAGAAATCGGTAAGAGACATTTCAGTTAAGGTCTTCGGCCTGCTCGATAGATGGCGCCACGGTATGTCCCTTAGTGGATCTTTTATTTTAACGTAACACTGCAATAAATATAGATATTTTTCATTATATCAAAGGTATCTGAGACTTAGATTGCAATAGAATCGGGTAAAAGATATGATATGCTTGTGAAAGTTGTCACAAATATTCTAGGCAGCAGTGTTTAGATGAACATCGTAGAATAAAAGGTCATCACATAAGTAGACTTACCAATCCTGCCCCAGGTGCATTTTCTTTTCAATTCATAGTTTGTGACAAATCATTTACCCTTAAGGCAATGCCTCATATCTGAGGCATTGCAAAACATTTTCTCATTTTTCTTGCAGTGTAACGTTAAAATAAAAGATCCACTAAGGTACATACCGTGGCGCCATCTATCGAGCAAGCCGAAGACGGAACCTTAGCCGACATTTCTTGTTACATAAAGATGAATAAATTGTTGGACATTGTGTTTAGTGTGGTGTACAAATCAGCAGACCTAATATTAGTTTCCATCAGTAACTGCCGAAAGAAGTTTTTCTACATTAAAAAGAATCAAGATATATCTTAGAGCCATGTACATTTCAGCAACTTGGCTGTTATGTCAATAGAAAAAACATTCTTTTTAATTTTTAAATATGAAAAAGTACTCGGAAGAAACTTTTTATGTAAACGTAACACTGAAGTCCACACAAAAGGAAAAAAGAATGGAGTTCATGTACAAATAAAGTATTCAGAAAAAGAATGGAGTTCATGTACAAATAAGTGTTCAAATCCTAATCCGTATAATTAGTTTGTATCGTACTAGCAGTAGCATGTACCTAAAATTTAGAAAAAAGGGTTACTTCTATTACGTTACAACTGAAAAATAAACCGCAATTTAAAAAAAAAGAAAACAGTACTGGGAATGTCGGGGGGGGCAGGTGTCGGACCCAAGATACGCCACTGAGTATCAGCTAAAGAAAACATGCAAATAAATGCCTGTAGCTAGTAAGTCCGGATTGCATTCTTATGGTGTAGGACACTGAGTTATCTATTTGTATGCAACCATATCCAGTAATGATCACTAAAGTCTTATAGTTTTATTAACCTTAAGCGTGTAACTATATTTTACCGCCGAATCCTTTTATTGCAATAAAATGTATGTTCGTGCATTGGTCCACACTCCATGTTAGTGTTAATCCTGATTGGCTGATTGATAACCTTGAATTATGTACTTCTGTTCTAAAAATTACATAAAGAGGTAAAACTACAGGGCTCTATAGGTAGCCCCTTATTTTTCCGGACAATCTTCATAACTCCCCCTCCCACATACGCACGCACGAAAAACACATCCTCCATTGTGTTCAGAATCCAGAGAAAATTGCTGTGCTTAGGGATACTAAAGTAAATATTGTGTGTGTGTGTGGGGGGGGAGGGGGGACTTTGTCCTAGTTATGCCATTGTGGTACACACGACACTACTGTAAAAGTATATTACAGTAACAGCATTACTTCTAATCACTGATTTATATTAATATTTAAATCTGGCAAATAACCCAGATGCTAGTAAGTACATGACATTTAAGCTGTAGTGGCTTCGTAACTACCGTTTTAATTACAGTAACTTCATAGCATTAACACTATGTATTTTGAAAGTGTACTGGCATAGACTACAACTGGTATGTTTAAATTTGGCAAACTATGTCGGATAGAACCCTTTGTATTCTGTTAAAAATGATAGTTACGTTTATCACTTGTACTTTTAAATTACATTATAAATGATATTCTTATCTTACTGCTCATCATAATGTAGCCATACTTCAGGAAAACAAAGCATGGCATGTAAGCATTTCATTCATCTTGAAGTTAGTTCCCCAACTCCGAAATGACAAATAGCACAAAATGTCAATTGTGAAGTTTGGGAGCACCATGTGTTTGCTACAGATTGGTCATAAAAGGTGGGGGCCAATGAATAAGTGAATTAGACTGCACAGTGGGGATTGCAAGGTATAGAAGTGTATTTACAGTATATGGAAGTACAGTGTCATCAGAATGCTTTCTAGGGATTGGAGAAAAAAACTGGTGCCGTTGAGGCCTGGCAGTAGCAGAGCCTCAACCTAACTGAATCGGACTGTTTTACCTAACTGAATCAGACTGGTTTTTAATTTATTTATTCAATCGTCGTCCATCGAAATATATGTTCTTTTTTTAACAAAATTAATCTTGGCAGAGTTTTTTCTTTCTACTTCTCTCTCTCTTTTTTTTTTTTTTCTTTCTTCGTAGTGGCTAAGCACATATCCATAGATTTTTTGTTTGCCGAAACCACCTCAGAAATAGCCAGTGAAGTGGGCACCTGACGCTATATGTAATATATGTATATTCAATTTCAAAGGTTTGTACGACCAAGTAAATCCTTATATTTATATAATGACGAGACAAAAATTTCTTATTTATACAAAAAAATCATTAGCATGTGTGAACTGCATATTTTATTGCACTTTTCTTGTATATCTTTTAAAGTACAACATAGCTTTACACTTTGAAGAGTGCTTAAACTCAGTTTCTTGAAGATTCATGGGCATCCTGCAAACTTTTACTCCTCTGAAACTCTTATTTGCCCGTGGCAAGGATAACCTGACTGTGGAGTGCACATTTTAACACAATAAATAATGACATGAAAAATTTATGAAAGGAATTAAAAAACTAAGAAATGTGCGAAAAAAGTGGCCTTTTTTTGCAATATTTTTGTCAAATATCAAAGTTTTCAATTTTATCTGTCGCTCCTCCAAATTAAAAAGCAAGGCCCTGCAGCATGTTGATCCTAGGTATTATTACCTTGTGTGCAAGTAAGCAAAGTACTGTGACTTCCGTACATGTGTGGAATGCTAGTTTAGTGATGACACAGTGAATGCATATTATTTAAGGTTTCCTATGCAGGTGAAATAAGGTAACATGACTTCATTGAATGACAACTGTATGTACAATGGAGTACACTTCTGAACAGTGGTCTGAGATAGTGTTGATATATGGAGAATGTTGGTGAAATGCACGTGCAGCTGCTCAGCTGTACTCGTAGCATTTTCCTGGTGGTCCTTGTCCTACACCTTCCACGATCACACCCGCCTTGTACAACATAACATCTCTGCCAAACAAGTAACACTATGACTTGGTAATGCTCTGGTAGACCACATCAATCCTTGAATAGGTTGAGCGCTGTGAGTATTGTGTCCTTTGCACTTGCCCACCCGTAATATAGTGTACGAGAACTCGCTGTGGCCTGATAGCTAGATATGCATGGAAGATACTGCGAATCATGGGTTTTACCCATACGACAGAGTACCCCAGCAGGCCATGTATACTGGTGATTATCAGTTCCATACAGACCGGTGTAATTATGTCCTCAATCAAAAGTCAATGAACCTATTATAGTTTCTAGCGAACATTTTGTGGACAGATGAATTCACATTCACACATGACCACAATCACAACAGGCACAATCACTATCACAGGAGCATGGATGAGCAATGGTGGTTACAAGTAAGTCCAGGTATGTTGGTGGTTTAATGTCTGGTGTGGCATCTGGAAAAACATTTGCCAGATCAGTGTTCTTCCAAGGTTCTCTCACTGGACTACAATATCTACAACTGCTCCATGGTACCATACCAGACTTTTTGGATGATGTTTCATGTACAGTCTCATATGTGGTTTCAAAGCAATGGCACACATTGCACAGCATCGGTCAGCAACTTTCTCACCGCCACGTTCCACTGACACATCTAGGGCTATGGCAGCCCGAGTCACCAGACCTAACCCACTGGATTTTTTCCTGTTGAGGTTACTTGAAATCTAAGGTATATGATACATCAACCCCTGCAGGTGTGCTGCAAGAGCAGGTTCTTGCAGGGTAGTTACCAGTGCTGAAAGTTAACTGATATTCTTGATACCTACTATGTAAGTCACATCCAGGAACACATTGTAACAAATGGACATTTGGAATACTCTTAACTTTGATAGATATGTTTCTTTCTAGTAATGTAATAGCTGAGGGCCTCTATGTCAACAACACATGGCTGCACTTAATGATTTGTGTAAGTTGATTGTGTGGTGTGTACTATTAAATGTCTACAACTTATTCTGAGTATTATTTTCAGATCTTGTGTTCATATTACACTGCCATAGTGGTGCTGTTTCTTCATCAGCTCGTCATGGCATTTACTTTCATGGTTACCTAAATGCACTCATACATTTGCCTCCTCAATGTACAGCCTAATTTTTACCTATTGACCTACACATTTTATTACCAATTTTAGCAAACACATGATGCTCCCCAACTTTGCAATTTACATTTTTTCAGATTTTGGGGTACTAGCTTCCCAGATTTGCTACCAGGTGCACTACAGTCAAGCTTATTGAATCTGCCCCCTCGCACATTTCCTGATCCCGTTGGTTCCACATCTAAGGATGTGAAGCTTCTGTTTGCCAATGCAGCTGTGTGCATGTATATATATGTGTGTGTGTGTGTCCACTTTATATTATGTAATAAAAATAAAGGACCGTGTTCAATTTCCCAGGACATGTTCTACACCCCAAAATAAGACATATACTCTATATAAACATTAATGAGGAACAATTTTGCTTACCCTTTATAACCTTTTTTTTTTTTTATGTAAATTTCTTGCCAGTGTTAGCTATAACAATGCCTGTTGAAATGATTTTGAAGACACACAGTGAATTGGTATGTTTACAGGAAGAAAAGTGCTTGCAATTTCTGATATGAGACTCAACACAGCCTGGGCATATGTTTTTATTGACTGTTGAACTCATTAAAATTTAGTGGAGGTGTTGTGGATTGTCTGACAGTTGTTTGGAACTTGCTTCTGAACCGTGTCAGTGAATGGAGTCGAGTAAATGAGAGTTTTTAAATGTCCCCACAAGTAGAAACCATTGGAAAATCTGGAAAGCACTAGTGCCAAGCTGAATGTCCTCAGTGACCTATTCACTGGGCAGGGTAGTTATTGTCCAAGAGTTCTTGAATCATATAGCTAAAATGACTTGGGGCTCATGGACTATATACATTGTGAACCATATACATTTATACATACATAAACCATATTCATTGTGGGAAGTATCAATGGCGCATTCTCTACTTCAGATGCCACCATGCATGTTTTTCTCTGCCCATAAGTGATTGTTGTGAAAATTTATGATGCTCTCACTGGTGGATCTGGCCTCATCTGTAAAGAGCACTGATGAAATGAATGGGTCACCCGCCCATTTCTGCATACTCCATTAGCCAGTTGTTTGTGATGGATAATCAGGAGATGTGAAATCCTGCACATGCTACACGTAGTATGGGTACAAGCTCTGTTCATACAAAACTCTCGGCAAGGTCATGCTTTTGAGATATTTTCTATTGCAGCTATTTCTTTATTCTGGGCACCAGGATTCTCTCCTGTAAAGCAAGTGTCCGGATGGCTCTTTGTCTCCTACTGTTTGCAGTAATGGTCTCTCTCTCTCTCTCTCTCATTCTCATGTGACTGTAAACAGTGACAAATGTTTCCCTGTGTGTAAGGTGCTGATGTGATAATGTTTGATGGTACGTAGATATGCCTAACCTCCCAACTTTTACCAAGTGATTTCAATACAAAAGATGTGTCTGTGTCAATTCATGAAATGAATAACCTTCCATGCTCATGTGAAAACAGAAGGAGATTAGTGTAGCACAATATGTGCTTAGCACATGGTTCGTACGCATCCTGGAAAAGTCCTGGAATTCCAAATTGCCCTGGAAATATCCTAAAATTCTGTTACATGTCCTGGAATTCTATCCATTCCTGCCTTTTTGTTCCTGCACAATGTTTCATAGTTAAGAATTTTTCTACTGATATAACTTATGTCTGACAAATTTCCCTCCCCACCTCTGTCAAAATGAGGGAGATTGTTAGTTTTCTTATCTGTTAACAGTACTGAAGTTGTGTTATTAGCACGTCATTTGTAAAACAAAGATTGTGCCTATGTTATCACTTTGTCCATCCATCAGTGTACAGCATATCTCTGCAACTATCAGTCTGACCAGAAAAATTTCTTTTGCATTGGGAAGCTTGAAATGTGAGAATGATGATCTTTGCATTCCGCACCTTTTTTTTTTTTTTTTTTTTTTTTCTGATGCACGTTTCCTCCGCTAGAAGGCGTAAATGCAGATTCTACGAATTCAAAATATATTTTATTTCATATCTTTGCTTCTAAATATCCAGTTGAAATAATTATTTTTCCTTTCAATGCCATTTATATCAAAGACTGTTATAGGTACAGTCACTTCTTCAAGTAATGCATAGATTTTGCTCTAGGGAGGGCGTAAAGGTAAATTGTGTTTTCTCTAATATCTCTGCTTATGAAAGTCCTATTTCAAAAATTCTCCCCGCATCGGATACAGCTCCTGATGGGAAATGTTTTGCACATAATTCCTAATTTCTGTTAAAGAATGCTTTTTGGCCACCAGGAGGTGTAAGTGTTTATTTCTGCTTTGATGTATTCACAGCAAAATCTGAGCTCTTCTGAAAACTCTTGGAAAAATTCTTTCATGAACCGATATCTCTCACCTCTGAAAACCTTTTGAAAATACCTCCTGCGTAAAATAGCGCATAGTTTTCCCACCAGGTATTTGATAAGTCTTTTTCCTTAGCATAGCTTTTACCATGAAGACTACTTTTTGCCTACTTTCAACTTTTCCATTATGCAAAATTCTTCTGCTACCAGGTGTAGAGTCATATCGTATTTCTTCTTTGAAGTGTCTGATTTGGAAATCTCTTTGTCGCTGATACTTTCCTTCTGCAATGAGAAACTTTTTGTGTGCCATTTCTTAATTTTCGTAACATACTGTACTTTTTAGTCACTGGTTGGTTGGTTGGTTGGTTAGTGGATTTTAGTGGCGCAAGGGCCAGGTTTGGCCAAAGAGCGCCAGACAAAGAACGATCAGTCACAGATTTTGAAAAGCGTGGAAAATGAGTAAGAGCAGACAGGCTTGGGAAAAGTTGAAAAAGAGTATGATGAAAGCAGGGAAGACAAGGTAGTTAATCAGATTTATAAAAAAAATTACTAACGGAGAAGGACGAACAGTCACTCTCCTCCCCCCACACTCCTCTGCAACGCTGGCAGAGGGCGGGGACGAACTGTCACTCTCCTCCCCCATGTTCCTCTGCAATGCTGGTTGAGGCTGGGGACGAACTGTCACTCTCCTCCCCCTATGTTCCTCTATAATGTTGGGTGAGGGTGGGGACCTCGCTGAGGCCGAGACAGTTTCAATGTTGGTCACGCGGACCGCGACAGTTGGATGGACACTGCACACCTTTGCGGATTGAGGGCCGGGTCTTCTGCACGTGCAGGCTGTCTGCGGGGAACCGGAAGAGGCGGGCGTCTTCAAAAGAGAAGGCGCAGACCCAGCTGGTCGAATAAGCTGGAGCTCGGTGAAATCCACCTGTGTGGCTTGTTCAACTGTAGATCGCCTGGCAAGTGCGGCGAGAGCTACAGGGCGCGGAACAAAGGGCTGCACGGGTTGTGGCAGAGACTGAACTACCGCGGCAAAAGTACGCTGTCGGGTGGTGGGTATACCCAACTTGGCCTTGGCAGCAGGGTACGAGAGGCCTTCCAGGGTCTTGAGACGCTGGATCGCCATCTCGTCCTTCCATTTCATACAAGTGCGGGAGTAAGCTGCATGGGCCTCACCACAGTTAACACAGGAGGCCGCAGAAGTGCAACCTTCCCCGTCATGTTCACTGGAGCCACAATTTGCGCAACGAGCGGAACTCTTACAAAAACGTTGGGAATGCCCGTACCTCTGGCACCTGAAACAGCGCAGAGGACTGGGAATGTACGGGCGAACGCCACAGACCAAGTAGCCAGCCTTGATTTCGGTCGGAACTTTCGGGAATTAAAAGTCAAGATCACATTTTTAGACTTAATGAAAGAACCATCACGCCGGAACATCATACGACGTGCAGCAATAACACCTTGGTCTGCAAGTTCAGTCACTAATTCTTCTTCACTGCATGGCAAGAGATCAAACTCCGAAATAACACCCCGAGAGGTGTTAAGAAACGGGTGAGGTGTCACTTTGACAGGAATGCCTTGAAGACTAGAGAGGCGCAGAAAAGCGTTACTCTGAGAAACACTGCAAGTTTGAACAAGCAGGTCCCCAGAGCGAAGCTTCCTCACAGACTTCAAGGGGCCAACCGCAGCGTCCAAAGCTTTAGAAATGAAAAAGGGAGATCTGGTGGACAGTCTCTCATTCGGATCGATGGATTCTACAAGTAAGTGTGTAGCATGCGTAGTCACAGCAATTGAGGGGAGACGACGCTTCGGAGCGACTGGTACAGCTGCCGAAGAAGAGGTTCCACATTCTTGGTCCAGGTCAAGGTCTAAAGGCCGTTTAAGGGTATGAGACTTGGTAGGTTGAGAAGACGAAGGAGAGTCGGTGTCAACAAACATTTCCTCAGGTGACTTAAATTTGGAGTTTTTCTTTTTGTTTTTGCCCATGGAAAAAAGGAGGAAGATTCGTCTGCAAACTACTCCACCCACCACCGAGTCCTACAAGGGAGAACTGGAGGTCCGCAAGCCGAGAAAATGATGCTGGACACAGTTCTGGAGCTTATACGTTGCAGATATAGTCCGTTGGCTGTGATCACACGCACTCGGCGGACACTTCGGCCTCCTGGTACCGTCATGCCAACGCCTTTGGCATGATCCCACAGCCCCCGGGCTCACCCTGCCGTGCCATACGACAAAAGCCGCTAAAGCCCGGTACACAACTTGGTACATGACTTCCGACTAGAGGTGGGTTAGTCTCTAGCCTCCCGTTTACAGCGAAGCCGGGGTCGAAGAGGAGTGTTGGTACACAGGAGGCACTTATCCGGTCTCCTGCGACCTCAGCCGCCAGACATCCCATTTCCGCCTCACGGGTCACCGCACGCGGCAAACATGCAGGTAGGTCTAGCACCCAAACCAGCTAAAAGGAAAAACAGAAATCCAAAGAAGACAAATCCTGGAAGGGAACCTAAACAGAATCTCAGCAACCTACGAACTGAGCGGTTAATATAAATCAGTTAGTGGTGGAGGGTAACAAAACCACAAGGCCGGGGTGTTAGTACATAACGTGGTAGCGATTAGGTAGAACACAACACGGGCAACTAGCCAGTGGAGAAAATAAACAAAAAACAAAAAAGCGAGACACAAGACCAGCTCGGGATCGTGGGGCCGCGACTCCCCAACAGCTGGATGAACAGCCGTCCCTGCAAACACCAACAGCACCGAAACAAAAAAAACAAGCGGTGGCATGACATCAGATGTTGACCAGTCACAAGGTCAGCTCGGGCCGTGGGGGCGCCGCTCCCCAAATAACTGGAAAACCAGTTATCCCCGTGCGGGGTTAGTCACTGGTGGAAGTGAGTAGCTGTTTCTATTTCTGGATGTTTTATTGATTGCTCTCTGATGTTTTATTGATTGCTCTTTATTGATTGCTCCAGTTGATTATTTTTTTTTTAGCCAGTTGCATTGACTTTGAGTAACTTTGATAAATTTCATTCTCATCGGAGAGATTCAAAAGAAGTGCTCATTTCAACCGAAAAATTCAGTGTTGTCTTTCTTCAAATATTTCACCTTCTTTATCCTTAAATTTCCAATGTCAGCATTATTTCAAAATAATTAAATATAAATAGTATTTAGTTTATACATTGATTTTGTGGTATATGATAGCATTACGAGAGTAATGACGCGTTTATGTTCTAACTATGGATTTTATACCTATATATTTTTGAGTTTTATGGGGTTTTTTTTATTTTATAATTTTCTTCAATGATTGAACTAAAAGCCAAAGTAAAAATTAATTTTTCTCAAATTTAGTATAGCATAATGTACATAAAAGTTTTGTAGAAATTAAACTAGTTACATGTTCAGCGACACTTTTGGTATTTCAGTATTTATCTGTGATTCTAAGTTTCTTATTAGCTGCAGCAGACATCAGTTTTCAACATTCTGTTGTATTAAGTTTGCTCAAGCCGGTAGGGAGCTGTTTGTTGTAGGTTACAGGTTGAACAGACCTATGGTTTCTCTATATTTTAAGTAGGAGCATTTAGATCATATGTCCTGGAAAAGTTTTTCAATTATACGATTGAAAGAATGTATGAACCATGCTTGCATCTAACCTGCTTGCAAATCACAGCTCAGTGAAATACACAACATTGATACAGAACTGTAATTGGCATTATTCCTAGCTCTGCTGCATCAGCACTTTTATATGGATTTTTTACCCAGACCATTTAGATATACCATGTATGTATTCAGCTTAACTATTTGCTTTCAGATAATGTGCTGCTTTAAATTAAAAAAAAAATGATGTCCAAAACACTTGCAAATTTAAAACTTACACAATCACTACTCAAAAATGTATCCTTTATCAAAAATATTTCATGAAGAAACAAATAAAGAAATACTCTTTTTTTTTCTTATAAAAATTTGGTAAGTGGAAATTTCAAACTTGATTTCAAAAGTAATGTTCAAGAATGAATGTGTATATGGAATTTCAATCCTACATATACTGTATACAGTAGTGAACAAGTTAATCCAAGCACTAATATTAAAGAAAAGTTGTAATTTTGCAAGAAAATAAGTACAAAAATTAAACTTCAACTTTCCTAATAATTTATATGTGTGCTACTCTGTTCCTAATAAGTTCATTAATTCCTTAGGTATGGACTCTATCAACATAGAATGCATTTTTATTTCTGCATCTCTAAACCATACCTTTATATGGATTGTATGTAATCCTTTGTATCACAATTAAGTTTTCCAAGTATCTTTTTCATTATGGACCACAAATTTTTTATTAGGTTAATGACAGGAGAGTTATATGGGTACTCTAGCATTTGGATGTTGTGATTTTTGAAGAATCCTCACTTTTTCGAAGTGTGGCATGGTGTGAGATCCTCTTGGAAGACGAGTTCTTTGTATTTCTAGATCTGCGGGTAAAAGGTTTTTTTTTTTTTTCCAATATTTTTATCTATTAGTCACTTTTCTTCATACTGTCAACAGTTATCCTGGACTGCCACGTCTAATACAACCCAGAACATCTGTTTAGCTGGGTGTGTAGAAGACATAGGGTACTCGCTCTCCTTGGACAAAGAAATGGCTATCATCTGAGAATGTGACCTTCCATTTCTCAACAGTACAATCTTTGTGCACCTTTGTTCACTGGAGCCCCTTCTGCATAGCTTCCATCAACAGTTGTTCTATTTGGTCTGCTGGCAGTCCTCTCACCTTCCAACAATCTTCGATAGACTGTCATGTCAGAAACATTAAACCCAGTAGCTGCCAAGTCTTTTAAGTCTATAGCAGACAATCTTGGATTCACGTTACTTCTTCTAACTAGTAACCAGTCTTGAGTATGTATAATATTCCTTTTTCACCCACATTTTCTTTTTCTGTAAGGGAGAAAAGGTATTTGTCTAACCTCTTTTAAATTTCATTAACAGTACGTAAAGGCTAAACCACTCATTGGCAATTTGTCTTGGAGATGTATCCATTTTGTGTACACACTAGAAAACATGGAAAATGCTATTAAGAAATGTAGGTTTTAGTTAAACATTGTAAAGCCACAACTGACAATTGTAAACTGAAACCAAAACTAACATTGTTGTGAACCAAAAACTTGACAAAGTTTTGGTTTTGGTTCACTTGTTCAGATTAATGTATTTGCTACAGTATATATATTTTCTCTAAATATTGCACAGATAGCAGATATCTTTGAAATGTATGCACACACACACATCATTTAAAATTTTGCTGTATGGCCACTTTTGTGATGGTAGGCCAAAAGCAGTAGACTGATATGAATAATAATTTTTCATTAAAATTTCAGTATGATAAAAGTTATAAAATTTCATCAAAATTCATTTCCAAGAAACATATTTACAACTCCCAGACATTGTCTGCCTTCCCTAATGGATTTCTGATTATTTAAATTTTAAACATATTTCTTCTTTTTGGAAATCTTTATCTGCAGTCATTTGGATAAACTAATTTGAAAATGAAATGTCATAAAAGTATTGATAAAAAATATTCTAATTCTAGATAAGTTTCACTCCTCAGGTCTATTAACTATGCTTATTTTAATAGGATGACAATCTGGATTAAAATGATCATTTTTGACAAACAGTACACTTAGGATGCCAGATATAATTGCATTCATTCTTACGGAGCCAGATTACAGCTGCTAGTTATTTAAGGACTGCTTGACCTAATAGACTGATTTGAAATTAGAACGCATACGAATCTTGGAAGTGTGTATCCATTTTCATGTTTACATATTTACAAAAGAAAAAAGAATTATCATAAATATGCTGTTTCCAGTTCATTCATTTTGAATGTGGCATAACTAATAAAAAAAATAACCAAACAGGTTGGTTGCCTCTAAAGGTTTCTTTCTTTTTTTTTTTTTTTTTTTTTTTTTTTTTTGTAATTTATTTAGATTTCTGGATGTGAAATTCATCAAAATGCATTCAAGGAAAGCCTAATTGCAGCTTCCTTTGATTCTTGGTACACATTGCCTTTGCTAATTCAGCCATGTTTCCAACTTCCAACTACAGATTTAGCCGTAGTTTCATCTTGCAAGTGTGCGTTCATAGATTTATTTATGTGTACTACAATTTGCAAAATAGATATAGCAGACTACGTACTTTTAAGAATTTCAAAAAATATGGCCAACCTGATTTATGTTAATCACAGTTAGTCTACTTGGTTGATTTGATCCAAAATTACTATTTCTGAATAAAATTTCACTAATTATTCCAACTGCAAAATTCCTATCAAGATTCCATCATTCAACTTAATTACAGCTTCCTCTTAATTGTTGTCTAACACACACTAGCATCAATGAGGCTGAAGCAGCAACATTCTTACCAAAATTCAAGAGGCAACTAGCCGACTGAGCTGCAAGACATCTAGTAGAAGAATCAAAGAACCAATTGTATGATGAAGAAACCAGAAATCACACACAACACAAATCTGAAACTTTGAGACAAGTTAACTGAGAAGTTTTAATAAGCACACAAAGTACAGGACCCAAATACGTACAGTATTTGCACCAAGATGGAAGAACAAGTAATTGGGCTAGTGGGCAGTGATTCTGTGAGAACATACGTCTAATGCATTTAGCTTTTTAAAACTTCCTTGTAGAAACATCTGCTCAAAATGTCTGGTTAGTGGTTAAAAATTCACTTATATAAGCAGATCCACATATTTGTAGTGAGTTACACAGTTCTTGCATGATGGTTATAGCATGACCATGTCTCAGATTCAAGCAAGCAATAGGCAGGTTTACAAAAAATTCAGCTACTAACTTTTTTAAAACAAGTACTCTTAAAGTATGAAAAAACTTACCCTCCCAAAACATCGTTGTAGTCTTATTCCACAAGATCAGAACCTGTGTCACATTTGTTTGCATGCAAAACTGTTTCAGCATACCCATGATAGAAAACATGTTTCTCTTGCTTTAGGAGCATGTATATTCTTGTAAACAAAGATATGGGATAAAGTGTTGTTTGCTCTTTACATTATTGTAATGTCATAAAATTTCACCATCATGAACATTGCCTTTAGTGGTTCATCTTACTGTAATATGAGAAAACATTTTATTTTACAGTTAAAAGAAGTCTCTTGACATTTCCCATGGGACATCCAGTATGAGTGAATTGATGTTGACACATATTCATGGCAAAACCTTCTGTATTCACTTTAACTGCATGTTTAACAGTTTGCCTATGTGCCCCTAAATATTTTCTGTTGTCACCTCACCAGCCTGTAATATGATGTGTCATTATCATAGCAGTACAAGAATTCATTATCCATATTTTCTGTGGAAAGAGGTTTGACTAATGTTTCATGTGTCAAGAGTCAATAGTGTGAATAGTGCTTTCTGTTTTTCTTTTATAGGTCTACACTGTGTCCCAAAGTCACTTATTAGGTGTACAACTTTGATACTTCAGAAATTATGTTTTAAAGCAATTATCAGGACATACAATAATACATGTACAAAATCCCTTATAGAAAATAAATAGTTTGCAAAGTTTCATTTTGTTGTGTTATAATGAAACTGCAATTTAAAGTCTGCATTTCATTGTGTTATTACTCGTTTCTTGCTTCTTCTGTTATCATTTTCACAGCTTCCAAATTTGGATTCGGTGAGGTAAAATTATTAAAGACACCCCTAATTACTTAAGGTATTAAATTAGCGACTGCCCTTGCAAAAAAAAAAAAAAAAAATATATATATATATATATGTATATATCTTAGGCTCATGTACATTATGCCAATATTGAAGATATTACCAATTGTATAAGAAATGAATGCCAAAAGGCAAATTTGGACATTGGTATCTGTGCAGAATGATATGCCGCCTGACAGTGAGCAAAGACAGGATTAACAATTGTGCAAGAGGCTATTTGTTACTTGCTATTGGTGAGACAGAAGCAAGTGTAGGGTCAGCATTGAAAGGGAGAGAGATACACAAAATAGATCAGTATATAATGAATTTGCATAGTTTTAAAGGCTGTGAAAATGAAAATATGTGATACTGCTTGGATAACTGGATCAGACCACTGTGTAAAAGCACAAAATGCATTGCACATAGTGAATACAATCCTTAGACTACAGGATTTTGGTCATTTTTAAAGGGGGGTCACAGTACTCCTGGAATTTAACTTAAATTTCAGGATTAGAAAGATACAGTTCAAATGTTTTATAATTATAATATTTACCTTCATGAAATTGGCTCAGTTACATAGTATTACCTATAGTATACAGTTACCTGTAATGCTGTTTTTTGCCCCCCCTTTCTAGCAATTAAAACTTGTAATATGTAAACTGAAGCCATAGACTGCTGTATCCTTTGGCAATATTAACTACATGCTATACAAGTCATGTTGAACTTTGGTAGGTGAAAATGTTTGTCATTCAGCATTATACACACTGATGTAATACCTGTTCATGTAACAGTTTTGTTACATGTTCTTAGCATCTTGCATATGTGGGTGTATCATGTGTGGGTCATTCCATGTCAAATCCAGGATTTTTTTTTTTTTTTACAAGTACTTATCCCCAGTATGTGTCATTCCCCAAAGCTTTCATTTTTTTATTGTTAATGAATCAATAGATATCAGTATTTGAAATTATGAAAATGTTGGCTTGTGGGATCAGTGTTGCATTCAGAGAGTTTTTTCCAGGGGAAAATTAAAAATTTCGGGGAGGGAGGCTAAAGTTTGTTGACTAATTATATATATATCACAATTTTGTTATTTATTTATATAAAATTTTTAAATAGAGTACACACATTTTCTTATGCTCTTATATCGCAAATGCAAATTCCACGAAATCTACACAAACAAGTAAGTAAAAATGTTATACCTTTGCTTTAATTCAGTAATGGACCACGGATTGCACAATGGGGTGGTGTAAAATATTGAGGATGCCAGTAAGGTAAGGCTGTGCTGAAGAAAATCCTTCCAAGACATTATGGGTGGTAAAAATGTCCTCGCCTTACTGTTAGCGTGTTTCTGATTATTAAGGAATCATTACAGTGTTACTGAAAACGTATGGTGTAATCATTTCCCTGCCATTTGGTTTGTCTTTTTAGATTATTTAGAATAGCAAATAGTAGTAAAAAAACCAACTAAAAAACTAACAAACCGTTTAAACGGCAGTTTGAGATGCCTCGATTTTATTTATTTTTTCACCGAGTAAAAACCACCACCGCCAGGTGCAGAAAAAATCATTAGGGGAACAATTTCTAATAATTTGCTATTGTTAAAAAGTAGGCGGAAAATATTTTGTTGTATTGGAAGCACTAATGTCACGTTACTACACTGAGGCAATAATATGGACAGGCGGCATCCAGAAGACTGAAATAAAACTGTTTTTTTATGCTATCTTGACTGAAATAAAACTGTTTTTTTATGCTATCTTGACTGAAATGAAACTGTTTTTATATGCTATCTTGACTGAAATAAAACTGTTTTTATATGCTATCTTGCAAAATATGATGATGTATTGCAGTGCAAACATCTTTACTATGTGGAATTAGGTTTTTATTGCGGAAGTAATCCGAGGTGTCTGTGCTTGAAAAATTACCCCTTCAGCGAGGACTGTTTAATGTTTTGTTGAAGGATGATAGAAATTTCAGACTGAAGTCCATGTGGACGGGGTTTTTTTATTAAAATAATATTTTCCCTCATTTTCTTAACTTTTTTTAAAATCAGTTTCTCCATCAGCTATCTGTATAAACGAACACAGACTAAAATAAGGGGAGATCGCCCAAAAACCTACGGGGAATGAGGGTAGGGGCCTTCATGGATTTTCGGGTGGGGGGCTAAGCACCCCCGAGAAGATACCTGATAACATCACTGTGTGGGATGTATTTGCACAAAAACATGATTACCTAAATTTCTTATAATGATGGAAATACCAAAATCGTCATCTTCAAGTAAATTCCTATGCAAAATCCATGGATGCAATTGAACGTTTCTGTCGAAGTTTTTGAGTTTTAAGCATTGTTTTTCTTTTAATTAAAAGGAACTGGCGTGGCCTTGTATGTATAGAAAGTTACAACAAATATGACCTAACATAAAAAAGAAAAAAAAATGTGAGTGAGTGAGAAGAGAAAGAGTGTTAACTTTCAGCCGAGGAGCTGAGAAACCAATTTTTTAAACATGACACATACACAAAAACAGTAAAATGGTGTATCTTCACAAGTGGCTAACCAACTCTTGATTTTTATGCTGTATCTGTCGTTAGCATAGGGGCAGTAACCATCCGTCTGCATCGAAGCCCCGTACGCAGCAGGATTCGCTGAACTGTCATTTTAGACACACTTCCAGTAGCCCCCTGGTTCATTCAGCCAGTGAATTGCTCCACTGAATCGCGTCGATCGGCCCTCGCGCGGTTTTTTATGCTATCTGCCGACGTTCACCTCTCACATCAATGGCACGTAGTGCTCCGCAGTTTCCAGATCGCTTATTCGCAGGGGTGCCATTTCTCCAATCACAATACACTTTAACCACAGCAGCACGCGAACAGTTCACAAACTGCGCTGTTTCAGAAATACTGCCACCCCTGTCCCGAAAGCCGATAATTATACCTTTTTGCAAATCTGATAAATCGCTCCTTTTATCCATGACAGCAGCGAGTGATATGTTATCAGAATGCATACAGTACACCATATGTACCCTCCAAGCCAGCTCAGCCGCCGCCCCGGTGGCGCAGTGGTCTAAGGCGCTGGCCTCTGATCATTCGTCCGTAAAGGGTCCGGGTTCGAATCCCGGTCAGGCATGGATGTTGTGTTTGTCTTACGGCACTGGCTCTCTCCCTTCCCTGGAACCATTGACCCTAAATTAGGGACGGGCGACTACTTATAGCCCATTGAGTTGCTCACGGTGGTCGTTAAACCTCCAAACAAAAAAAAAAAAAAAAAAAGCCAGCTCACGACACGTACCTACTTTCGTTGGGTACGCGCTGTTGACGTCAAAAGTAGGAGGAGATGGTCTACAATAATATGACTCGACTATATATATATATACACTGACGGAAAAAAATCCCAACACCACGAAAAAATAGTTGTAGAGGAATGAAATGGCGGCAATACATTTGTATAGGTAACATATTTTATCGATTAAGGTTTCAAGATCACAGCTTATTGTAAGCGCGAGAAGAGCCATTTTAAATGTGAAATGCTGGTACATTAATAACCGGTGTAACCGCCAGAATGTTCTAACCAACACACGGCCATCACTGGCACCCAGGCAGAACCAGCTTTCATCAGAAAACACAACAGATCACTCCGTCCTCCAATGAGCTCTAGCTTGACACCACTGACGTCGAAAACGGCAGTGGTTTGGAGTAAGTGGAATGCACGCTACAGGGCGTCTGTCTCGGAGCTGTCCTTCAAGTAACCGATTTGTAACAGTTCGTTGTGTCACTGTGGTGGCAACTGCAGCTTGAATTACTGCCGCAGACGCGGTACGATGCGCCACGACCATACGCCGTGCATGGCGGTCTTCCCTCTCAGTAGTGCCACGTGGCCGGCCGGAACCCGGTCTTCTTGACCACCGCTGCCAACAATCATGCACAGTGGCTACATTCCTGCAAAGTCGTTCTGCAATATTGCGGAAAGAAAATCCACCTTCTCCTAGCCCTATTACACGACCTCGTTCAAACTCCGTGAGCTGTTGGTAATGGCTTCTTCGTCTTCTTAAAGGCATTCTTGACTAACATCAACACCCTACGTCGAATCTCAACGATAACTAACGCTCACGAACGTTACAGCGCGTATTTACAGCAAACCTGCTTTGTATGTTCCGAGGGGCGCTACTAGCGCCACACGTATGCGCCGAGCGTGAAATTTGCATAGACGTCATCTTACAGATGTACTCTCACCGTCTACCAACTGTCGTTTATCTAACACAACCCCTTCTTGGTGTTGGGATTTTTTTTCCGTCAGTGTATATATATATACACACAAACACACAAGGTCGAGTCGCATTAGTGTGACCACCAGCTAATACCCAGAGTAACCGCCGTGTGCAGCACAAACAGCAGCTAGACGGGCTGAGAGTGACTTGCTGGAAGGTGTTCTTTTCTTTTTTTTTTTTATTGGAGGTTTAACGACCACCGTGAGCAACTCAATGGGCTATAAGCAGTCGACCGTCCCTAATTTAGGGTCACTGGTTCCAGGGAAGGAAGAGATCCAGTGCCGTAAGACAAACACAACATCCATGCCTCACCGGGATTCGAACCCGAACCCCGTTCGGACGAATGATCAGAGGCCATCGCTTAGACCACTGCGCCACCGGGGCGGCACCTGGAAGGTGTTCACAGGTATGTGGAGCATGCTGAGTGCAGTGCATCTGACAGCTGCTGGAGGGTGCGTGGTGGAGATCTATAGAGCGAACAACACGATCGAGGTGGTCCCACAGATGCTCAATTGGGTTTAAGTCTGGGGAATTAGGGGGCCAGGGAAGTACTTTGAAGTCTTCATCGTGCTCTTCCAACCACTGTCGGACATTTCGAGCTGTGTGATACGTCGCATTGTCGTGCTGGAAGATCTCATCTGCCCCAGGGAAGACAATCGGCATGTATGAGTGTACGTGGTCTGCAAGGATGAATTCATAACGAATTCGGTCCATAGTGCCTACCACAGGCATGAGTGGACCCAGAGAAGGCCACGAAAGCATTGCCTAGACCATAATGCTGCCCCCACCAGCTTGTGTTCTTCCAGCAATGGTTGAAGAGTGTTTATTCTCCGATGTTTCTCGCCTTATACGACAACGTCCATCCGTTCGGTGAAGCAGAAAACGTGACTCGTCGGAGAAGACAATCCTTTGCTCATCAGCGGAGGTCCAATTTTATTTTTTGGTTGGAGGTTTAACGACCACCGTGAGCAACTCAATGGGCTATAAGCAGTCGCCCGTCCCTAATGTAGGGTCACTGGTTCCAGGGAAGGGAGAGAGCCAGTGCCGTAAGACAAACACAACATCCATACCTCACCAGGATTCAAACCGAGACCCATCTCGGACGAATGATCAGAGGCCATCGCTTAGACCACTGCGCCACCGGGGCGGCCGGAGGTCCAATTCCGATACTGCCTTAGAAATGTAAGCCTTTTATGCAAATGCACCTTCGTTAGCATAGGTGCAGTGACCATCCGTTGACAATTATGAAAAATAAAAATACAGAAACATATAATCTCTAGAACCTTCATATATCTATTTATTTTTTGCTCTTCTCGTTTTTTGTTTAAGATAGAGCTAATTTTTCATATTTTTGATAAACGTTTGGAAATCACAGCCTGAATTTCATTTTTTTAAATAATAATATTCAGCGAAAGAATATATTTCCTTTTTCATTTGCTGATGGGCAATTACAATTGCGTTTCAAAATATACGTCGAATCTCGTAGTTTGCCGCTCCGGTGGCGCAGTGGTCTAAGCGATGGCCTCTGATCATTCGTCCGAACGGGGTCCGGGTTCGAATCCCGTGAGGCATGGATGTTGTGTTTGTCTTACGGCACTGGCTCTCTCCCTTCCCTGGAACCAGTGCCCCTAAATTAGGGACGGGCGACTGCTTATAGCCCATTGAGTTGCTCACGGTGGTCGTTAAACCTCCAATCAAAAAAAAAAAAAAAAAAATCTCGTTGTTTATCTGTTTGCATTCTTTACCCCTTTTATTTTTTATTTTCCTCCTGACAAAGGAACAGACGTGCCCTCCCACGTCTGCCCCCTCAATAATTTGCTGAAGTCGGCGCCCCTGATACATATTATATTCACATAGTGTATATACGTATAGCATATGCACATAGCCTATACATTTGATAGATATAGTAGATATTGATGTTTACGTAAGGTGTCTGAAAAGTTATCGGACCGCCAATGAAGGAATAATCGTACATATAGTGCCGAAAAGATAACGAAATCATATAATGTTCAATGCGTGGATCACTATATCTAGAAGTTCAGAGTAATGCAACATTTTACAATGTGCAATAAAAAAAAGTGTTCTTCAATTAAATTCATGTAGCTTTTTTTTTTTTTTTACATTTATAGACTATGTAATTTTTTGAACATGTAAAATAATCTTTTGGAATGTTTAATTTGTGACTTACATCGCTCTTAATCTCGTGGGGGAGGGGGCTTAAGCACCCAAAGCCCCCTCCCATGTGTGCTCCACTGTATTCAAAACATGCCAAGGAAAATTAAAGCAGGTGGGGATATACCCCAGCAAAAACAGTCTTGCTGGGCCAGCACTGGGCCATTGCTGGCAGCCAGCTCAGCCACCAATGACCCAGCACTATGTTGCCGCTGCCGAACCGTCAATAAAATGTTCGGGCGGCCAACAGAAGGGCCAGCAGTTCAGGCCAACCGCTGGCCAACAGTTGGCACCCCATCAGTTCTCATATGCCACAACAGGGCCATCAGTTGTCCATCACAGGCAGTAGCTGCCACAAGTGGCCCTTCAGTGGTCCTGCAAGCACGTGCCAGAAATGATGGCTAGCCTAATGTGGTCCGCTAGTGGGCCGTTAGTGGCAGCCAACAACCACGTGACGTAACTGGTGGCTTGCCGAATCTTGTACGCCAATTTCCCAGTAGCAGCCATAATAATAATAAAAAAAAAAAAAATCAAGGACAACCGCAGTTTCCCAAAGCTACATTTTTTTTTTACCCTTACAAAACTTGTGAATTAACGCACTGCGCTGGGGAAATTTTCTCAACAGACCGGAAAAACGCCCGCTTGCGTCAGAGAGGATTTAAACCAGGGCCGTTGGCGTGGCAGCTGAGCTCTCTACCGACCGGACTAATTTGCCGCGCTCGAGCGAATGCCTAAAGCTGTCTGTTTGGTATGCATTGTGTAATCGAATGCTTCCCTCTTTCATTTTACAATATTGCGAGGTATTTTTCGTAAAAGTCAGTTTCATATAATTCATAAATTAATTTTTTCAACGTAACGATAGTTTGTTTTTTTACTTTAAGGAAACTTCACTCATTTTCAAGGAGTGTACATACTTAGAGTCGCTTTCCAAAGTTTTGTACTGTCCTTGTCGTCTTGAAAAGAGATTATTGAATAAATATATATTTACCCCGGTTCATGTCACATTCTGTTACATTTTTAAAGTTGTATCTTTCCTTTCCGTTGTCCGAAGCTAGATTTGTTTTAAAGAGTAAAGATATTGTATTTTACTTCTCGTTATTTTTAGAAGCGAATTCCTCCCAGTCTTGTGTATTTAGTCTTGTGTACACCTCATAGCGTTGCTTTTTTTCTCTTTCAAATAATTCATAAATTTTGTACGCGTATAATTCTTTTTCTTTTCTTCCAACAAACGTTGTTTTAATGGTTTTCCAGGGCATTTGTTTCAAATTTTTGCTTGTTATTCATCCACTCCATTCCATGAATTGTTATTCATGGGAATGGAGTGGGTGTATTTCATGGCTGTAATCTAGTATTTCACGGCTTAATCTGATATCTTCGTCGACGCAAAATTTCATTAGGAAATTAATTCGCCTCTCTACATATGGATTTTTTTTCTTAACATCCACTAAAATAACACCATGGCGATAGCGTCGTCTTCAACTAACTGGTACCGGAAGCAACTAACTGCGCATGCGCAGTCCCGTTGCTTCCACCTGCTGTTGGGGTTGCATTGGTTGCCAGCAACGGGCCACTAGTGGCACTTGCTTGGAGGCCCACAATTCACGGCGATGCTGCAGGGCCATCAATGGCTCGCCAACTGATAGCGCTGCCACCAACGGACCACTACCGGGCCGTGAGCGGCCGATTTCAGCCAGCAGTGACCCATCACTGCCAGCTGGTGGCCAGCAGTTTCCCAGCACTTGTGTTTTTGCTGGGACAGGGTGTCCGTAAAGTCTTTCCCACACTACAAAAATTAATATAAAAAAATTTATGTAAGTTAAAATAAAATGGTTGGCGACATAATATAGCAGCACTCATAAATTATTTTTTTTATTTCTGTTCTTTAGATGAGCGCTACTGCTGAATAAGATGAGCATTTCATCGATAATGGCTTCCATGCAAGAAAAAGCGGCATGCGTGTTGTGGTTCCATGAGACCAAATCGGCGGTTACCGTCCAGGGTCATTTCAGAAAAGAGTGCAGATGATCGTCATCGGACCAAATAAGCATAAAAGCTTGGTATGAAAAGTTTAAAGCGACGGGTAGTGTAAGTGTTGGCGATCTTCCCCGAGCGGGTCGAACACCTGTTACACAAGTGACAGCTGCAGCTGTTCAGGAGACATTTCTGCAAAGCCCCTGGAAATCCATTCGTGCATCACTGAAAACTGGGATTCCCCGTCCCACGGTTCACAAAATTTTACATAAACATCATCTCTGTGCTTATAAGGTACAGATCGTTTAAGCTCTTCAGTCTGACTGATGACCGCCTCGCCGTGCTGCGTTTGCGACGGAGATGTTGCAGCGCATAGCTCATGATAGTGATTGTCTGTTTCTCAGATGAAGCCGCATTCGCCGTCTCTAGTACAGTAAATATATACACAATGTACGAATCTGGGGATCAGAAAATCTCCATAATGCCATTGAGCAACAGAGGGTTAGCCCAAAAGTGAACGTATGGGGTGGCCTGATCACTGGCGCACCCACGGGGAATGGTGGCTTTGGGGCTTAATCCCCACCCAAAGTCCTGTACGTCAACTCGTTTATCTACCTATCTAATGCATATCTGTCTATCTTATGCACTATATATATATATACTATGTGCGTATACACCACACATGCATCTAGCCCCCCCTCCCCAACAGGAATTCCTGGGTGTGCCACTGGGCCTGATGCATGACAGAATAATGGAACCCTTCTTTTTCATAAAGCCTACAGTATAACGTGTACCTGGACATGCTGGAACTTTTTGTAGCACCTCAGTTGCATGCACTCCAACCTTCGGTTATTTTCCAACAAGACGGTGCCCCGCCACATTGGTCAATAATAATGGTTCGTGAGTTCCTGAATGACAGACTTCCGGACAGTTGGATTGGCCGCGACGGATCCATGACATAGCCACCTCGATCGCCAACATAACCCTTCTAGACTTTTTCCTGTGGAAGACCAAGTTTACTCTAGCAGTGTTCCGGATGTCGTGACGAAGAGCAGAATAACGGACGTCATTGGTTCTGTCTCTGCTGAGATATCAAACAAAACATGGCGTGAAGTCGAATATCGCTTGGATGTCCTCCGGGCCACAAATGGCGCCCATGTGGAGGTGTACTGACACTGGAAAAAAAATTAAACTTTACTTGTGCACAATCATTGTCGTGCAATCCCTTTGTTGTACCTGTAATACATATTTTTATATTGGTTTTTGTAATGTGGGAAAGACTTAATGGACTCATATATAGTAACTCCATATTAAGAAATAAAGTTTACATTCCATAATAATTGGTCCTGTGTGTTTACAATTTATTTTGTCAATATTTTTTTACATGAATACAAGTTCGTTTATTTTGTTCAGAATAACTTTCGGGATTTTTAAAATAAATTAATAAATACATTATCTTTTTCATATTTTTGTTATCACTGCTTCCGTTTTTAATGACCCGTATTGCAAACATTTAAATCTGGAAAACCTAGTTTTAAAATTTGTGCTTTATCTTTATTTATTTATTTATTTAATAGAGGTCTGCAGTGGCGGCTGGCGACTACGTGCTAATGCTGTTGCACGCTAAAAAAAAAAAAAAATAAATAAATTAGTAGCGATTGGTATTAAAACAATAAGAATGGCAATTCAAATTGTTTTTTGGCGGAAAAGTGCATCAATGATTTGCTGCCAACACAAAATCTTATTCTTAACCGGGCAAAGAAAGTTCTTGTTCGCCGACCGGTCTTAAAAACAGCATTGTATTAAGAACTGAAGTCGCGGCGCCCGGCCTTTCGTGCTACTTGTTGGTCAGCACGCCTATACAGTGTGGTTGCTGCTGCAGCTTACGTCCCCCCCATCTATCCTTGGGTGTTGTCAAGTAGTCCATAAACGCTTGCAGCGTACTGAACTTCTCTGAGCACTCCAATCTCTTTCTCCTTAATTAATACAGACATTTGACGTGGACCAGGAACATCAAACAAAGGTATTCGTTCTTTCCAATTTTATAAGTGAGTCACGGAAAAATTCTGATTGGCCGCGAAAAATTCGCAGAAGGTGTAGTGGAAGCATATCCGGCGCGTAACTGGAAGACCTGGGTTTGTTTCCCGATGGCGGCCAATTGATAATTTTTCCGTGACCCACTTATAAACGTGGAAAGATCGAATACCTTTGTTTGATGCTCCTTCTGCTATTGGAACTGGGGACAGGGCAAAGTTTCACCCACAATTCTACAGGATGCGGTAGTTGACCAAAACAGAAGAAAAGCTTGTGTTTTTGTTACCGTGCTGTCAAGAAATTTGCGCGATCAATCAGTTAAATTATTTTCGTGCGCTTAAACTTTTTGCTCTTTCTAGTGTAAAGTTTTCGTAATATTTTAATTTCTTGAATGCGTATTTTTGGAGAGGGCGTAAAAATGAAGCTTGATCCACGTGCAATTATTTATACTTTTTTGAGTTTCATAAACTCTTTATGGTGTGATTTCGTACAGTAATTTAGTTAATTCATGTATAATTAATTCATATTTAATTTCTTAGGAAGTGCACCGAAATCACAAATAATTAATAGGATTACAAGGTTGATTGTACATTGAACAAAGACACCGGAAAAATATTTGCCATTAAAAATACGGAAATGAATAAAAACGTATTTTCAATAAACTTGAGTAAATAAATAATTTTGTTTTAGATGATACACAGCTGAATATGTTTTCTCGGCAACTGAAGTCGTCGCAGATTAATACAGTAAATCTATATATTCTGCAAAATATTAGGCTTAATATTTTATTTGATATATGGTTATGAATTTAATCACTAACATTAAAAAAACCATTAATGTAATTACTGATGCTAAAAAGATGAAGGAAATTACAAACAATTCATATAAATTTGTACATAATTACGGAAAACATCTGGAGTTGCTTTTTTTTTTTTTTTTCTACGGCGGATGATGAGACTAAGCCCGTTGAATATCAATTCCAAAGTCTTTGCTGGAAGAGGGGGGGAGGTAAGTCCTAGCACGCACATTGTCAGCGGCACGAGTCGCCATCGGAGGTCTGCTCATGAAAGGCACAAAGCCAGTGATATGTGTGTAGCACCGTGTAGTAAACGGTGCAGAGGCGAAACTACGGCGAGACTGCATGCAGTCTGATTAAAATTGAAACTAATTTTTACACAAGTTTTTGGTACACTTAAAATTCGAATTTCTTCCTTAAAATGTTTAGAGAATTCTAGCTGTTCACATTCAGGAATGAAGGAGTGGTTATATGGTCCGTCGACTACGGCCGTCAGCGACATGTGACTTACTGCGGAGGTAAAGCACACGTCAAGACAAATCTGCAGCTATACATTCCGTCGGTGTATTTTAGTAGGCTCGAACGGCACACTCCGGAGACCACCGGAAGATGTGTGAATTTCACTTTGGCACTCGAACGTAAAAATTGATCTACTGGCCGGTGGGCTCTTCGAAACGTGTGTGATGTTCGTTACACACATCGTCTGGAATTAATGAAAAATTCTTCGCTTCAAAAAATTTAGAGGCAGATGATGTGACTCATTCCGGAGTGAGGAGACGCGGTTTCCATCTGGTAACCATCAAATTTGTGAATTTCACAAACAATGGAGCCCTCTGTTTTTCTTAAGTCGGATGGACTATACATGGGTGTAGGAGAAGTGGCCACCGGAGAACTGGCCACCGGAGAACTGGCCACCCGGAGAAGTGGTCACCGGAGAACTGGCCACCGGATAACTGACCACCCGGAGAACTGGCCACAAAAAATTTAAGGGGTCGTATAAAAATTGCGTTTTTGACCGCTTCATGCCCACGACCCCCAGAGGTTGGTTATCTGAGTCATATAAAGTTTCCGTAATTTCGTCTTTTCTTAATTGCGAAATTAATGTCATTTTTTAGAAAAAATGTTTACGACGTACATTTCAACAGAAGATTTCAGGGTTTTCAAACTACAAGTCTGCAAATTTTCTGAGCGCATGTGCTGGCTCAGGAAACTTGTCCGGGGAGGGGGGGGGTACCAAAAGTGTAAAATATAAAGCCTGCATTTCTGGTCCGATCGGGAGGTTTTCATCATTCTCAAGCTACGTACAACTCGACACATTTTCTGAGGGCATGTGCCTACTATGCAAAACGAGAGGGAGGGGGGGGGTACCAACACTGTAAAATATGAAGAATTACTCGTCCGATCGGGAGATTTGCAGCATTTACAAGTTACATCTCGACATTTTATCTGAGCGTATGTGCCTACTCTGGAAACCTGTCAGGGAGGGGGGGGGGGGGTTAATACCAAAACTGTAAAATATGAAGAATTTCTCGTCCGATCCGAAACTTTTCAGCATTTACAAGCCCCCCCCCGACAGGTTTCCTGAGTAGGCACATGCCTTCAGATAATGTGTCGAGTTGTAGCTGCTAAATGCTGAGATTCTCCCGATCGGACGAAATCGTTCATATTTTACACTTTTGGTATTACCCCCCGGACGGGTTTTCTGCGTAGGCACATGCGCTCAGAACAGAAAATTTGTCGAGTTGCAGCTTGTAAATACTGAAAATCTTCCGATCGGGATCGGACAATAATTTTTCCTCTTTTACACTTTTGGTACCCCCCCTCACATACACAGGTTTGCTGAGTAGGCACATGCCTTCAAACAATGTGTCGAGTTGTAGCTTGTAAATGCCAAAAATCTCCCGATCGGACGAGGAATTTTTCATATTTTACACTTTTGATATTAACCCCCCCTCGCCGACAGGTTTAAAGAGAGTGTGTGCACATACGCTGAGAAAATTTGTCGAGTTGCAGCTTGTAAATGCTGAAGATCTCCCGATCGGAAGAGAAATGAGAAATTCTTGATATTTAACGGTTTCGGTATTGCCCCCCCCCCCCACACACACACACTAGTTTCCTGAAGCAGCAGATGCCCTCAGACAATTCGATGACTTGTAGCTTGTAATGGCTTAAAATCTCCCGATCGGACCAGAAATTCTTTATATTTCATATTCTAGGTTTTAAGACCCCCCCCCCCCCCCGACAAGTTTCCTGGGTTTACTTATGCTCGCAGAGAATTTGTTTAGTTATAGTTTATAGAAAAATATCGTAAATAAGAAAATACGAAATTACGGACATTTTATGTGTGTCAGATAACCAATCTTGCGTTCTGGGACCACGGAACAGACCAGAACGCAATTTTTGTACGGCCCCTTAAAATTTTTGTGGCCAGTTCTCCGCTTAGTCTTAGCTCCGAAAATCATGGAAATGTCAAAATTTCTTACTGAAAATGAAATATTAAAAAAAAAAATATGAACAATAGTTGCTCAAGTAGTGGGGAATATAGCCACACGAAATTTGTTTATGCAGAACAATTTTATGGCACTGAAATTGCAATGTGTCCAGTTCTCCGGTGGCCAGTTCTCCGTACCCGACTATACATACGAGACAAAAAAAGAATGTTGTTCACATTGTTGAAGATTCTCTGGGGGTTATTTGATCATTTCTGTGGCTGTGAGCCACTACTACGAACTGAATTCGGTCCATTTGATGTGGTAGAGTAAGTCCAAACTCTCAAACAATTGCGAAAAACTACACAAACAGTCACAGTTAAATTGCATCTACCGCGTAGAGATAACTTTGGGGTATGACGTTAATTTTCTTTTGTGGAGAAGAGTATTATACTGCCCGACATTATTACTAATGTGCATGTTTAGTAATTTCATAGTTATATATATATATGTACACAACTATTAAATTTGTAATGCCTTGAAAGTCAGATGGGGGGCGCAGTATTTTACGGTTTTCCCCGGGCGCAGAAATACCTAGTTACGCCTCTAACACGGTGCGTGTACAATTTCTGAAATTGAAGTATGGCTCAAAAGGAATTTGTTTCTTCTTGAATTAGAGATTTGATTATTGTAATGTTCACGAATTGATTGTGTTTATAAAGTTCTTAAACACAACACAAATTTTAATGTTAGAACCAGACACGATAGAAGGAAATGGCTTTGTTTATGGGACACGACTCATGAGCCATACAATTAAGTAAAAGAAAAATAATTAAGTAAATTAATCATGAATTAATTAAGTAAAAGAAAAATATTACAAAGTTAATATGTTATGTAAATATTTAGTGACTAAGTAAAAGTGCAGCGTTACTAAGAAGTCCCACCTTGTCGCCTTTTTCTGAACACAGAAAAGGACGATAAAGTGGGATTATTAAACTACAGTGTTTCGTCGAACACTGTAGTTTAAAGAAATGTACTAAGTCACGGCAATTTATTTCTTCAAATTAAAATAGAGTTCTCGCTTGGCTTATATAGAACGTTTTCTCGAAATCTGTTTGGAGTTCCCAATTCAGTTCTCAATATAGGCCAAAATACGACAATCTTTATACACCCCCACCCCCCTCCCTTCCTGAACTTTTGTGGCCAGTTGCCCTAAACTCTTATTTCGAAAATTTGGGAAACTGCCACACATTCAAAGTGTTCCTGGAAGGAACAGCAATTTGTGCCCGGCTTTTAATGAAAAACATGTGATAGTTTCCCTGTGTGGCGGTTTACCGGCAACCGACGCTAAAACTCTGGCTAAAACCAGACTACAAACCAATAACCAAAGCCGATGTCATTCGCCGCAGGCATTTGAAGTCTAGTAGATGTTCGACCTCTCCAAGACCAAGGTATGTTTATCTGCAAAGCGCCTTCAAACAAACATAAAAAAATTTGGTATCAGTGGTCTCTAACTGAACCAACTTCTCCCTTACTTTGCTCCTTTATTTCTTGACGGAATCTTCTAAAAGTGGCATGGATACAAACTTCAGAACAGAGGAATGAAGCATCACACAAAAAAAATTGGAATAGAAAGCTTTTTTATCTCGTTTTAGCGCTCCAAAGTAAACTCACTCTCAACGGCAGCGAACGCGAGCCGCCATGTAAAGTTCCCGCTGCCCGTAAGTTGCTTTCACCGCACAACCTGTCTAGTGGCGTCTGCTAGAAAGAACGGTGTGACAGAAGGGGAGTCAAATGACGAAACTTCCTGTGACGTCCAAACTCCCTGGCTGCTCGGTCGTGTTAGGTAAGTAAGTTTTTCACGCGAAAATGTTGTTCCGGAAAGGAAGCAACATCGTGTGACGTGCTTCCTTGCCTGACCGCGGCGGTTTCGTTAGTTTTCATGATACTGTTCGTGTCTGTTTCGAGACTATCATTTTCCCTCACGATGACAAAGCATTAAACAGCAATAAACACATTTGTGCTTTATCGATAAACACATTAATGTGTACGGGTGTGTATTCATTTACTCATTTTATTTCTGAGTTATCAGCATGTGTCCCCTTAATTAATTGTTAGAATAATAAAAACCACACGTTGAAACCCTAAAAGTTGCGTACTTTTTTTTTTTTTTTTTATTGAATGACATTACTAAAATAAATACGAATGGGTCTCAGCAGCACCGATGCCAAATGTGACAGCGCACTATTAGCGTAAATTATATTTCTATTGTATTCGTCTACTTAGAAGTAACTTTTAATCTCTCTAAAAATGGGGGTTCAAGGATTGGGCCCTGTATGCCAGTGCATAAATGAGGCCCTGCCTAAAGGTACAACTGAACTTTAAAAAAAAAAAAGGCATCATTTCTCAAGGATGACGGGCAAAGTGAAGGATCCCCTAAATTACTGAGGCTGTGCTCGGGGCCCTGATAACTCCGAATCTTTCACTGAATAGCACAAATGTCGAAAGTGACAATCCACTATTAGCCTAAATTATACTTATATTTGTTCGTTTACTTAGAAGTAATTTTTAACTTCTCCGAAAACGGGGGCTCAAGGATTGGGCCCTCTAGGCCCGTGCATAAATTAAGCCCTGTCTAAAGCTAAAAGTGAACTTTAAAAAAAGAAGGCTTCATTTCTCAAGGATGACGGGCAAAGTGAAGGGTCCCCTAAATTACTGATGCTTGTGCTCGGGGCCCTGGTAACTCCAAATCTTTCACTGTTCAGCACAAATGTCGACTGTGCCAATCCACTATTAGCCTGAATTATACTTATATTTGGTGGTTTACTTAGAAGTAATTTTTAACTTCTCCGAAAACGGGGCTCAAGGATTGGGCCCTCTAGGCCCGTGCATAAATTAAGCCCTGTCTAAAGATAAAAGTGAACTTTAAAAAAAAAAGGCTTCATTTCTCAAGGATGACGGGCAAAGTGAAGGGTCCCCTAAATTACTGATGCTGTGCTCGGGGCCCTGGTAACTCCAAATCTTTCACTGTACAGCACCAATGTCGAAAGTGACAATCCACTATTAGCCTAAATTATACTTATATTTGTTCGTTTACTTAGAAGTAATTTTTAACTTCTCCGAAAACGGGGGCTCAAGGATTGGGCCCTCTAGGCCCGTGCATAAATTAAGCCCTGTCTAAAGCTAAAAGTGAACTTTAAAAAAGAAGGCTTCATTTCTCAAGGATGACGGGCAAAGTGAAGGGTCCCCTAAATTACTGATGCTTGTGCTCGGGGCCCTGGTAACTCCAAATCTTTCACTGTTCAGCACAAATGTCGACTGTGCCAATCCACTATTAGCCTGAATTATACTTATATTTGGTGGTTTACTTAGAAGTAATTTTTAACTTCTCCGAAAACGGGGCTCAAGGATTGGGCCCTCTAGGCCCGTGCATAAATTAAGCCCTGTCTAAAGATAAAAGTGAACTTTAAAAAAAAAAGGCTTCATTTCTCAAGGATGACGGGCAAAGTGAAGGGTCCCCTAAATTACTGATGCTGTGCTCGGGGCCCTGGTAACTCCAAATCTTTCACTGTACAGCACCAATGTCGAAAGTGACAATCCACTATTAGCCTAAATTATACTTATATTTGTTCGTTTACTTAGAAGTAATTTTTAACTTCTCCGAAAACGGGGGCTCAAGGATTGGGCCCTCTAGGCCCGTGCATAAATTAAGCCCTGTCTAAAGCTAAAAGTGAACTTTAAAAAAAAAAGGCTTCATTTCTCAAGGATGACGGGCAAAGTGAAGGGTCCCCTAAATTACTGATGCTGTGCTCGGGGCCCTGGTAACTCCAAATCTTTCACTGTACAGCACCAATGTTGAAAGTGACAATCCACTATTAGCCTAAATTATACTTATATTTGTTCGTTTACTTAGAAGTAATTTTTAACTTCTCCGAAAACGGGGGCTCAAGGATTGGGCCCTCTAGCCCGTGCATAAATTAAGCCCTGTCTAAAGCTAAAAGTGAACTTTAAAAAAAAAAAAGGCTTCATTTCTCAAGGATGACGGGCAAAGTGAAGGGTCCCCTAAATTACTGATGCTGTGCTCGGGGCCCTGGTAACTCCAAATCTTTCACTGTACAGCACCAATGTCGAAAGTGCCAATCCACTATTAGCCTAAATTATACTTATATTTGTTCGTTTACTTAGAAGTAATTTTTAACTTCTCCGAAAACAGGGGCACAGGGATTGGGCCCTGTATGTTCTTTATGATGCTTTTCGTGTGTGTATGTGTCGTTGGTTGTACGGAATACATTCGTCACGTAACGATTTTATTAAAATATGAGTTGTTTTTTCCCTAGACAATGCAATGAAACTTCGCCTTGGGCCCCGCAAAAGTACCATTAGGCCCTAACTAGTAAAGTTTAAAATGTTTCACTTTTACTCAGGCATTAGTTACATGAACAAAGTCCTGGGCCATATCAGCAATGTGTGACCCATGTTAGTAAGATTTATAAGTTAATAATGATGTCACACTTTTTCTCAGGAACAAAACATTAATAATAAAATGTGAGACTTCCCCAATTTTACAAGGTTACTCATATTAATAATGTTTGCATTGCATGGCTAGTTCATATTGCGCTTTTATTCAAGCACATATTCATTTATGGGTTATGAATTAGTAACTTGACGTGTCATGTAAACTTTATTAATTGAATAACGTTCTCCTTCCCGGTGGCGCAGTGGTCTAAGCGTTGGCTTGTGATCATTCGTCCGGGTCCGAATCCCGTGAGACATGGATGTTTGTGTTTGTCTTACGGCACTGGCTCTTTCCCTTCCCTGGAACCAATGGCCCTAAATTAGGGGTGGGCGACTGCTTATAGCCCACTGAGTTAATTTATTATTTTTGCAGAACGACTTTGTTGTTATGAAATCGCAAAGTATCCAGCTTTCTAAACCATTAAAAGGTCAGATTTCTACCGAGTGAACGGTGAAGCTAATTGGATTGGTAACATGCCCTGAAGACTAAGCATCTCATGTGTTCGACAATAGCTTTCTGTCGGAAGAAACCTTTGTATAACGTACCGACAGGCAAGGCATATTTTTGTAATCCTCCCGCACAGGCGGTGGAGGACAAACGTTTTGTTACAGAGCGGTGTTAAGCCCCAACATGTGGCATATATGTGTGACTAAGGATTAACTTCTGGAGTGCCTACTGTAAAAAGAAACATTTACAGCAGGCTCTGTGCTTTCGGAGGACGGGAACAACAACGAACATCCGGTCAGCAGATTAAACCGGCAAGTAGCCACACAAGCTTCATAGGCCGTACAGTTTTTTTTTTTGCCACATCACCTTTCTAACGGAATTATAGTGAAAATCTGACATGCGCAACAAAATACTATTGTCACTTGAAAATGAAAATTGAATTGGAAACTCCATCGACGTAAGTATTAATTGAATCCAGGTAAAAAAAAGTCTGAGACTGTTGATAAACGCGGAAAAAAAGTCCGAGATGGGCGTTTTGATTGTCATCATGGACATACTAATAAGTCGATTTGACATACTGTTTGAATGTTGGGTGGTGGGAGTCGGGGGGACATACTTTCATTATTTACCTAGCTAGTGTGGAGGGCGTGCAGGAAAACAGCCACACAGGAAAACTGCCGCACGTTTTTCATTAAGGGGCTGGGCATAAATTACTGTTCCTCCGAGGAACACTTTGAATGTGTGGCAGTTTTCGAAGTTTCCAAATTATGTGTGGCTCTTTTCCAAGGTGCCTAACGACGGGAAGCTCTTTTGTTTGTCTGAATTTTCATGCCGGTTCATACTTCGGGCAACAAGCCACAGAAGTTCAAGGGACGGGGGGGGGGGGGATAAGGATTGCTGTTTCATGGCCTATACTGAGAATTGAATTGAAATGGGAACTCCAAACAAATTTCGGGAAAACGTTCTATGTAAGCCAAGCGAGAATTGTTGTTTTCAGAAAGGACCCTAAGGTGGGATTTTTTAATAATGCTGCACTTTTACTTATAGGCACTAAATATTTACATAACATGTCAAGTTTGTAATATTTTTCTAGAGGCCATCGCTTAGACCACTGCGCCACCGGGGCCGGCCCACGTTTTTCAGTCAGGGACCATGCACAAATTGCATTTGACACAAAATATAAAACGTGGGAGAGATTTCCGGGTCATCATTTCCATTTCCACGCTGTTTAAAACAAGATACAGCCAAACAACTTGGGTGTAGGAAAACTGGCCACAAAATTTTAAGGGGCCGTATAAAAATTGCGTTTTTGACCGCTTCATGCCCACGACCCCAGAGGTTGGTTATCTGAGTCATATAAAGTTTCCGTAATTTCGTCTTTTCTTAATTGCGATAATTAATGTAATTCTTCATTTAAAAAAATGTTTATGATCTACATCTCAGCAAAGGATTTCAAGGTTTTCAAACTACAAGTCTGCAAATTATCTCTCAGGAAATCCGTCGGGGGGGGGGGGGGTAACAAAAGTGCAAAATATAAAGCATTTATGTTCCGATCGGGAGTTTTCAGCATTTACAAGCTACGTACAACTCGACACATGAGGGCATGATGTGCCTACTCAGCAAACCTATGGGGAGGGGGGTCATACCAAAAGTGTAAAATATGAAGAATTTCTCGTCCGATCGGGAGATTTTCAGCATTTACAAGCTACAACTCGACACATTATCTGAGGGCAGGTGCTAATGCAGCAAACCTGTGTGTGTGTGTGTAAGGGGTGGGGTGGGGGCTTAACACTGAAAATATAAAGAATTTGTAGCCCAGCCGGGAGATTTTCAGCGTTTACAAACTACAACTTAAATTTTTTTCGGATACGTGCAAACTCAGGAAACCTATCGGGGGTGGATTATGGCCCGACAGCGGGTTTCGTGAGGCAGCACATGCCCTCAGATAATGTGTCGAGTTGTAGCTTGTAAATGCTGGAAATTTTCTAATCGGACGAAATCCTTCATATTTTACAGTTTGGGTATTAACCCCCTCACCCCCTCACCCCACCCCGACAAGTTTCCTGGGTTTTCACATACCCGCAGGAAATTTGTTTAGCTGTAATTTGTAGACCTTGAAAAATATCGTAAATAAGAAAATACGAAACTGCGGAAATGTTATGGTGTTATATAACCAATCTCTGTCTTACGGCACTGGCTCTCTCTCTTCCCTGGAACCAGTGACCCTACATTAGGGACGGGCGACTGCTTATAGCCCATTGAGTTGCTCACGGTGGTCGTTAAACCTCCTATCAAAAAAAAAAAAAATCTCGGGAGACGTAACCACGGAGCAGTGCAGAGCGCAATTTTTATACGGCCCCTTAAAACTTTCAGGGCCAGTTCTCTGGTGGCCACTTGTCCTACACCAGCAAAACACATACAAATTGCGCGGAATATGGAAATACCACCCCCGGAAATTTCCCCACACTGTCAATCTGCTACTTCATTTGTAAGTCCGTTTTTTGCTATAAACACTGGTGAATATTGAAATGTCAATCTCCGGAAATTCCCCCACCTCATCCTGCTAATTATAAGACCGTTTCTTACTGTAAACTGCGGTGAAAGTAGAAATGCCAACCCCGGAAATTTCCCGCACCCCGTCCTGCTAATTGTAAACCGATTTTTTTTTTATAAACTGCGGATCTTCTGCTGGAACTTGGGAGATTATACTTTCTACCTCAGATATTAACTGTTTGATTTTAGGCTTCGACGGAGGGCAATATTTTGGCCCATACTCCAAAACTCTCACTTGTTCATCGGTCATTCTAACTGTCGATTCCTTTATGAAGTCGACTTTGTAGTTATTAGTTCTAATCTGAGTTTATCGAAGAATCGATTTTAAGGTTTATTATAAACCGACCGCAGTACCGAACCTTGTCCCTCCTGATTCGCTCTACCCAAAAGAGAAAAACTTTCTGCGTATAGAGCGCCTAAGGTATGCAAACCCGACTCGATAAATAATAAAGAAATTGATAATATTTATAGCAAAGGTTTAAAGGCTAGATATAAGAAGGATGACATAGACAGAGTACATAGGACTGTAAGAAATCGTATAATGTCAGCGGACAAGAGGTGACCCGCTGTCACGCGCAATAGCACTCCATACTATAATGACTGCCTGACGGGCGATGGGGCGGTCGTGAACTAAACCAGGATCCGTTTACTCACCAGAGTGTAGCCACACACGGATCCGTCGATCGTCAGCACCCAGACAGAAACGGTATTCATCACTAAAGACAACAGTAGTCCTTTCATGACCTTAGTACGCATGACTTTCACACCAAGCCAGACGAGCGCTGCGATGACTAGCCGTTAATGGCAGTTGACCTAACGGTTGCCTACTGCGCAGGTTTGCCACATGTAGCCTTCGGTTTACAATTCGGGCCGTTGTAGTGACGTCCATGGCCGATGACACAGCACGTCGAATATCGGCTGCAATGCTTTTAGATGACGCACGAGCGTGTTGAACAATCCGCTTGTCCAGGCGTGCTGGCGTTTGTTGGACTGAACCACTGTCGCTCCGACGCACTACGAACCTTCCTGTAGCCACTGGTGCCTACAGCGTCCAACTGTTCGTGCATGCCGTTGCACATGTTCTGCGATACGACGTGTAGACCAGCTCGATTCACATAAGCCTACAATTTTTCTCTCTGAAACGCATCCAAATGGCGATAAACTTGCCGATGGCGTGTAACCGGTATTTTTGGCCTTCCCTGAACAGCTTCCCAGCACAAACAACAAATCTGAGACGTCCGCGGGACTTCCACCTGCGACTACACATTACCACCCCTGTTGCTGCTTGCACTTTTGTTTCAAGAACGTGTGACGTCATCGGCTCCAGTTTAACATCATTTGCATATCTCGAATAGGTAAACCCGCCCTGCGATTTGCATGTTTGTAGCACACTTCCTTCTGGGTGGGGCACTTTCTATGTCTAGCAGTATATAACGTCTGCCAAAATACTTTGCGAGTCTTTCAACACATAACTTATGTTCTTTTAAAAATTTGGTACTTTATTTTTAAAAAGTTACTACCTTCTATTAACAATAGTTGCGTTTATCAACAGTTTTTAGTTTTTGTTGATAGATGGTGCTGAAAGGTAAGCATGATTATCAACGTTTAAAAACCTTTTTAAAATTTTCACGATTTCAACACACACACACGTCAACTGTATACCTACGTTTAAAACACTTTCCAAAACTACAATCCGATTTTTGGCATAAATGTGACAAAGATGGTAAGTCAGATAATATCCGAAAACTTTAAAATTTTCATCGTCCTGAAGCAGGACTCGAACCCGCGTTTCCCAGATAGCGCTCGGGTATGCTAACCACTACACAACCCAGAGCCTTCAAGTTTCCGATCAATTTGAATATAACCATCACAGGATTCGCTAGAATGCCAAAAATCGGTTTGTCACCTTCAAAATTTGTATTATACGGCGCAATCCCGTATTTCTTTCATGATTTACAACACTACAGTTTCAAGGTACGCATGTTAACCATAAATCAACGTTGAAAAAAACACTTTACACCATCCGTGAACCAATAATCAACTATCCAAACCAAATTTCAACCACGAGAAAACCTTACTGTGCTATATGGGCTGGTGTTTGCGCAAATGTCGAATTGAACTGAACTGTTTGCCAGATGCAATTGAAAAATCGACGGATGTAGTTATTCTTATTCACAGTGACACCTAAGAAAACATACAAGTTTGTTAGATTATGAACAGAATGAGGGCTGGTTCGTTTGAATAATCCTCTGAGTGATGTTCGATTTGTAATGTATGGCTATTACAGTAATGTTTCCGGTTGTTTTATTCATTCTGCTTTATTTTCTTAAATAGTAAGCAGTCGCGTAAGGTGACCTAAAATTTTTCCGGGGCAAAATATTTTTTAAATTCCTCTCAACCTTCTCCCCTATTATGAAATATAATTTCAGTGGATTGTGAGATTTCCAAACGCCACCTGCTGAAATCATACTTAACCACATAGAATTAGGTAGACATTTTATTTACACACTCTACATAAAAAAAATAGTTGCACCCAGAAGGAAGCAACCTACAGTAATGAAACTTGGTGAGTATGTTTGACATCGTGAGACATGCAAATGATTCAAGTATCACGCTCGGCCGCACATGTGACGCAAGCAAAGAGGGGTCGTAGCGCTGTGCCTGACCAGCTATATAAGGTCGTCCCGTTGTGCGTGCTTGCCATTCTGACTCGTGCTGTTGTGTTGGTTGCATCCTTTGCACGTAAAGTATGCCTCGGAGAAAAGTTCGGAACCAATTTCAGCAGTCGGAGGAATTCGAGAAGGGCCTTACCGTCGGGCTCAGGGAAGCGGGATGGTCTTGTCGCTGTATTGCGGGCCATACTGGTCGTGCGGATATTACCCTTGCGGCAGTGGACAGAACAAGGCACGCAGCAGTGACAGGAAGGGTCTGGGAGACCAGACGAATCACGGAGATGACCAACGGGTTGTCCGACATGCGCGGAGCGACTCAACTGCCACTATTGCGGATATACAGCGAGCAGTGGTGCCCTACATGCATCGTCCGATAAGTGCCAGCACCATCGGCAGATGCTGCACGACGTAGGATTACACGCACGCAGACCGTTACGACATCTGCCTTTAACACCGTTGCATCGCCGCCAAAGACTGCAATGGAGTCTTGCCGGATTGTCATGGAACCACTCAGACTGGCAGTGGCTGATCTTCAGTGACGAGTCCCGCTCTGGTCTTGGAGGAGACAACCAACGAATCCGTGTGTGAAGGCACCGTGGTCAGCGCAAGGATGAGCGGTTTGTTGTCAAGCGTTACACGTCTAGGAGGCCTGGTGTCATGGTGTGAGGTGCAATTGTTTCCGATGCCAAACAACCTTTGGTACTTCGACAGCCCAACGTTACGTTAATGATGTCCTGCAACCAGTGGCCCTACATTTCCTGAACGCTCTCTCCGGTGCGTCTTTCCAACAGGACAATGCTAGTTCGCATACTGCAGCTGTCTCGAGAGCTTGCCTTCAAGGCACTGACACTCTGCCATGGCCAGCTCATCGCTAGACCTATCACAGATTGAAAATGTGTGGGATGCTATTGGACGCGCTATCCACACTCCACCCCTACCACACAATCGGCAGGAACTACGTGAGAAGATTCAAGCTGCATGGGATGGCTTATCGCAGGATACCATTAGGAACCTGTGCAACTCCATGCCGAGACGTCTGACAAGCTGTTTTTTTTTTGTTGGAGGTTTAACGACCACCGGGAGCAACTCAATGGGCTATATGCAGTCGCCCGTCCCTAATTTAGGGTCACTGGTTCCAGGGAAGGGAGAGAGCCAGTGCCGTAAGAAAAACACAACATCCATGCCTGACCGGGATTCGAACCCGGACCCCTTACGGACGAATGATCAGAGGCCAGCGCCTTAGACCACTGCGCCACCATGGCTGCCTGACACGCTGTGTCAGCAAACATGGCGGCCCAATGCCATACTGAGAGACACTACTTATTGGCGTATAGCTCAATAAATATTGCCCATATCGGTCTCAATGCCTAATTATTTATTGTTCCTGGTAACATTTACCTTCTTCCCGAATAGCATTGCAACCCAACACGTCCTTACGGGTTCAACTTTTTTTTTGACGTAGAGTGTTTATATGCAGTGCTGTATGACAAAAGTTTAGGTTTTACACCTACCTAACTTATAAAGGAACTGAGTGCCGAGGCAAGTGATCTCCAATCTCTGGAGACAGTTCCAAGAAACCGGAACAATAACCAGATACCGGGACAAGGGCGCCCGCGCCACAACTAGTCAAGAAGACCCTCAGTATTGCCGTCCGGGTTGCGTATTTCACAAGTAAATGTACGGAATTGGAATTAATACCATTTCCGCCACGCGATTGGTTCAGAGCTACTTTGGAGATTGCGAGTAGGCGGGGCCTATGAGGAGAGTCATGTGATGGATACTTGTAGGCTTTGCTGCACTCGCCATAAGCCATTCTAATGTTCGGGTCACGGTGTATGGTTCGTCGGGTGTTTTCTTTACGACAATGGTTACCTTCAGTTGTTTTACCCGTACAGTCGGAATGCGACAGGAGGTAAATAGAGAATATACTTTATTGGTAAACGAACTTTTGAGTTTTTATATCAACATGACTTCATCGACTTGTGACTTATCTTCTGAAGCACCTTCACTCTATATAGTTCTCACAGGGCCGAGAGATGCCAGCGCTCACTCTTCCTGTAGCTCCGGATTAGTACTGATGTGTTTTGTATGGAGAACCCACTAGTTGTCTACATTGGCGCAGCCACGGGGAGGGACCAAGGGGACCGGTCCCCTCCCAGAGACCCATTGGTCTTTTTTTTTCTTTTTTTTTTCAGCATTAAAGAGCAACTTCTGGTGTGATATTTTTAATAAAATAAGAAATCAGAAAAGTGTAAATTAGTGTTTTTCATTTTCAGTATTCAGTATTGAGTACTGAATCCAAAACGAATTTTTCTTATTTGTTTTTTTGTTCTTTCTGACTGGCACACACACACACACAGAGGAGAGGGGGCGATTACCGCTCCCTTTTTATCAGCCCCGCACAGGACAGGAGCTGGTTGTTCTCAAAAAAAAAAAAAAAACAGAAACGAACGGCTATGTGGGTGGTGATTCTCTAGCCCTGGTGATCACCACCCTTACTCTACATTATGCAACTCGTAGAGGAGGGGCAGCACTGCCTGACCTCTTGATTCCAAAGTCAAATGTCCACATACTTAACCGAGGTTGAGTGTGACCGTTTGTTTATAGCTAAATAAAACAACTGTCCCTTCATCGTCTGGCTCTGGGGAGAACCGGGAGCGGTCGAATAGTCCTTTCAAAACTTGTTTTGTTGGCAGAAAATTGAGACATTGTCAGTTTGCCATTACTGTAGGAAGAAGCGTGATTTCACTTTCTCAGGGCTGCTCGACGCAAAATTGCTACTGTGATAAAAGTCACAAAATGAAAAGGAACTGAAATTCAGGAAAAATTAGTGTCATTTTTTAAAAAGGCAAAAGTTGATGATACCAACAGGAGTGAGAATAGACATAATGAGAGAGAAGTAGAACAATGTAGAATACCTACTGATAATGAACATAATGATGAGCCTACTAACAACGCAAGGAGCGAAACCGATTCTTCCGTATCTTATCCTGTGCATCCCAATGATATTGGATTGTACAAGAAACAAGTAAGTTACACACGTTTTCATATGTTTTTTAAACTTATTACGTATTGTATATTCACCTTAAGCCGTATGAATGTTCACATTCAGTTTATGTATTTTACAACATTAGGGCCAAGAGAAGGCAATTTAATAACTTATCTAAGAACTGCACTATCGACTGCTCCAGGGTCCGAGTAATTGGGGAAGGGGGGCGGGGGAGATATATAACAACGAATGTGAGGAGAACTTGATAAATTGGGGCCGCGGGTGGCCTAGTGGGCAACGTTCATGACTGCCACGGAAAGGACCTCAGGTTCGATCCCAGCAGGTACGAACACTCGATCCACTAAATATCCGCCGTGCGTCGGATGGGCACGTTAAGCCGTCGGACCCCGATTACTGCCCCCCCCCCCCCCGGCAATAAATAAGGGCGTCTTCCTCCCCCTTTCTACTTCGCTCCCGTGTCACTTTCCTATCTGGCACTCTAGCCCAAATCTCCTAGCTTCCTATTTCTAAGGGTTGTTTAAGACCTGGGGTCAGACACTCACTTCCTAAAATCCTCTACATATGATCTGATCTGAATTTGATAAATTTATTTGTTTATAAAAAGGCAAAGAAACTGGCAAACTTGTGTCATCACATCAGGAAGGGGATCACATGAGAGTATATATGTGTCTAAATGAGAACGATTAAGAGAATTCACCAAACCTTCCTTAAATAAATAAAAAAAAAAATGGTGAAATTTAACAGTATGACGGGGGTTTTGTCTTAAAGATGTCGGTTCGCCTTCTTTAAGATAAAACCCGCGTCGTACGGCTAAATTTTTGAGGAGAAAGCGTCTTCCTACTGTTCATGCTCAGTAATAATTTTACCTTTATCACTTCATCTTTTTTTTTAAACAAAATAATTTTTTGGTATTCTTTCTGAAATCTCTATGTCACGCTGTGATACTCATATACAAGTACGGAGTATATATACATTTCAAATAATGTTTCATGAATAAAATCACAATTTTGAAGAATTAAAGGTAAGTTAATTCTGCAAAATTTTATTTACATCGTGCAAAATTTTATTTACATCGTAAAATGCATTATCCTGGTACGAAGGTCATGTACATGTAGTCTGAAAGTGTACAATTAACCGAAATTTAGGAAAATTCCAGTAAATATATTATAGAAAGATGTAAATTCATTTACTATTAACATCATATACTAATAAATGAAATAAAAAGAACTGAACGGCAAAGCGTTTAAGATGTTTGGCATCGACAATTGTAAGAGAAAAATACTTATTATTGTTCGATAATAAATTTATCTTTATCCTTAAATGTTTTTTTTAAACCGAACAGGCGTTAGGTACCAGAAAAATTCCTTATAACACTTATGCTGTGGGAAATCGGGTATATGTATATGTGCGTGTGTCGTGTGTGTGATTTTTAAATAATATTTCAGCACTCCCCTTGACTAAATGACTTACGTGTCATGAAAAAATTATTTTTCTGAATCTCTGTAAAATTTCATTTTTCATAGAAAATTCATTATTAGTTAATACAATCACGTTGAGCCCTGTTTCTGTCTCGGTAATTCTTTTCGATGGACGTCTCTGTAGGGAGGGAGAGGAATCTAGGGAAAAAAATCCAAGGAAAAAAGATCCACGGAAAAAAAATCCTGGAAAAAAAAGCCACCAGAAAAAAAAAGCCAACGGAAAAAAAAGCCAGGGAAATAAAATCCAACTCCAACAAAACAGTCATCCATTTACATAATCGACACAGGGCCGGATTAGGGGGGGGTTCTAGCCACATGGTTTTCATTAAGAGGCCGGGCTCCAATTGCTGTTCCTCCGAAGAACACTTTGAATGTGTGACAATTTTTCCAGTAGGGCAGTTTCCAAGGTGCCTAACGAGGGGAAAGAACTCTTTTGTTTGTCTGAATTTTTATGCCAGTTCGTTTGAGTTTAGGGCAACTGGCCGCAAAAGTTCAAGGGATTGTGGGCGGGAGGGCTATAAAGATTGCCGTTTCTGGGTCTATATTGAGAACTGAATTGGGAACTCCAAACAAACGAATTTCGAGAAAACGTTCCATGTAAGCCAAGAGAGAATTGTACTTTAATTTGAAGAAATAAATTGACGAGAATCCAAGGTACACTTGGTTGGCGGGGGAGGGAGGAAGGGAAGGGGAGTGCTCTACCTCTAACTTCCGTAATATTATATTCTGGGACGCTGGAGTCTGTCAGTGTATCCAATATGTTCCCCTTGAAGCGTTCGCGAAGTCTGTGAGCTTGGGAGGGGGCTTTCTCCCAAAATGTTAAAATGGACGTAGAGCTGTAAACATTAGTACTATGCCTTATATAATGATTCGGTACACAACCACGAATCTTCTGGTGGGTGGGGTGAATTCGCCCCCCAACCCATGTTTCTAAGAGCTCCTCAGGGGTAACATCGATAGGTTACACTGGCCGACTCTAGAGGTCCAGATATTCTGGACTCCAGAATATAAAATTACGGAAGTTGGGGGTAGAGCCCTTGAAACCAAGCACCTCGTATCCCTTTTACAGACTTCACCAAATTTCTGGGGGACGGGGAAGAGCATACATAGTCTGTCACTAAACACAACATGAAGCACAGAAATTGTGAGCAAATCTCTTACCTTGAGCACTTGTCTGCACTCTTAGAAACTTGGGGGAGGTTGAATTCATCCCACCCTCCTGAAAATTCGTGGTCGTATACAGAATCATTATATAAAGCATGGTTCTAATGTTTACAGCTCTACGTCCATTTTAACATTTTGGGGAATCCCCCCCCAAGCTCACAAATCTTGAGGACGCTTCAAGGGGAACATCACTGACAGACTCCAGCGGCCCAGAATATAATATTACGGAAGTTGGAGGTAGAGCCCCCCTCCCGCCAACGAAGTGTACCACGGATCCTCGTCAATTTATTTCTTTAAATTAAAGTACAATTCTTTCTTAGCTTACATGGAACGTTTTCTCGAAATTCGTTTGTTTGGAGTTCCCAATTCAGTTCTCAATATAGACCCAGAAACGGCAATCTTTATACCCCCCCCCCCCCGAACTTTTGTGGCCAGTTGCCCTAAACTCAAATGAACCGGCATGAAAATTTAGACAAACAAGAGAGTTCCTTCCCCTCGCTAAGCATTTTGGAAAATTGCCATACGTAATTCGGTAAACTGCTCCACTGGAAAAATTGTCACACATTCAAAGTGTTCTTCGGAGGAACAGCAATTTGTGCCGGACCCCTTAATGAAAAATGTGTGGCATTTTTCCCGCAACCGCAGGGCCCGTGCCTCCTTTTTTTGAATTTTTTTTTTTTTTTTAGAAATGACCTAATCATTATTGAAATTATTTTCATTATTATTATTACTGTGAAGGTATTAATTTATGTTGGGTTTTATTGCACCCTTCTTATTGGCCAATCTGCAATGCATTCATAAAAGGAGCAGTTTCAATATTCACATAACCCTGTGTTAATCTTCTATTAAATTGCTACCAAATTCAAAATCGCAATCAGTTTTGCTTTACCAATTGTAAGATTATAAATATTTATTATTATTAATTCGTAGGTTATTAATTAATCAAACTCTGCTGCCCCTGTGGCGTCAATCTAGGAAAAAGATCCACTGGGAAAAAAACAGAGAACCAGGGAAAAAATCCAATGACAATTTTTATACGACCCTCTAGGCTTCTTACACAGAAGTGACGCAAAGAAATCAGAAAAGAAATTTTTATACGATCCCTTAAATTTCCTACATAGAAGTGACACAAAGAAATCAGAAATGCAATTTTTATACGCCCCTCAATTGCTCGAACCTCCATGGAAACATTGACTTAATGACTGCCGTTGAACATGCAGAAGATACTGCTCATATTATTCAAGAAATCAGAGACCATGCTGAAGAGGAATTTAACATTCTGTACTTAGAAGCTGAGAAAATCTGTGATAGAGTAGGCATACCAGTTACTGTTCCTCGAGTATTAAATCGCCAAACACATCGCAGCAATATTGAACACGATTCGGCTGAAAGTTATTACAGAAGAACGACCTTTATTCCTTTCGTTGATGCGTTTTTAAATGAGATGAAGGAAAGATTTATTGCACATAAGAATACTCTGAGATCGTTCCAAGTGCTTTTGCCTCAACAAGGAGTGGAAACTACTTCTCCAAAAGATGAAGAATTTGTAAAGTCACTATGCGAACAGTACGCATCTGACATTGCATACGCTTCACCTTCTGCAGTATGCGGGGAACTTAGAGTCTGGTACAGAAAAATAGCCAGGATGGAAAAAAAGCCAAAAAACGCCCTTGATGGATTAGCCGAATGTGATGAACTTAAGTATCCATCCATTCGAAAACTTTTGCAAATAATGGCGACATTGCCAGTAACAACATGTTCTGCAGAACGTTCCTTCTCCACCCTGAGGTACTTAAAACATTATTTGCGCAGTACAACAGGAGAAACCAGACTGAATGGTTTAGCTTTATTGTACATTCATAAGGATATTTCTGTCTCTCCTGAGGAAGTACTAGATGACTTAGCTAAGAAACCTAGGCGCCTAAATTTCAAACTGTAAATAATTTAAATTAGTAATAGATATATACACTATCTACCAACAAATAATTGGACACCCCTTCAATCGACGATATCTGCGGTCCTGATACACGTCACGGCCGCCGCCGTTAAATATCGTGTGGGAAACAACAACGCAACCAGTCGCATGCAAGATGCCACGCAGTTCGGAGCTCTCTGATTTCAAGAAAGGTGTAATCGTCGGGTATCACAGAAATGGCTGATCCATACGTGACATATCCAGCGAGTTGAAGTACCCAAAATCGACAGTGGCCTACGTGATTGGCAAGTGGAAGATGAGAGGCCGGCAGACCCACAAAACTGGGAGTTAGAGACCGCAGAGTGCTGGCCAGAGAAATTCGGAAGCACCGCACCAAATCGATGGGCCACATCCGCGAGGAGTTTCAACAGGCATCCGGGAGTGTTCTTTCAATGAATACCATTCGCAAGGAAGCCCATCTGCTCGGTTATCATAGACGTGCTGCCGCCCACAAGCCTTTGATCACCAAGTCCAATAGCGCTGCTCGGCTAACGTGGTGCAAAGAACGTCGACAGCGGACCGTTGAACAGTGGAAACAGGTTCTCTGGAGCAACGAATCATGGTTCATCCTCTACCGTTCAGATGGCAGGGTTTGGGTTTGGCGTCTGCTTGGAAAACGCCTCCTGCCGAAATGTATTGTGCCAACTGTGAAGTTCGGCGGCGGTGGAATTATGCTATGGGAGTGTTTCTCCTGGTATGGCACGGGACCCTTGGTCTCAATTCCTGGTAGACTCAACGCCGAGACCTACTGCACCATTTTGGATGACCATGCGCTTCCTACGTTGTGGCAGTTTTACGGGGTGGACTCGTGTTACTTTCAGGATGGCAATGCCACCTGTCATGTTGCGAGGTCCAACACGGCTTGGTATGGTGACAATGGGGTTAATCGAATAGACTGGCCTGCGCAGAGCCCGGACCATAACCCTATCGAGCACCTCTGGGACGAGTTGGAGCGTAGACTTAAGGGGTGCCCCCACCGTCCGAAATCGGTGAAGGAACTGACCTGTCTTCTTCAAGCCGAGTGGAAGAAAATACCGCTAGCCGTCGTACAACGCCTGGTTGAGAGTATGCCCCGGTGGGTCGCAGCTCTAATCGCCGCTCGTGGAGGCTCCACCAACTATCGAAGGTGAATAAACTTCGTTTTCCTTTGCTATCACAGGTATCCAATTACTTGTTGGTAATAGTGTGTATATATATATTTTAATTTTTTGTATTGTCAATACAAATGTCTCTTCCACTTTTGTAGACGATTTTACTTTAGTACATGATTTTAAGGTTTCTAATGATAAGTTGAGTATATTTCGGAATAATTACTGTACAGAACTAATGATAAAATATTGATCGAAGTCATTAAAGGCACTTTTTTATTCAAGGGGACTATTTTCTGAAAATGGTAAGAATAAAGGTTTTATTTTTGTGAATAAGAGGCAACACATTCTTTCTTGCTGGAAAAAGAAAGCTGAATTAAATTTAAATTGTACATAGGTGAAGCATTCTATTTGAAGTCACAAAACTCACTACTACTAGGAAGGCAATAACATGGATTTGACAAAGTTGAATTTCGCATTAAAGTTAACTTAAATTTCTTTATATATGGAAATATGAAAATTATTAGAAATTAATCCAAAACTCGTTAATGAGATTTATACATTGCATTCATACTGTCTGCTCATCTCTTTCTAGGTAGTCAAAGAAATATTTATAAATAAATTTATTATTTGTTATAATTTTTCAACTCTACGATTCCATATGTATGTATGTGGGGACATACAGTTGTTTGTGTTAAATATATATATATTCTATTCAATTTATTCATATATATATATATATATCATCATCATCATCATTGTCAACCATTATCAATCCACTGCTGGACGAAGGTCTCCCCAAGTTTCCTCCACAACGGTCTGTCTTGTGCCAGTCTCCTCCATGTCACCCCTGCATACTTTCGAATTTCATCCACCCATCTCCCATATGGTCTTCTTCTGGGTCTTTTCCTGTCCCTTGGAATCCAATCTAAAATTTCGGCTGTCCAACGAAATGAATACAATATATATATATATATATATATATATATATATATATATACCCCGCCTTCTCGTGGTGCATCCTGTTCCCACTAAAGTGGCTCTGACGACCGCCCATAGCGGTATAACTATACCATCGGGATTAGAGGAAATTCTATCCCACACTCACCAACCCGCTTGGCCAGCGTGGTGAGTTATGGCCAAACCCCTCCAAAATGATTCCACAACTTAAATCTTGGCCCTCAGTCTCCGGCAGCTGGAATGTACCTGGCCAAGGCAGCGGCCAGTGCGACATGAAGGCAGAGGGTGCTAAGAATCCCCGGAGGACCGGACTAGGCTGCCATCTGATGCTGACCTTGGCTACTTACAATGGACGCTCCCTATCTTCTGATTCAAGGCTTCTTGAATTGGAAGAGGAACTACAAAGGATCAAGTGGGACATCGTGGGGCTAAGTGAGGTAAGGAGAAAAAGAGAAGATCTCATCGAACTGAAAAGTGGACATCTCTTCTACTATCGTGGGACAGATACTGGCAGAACTAGTGGTGTTGGATTTATAATAAACAAGAAACTGAAGGATAAAGTTGTAGAAGTTGAAAGTTCCTCTGACAGAGCTGCACGACTTGTTATCCAACTCTCGAAAAGATACCAGGCTCAGATTATTCAAACTTATGCACCCACCACAAGTCATCCTGAAGAAGAAATTGAAGAATTTTATGAGGAAATTTGTCGTCTAAATAATAAAGGTAAGCAGCACTTGAAAATAATTATGGGAGATTTCAATGCAAAAATAGGGCAACGGCAACAGAATGAAACTTCGGTAGGTAAATTCGGTCATGGCAACAGAAACCAGCGTGGAAATACTCTCGTTGAGTTTGCAGAGGCAGAAGGGTTTTTCATCTTGAACTCCTTCTTCAAGAAAAAGCCACACAGGAAATGGACATGGAGACATCCAAATGGGACGACAAGTGAAATTGATTTTATTATGTGTAACAAAAAATTCGTCATAGAAGACTGCAGTGTGCTAAACAAGTTCAACACAGGTAGTGACCATAGATTGGTGAGATGTAAGATGCACCTCAACACTAAACTTGAACGTGGCAAGCTCATAAGACAAACAAAATCTATTGACATAACCAACCTTAAAAAACACCATAATACCTTCAAGTTAGAACTGAAGAACAGGTTCTGTGCTTTAGAAGGCCTAACATCGGAAGAAGTGGACATCTCTGAAGTTAACAGAAAAGTAACCAAAGCTCTTATGGAAACAGCAACAAAATTAGCTGGGTCTAAGAACAAGTTGCATGTGAACAAATTATCAGGAAAAACCAAAATGTTGATGCAAAAAAGAAGAGAGATGAGGACAACTAAAGAAGATGTGACTTCCAAAGTGGAATATATAGAGCTATGCAAGACAGTAAGAAAAAGTATCACTGAAGACGTAAGGAAATTCAACTGTGAACTAGTGAGGAAAGCAATTGAAAACAACCAAAGCCTAAAGATAGCAAAGGGACATCTCAGTAAGGGAAGAAAACAGATTATGGCACTGAGAAAAGAAGATGGTTCTGTAACAAGAAATAGAGGCGAAATTTTGACAAGAGTGAAAGATTTCTACTCCAAATTATATGAAAGGGATGATATATGCACTCCAGACATCATGAAAGATACCAGTACCAGAGTTCCTCCAGTCCTTCCAGCAGAAGTTGCACATGCAATCAAGAACATGAAGCGAGGAAAAGCTCCAGGAGAAGATGGAATTACTGTAGACATCATACAAGAAGCAAGTGGAGAAATCGAAACAGTACTCGCCCAAATTTTCACTCGATGCCTTAATGAAGGAAAGATTCCTGAGGATTGGAACACCGCTACAATGAACCTGCTACATAAGAAAGGTGACATTGAGGATCTCGGAAACTACAGACCTATCAGCCTCCTATCAGTAGTTTATAAAATCTTCACTAAAGTTCTTTCACACCGCTTGAAGGTAACACTGGACATGGCTCAACCAAAAGAACAAGCTGGATTCAGGAGTGGCTACAGCACAATAGATCATATCCACGTGATGAGAGAACTAATTGAAAGAGCGAGGGAATATGAACTTCCATTGTGCATGGCTTTTATCGATTATGAAAAAGCCTTTGATTCGGTGAAACCATCAGCAGTTGCAATGGCTCTGAAAACCTGCGGTATTGAAGATGCATACATTAATATTATTAATAACATCTATGAAAATGCAAGTGCAAAGATTCTGCTATTTGAAAATACAACACACATAAAAATTGGAAAAGGAGTGAGACAAGGTGACACCATATCTCCGAAGCTCTTTAATGCCACATTGGAAAATGTCTTTCAATCACTGAACTGGGAAAACAAAGGCATAAAGATTAATGGAGATTATCTAACCCACCTTCGTTTTGCTGATGACATAGTCATTTTTGCAAGTACCCCATCAGAGCTACAGAGTATGATGCAAGAACTTGCTGACAAGAGTAAAGAAGTGGGATTAAAAATGAACTTTCAGAAGACAAAAGTGATGTTCAATGCTTTTACAAGAAATGAAGATTTATCGATTGATGGAGAAAAGCTGGAGATAACAGACACGTACGTTTATCTTGGACAGCAGATATCAAGTGAGGGTCACATTGGTGAAGAAATTAATCGGCGTACAAAACTTGCCTGGAGAGCTTTTGGAAGAAACAGCATAATTTTCAAGAGCAATATGCCATTATGTCTTAAAAGAAAAGTGTTTGATCAATGCATCCTTCCAGTGCTTACGTATGGTGCAGAGACGTGGACCTTAACTAAAAGAGACATACAAAGGCTGCAGACAACTCAAAGTAGCATGGAGAGGTGCATGCTTGGTGTAACCAGGAGAGATAAGAAGAGGAACACATGGATCCGAAAAATGACAAGAGTGGAAGACATCATGATCAGAGTTAAATCCCTGAAATGGCAATGGGCTGGACATACTGCCAGAAGAACAGACCATCGATGGACAGCCGAAATTTTAGATTGGATTCCAAGGGAGAGGAAAAGACCCAGAAGAAGACCACATGGAAGATGGGTGGATGAAATTCGAAAGTATGCGGGAGTGACATGGAGGAGACTGGCACAAGACAGACTGTTGTGGAGGAAACTTGGGGAGACCTTCGTCCAGCAGTGGATTGATAATGGTTGACAATGATGATGATGATGATATATATATATATTGTATTCAATATGGCCGGTTGGTGGTCCCCCCCAAAGCTAAATCCTGGCTGCGCTACTGGTTGTCTAACGTTTTTTTTAATTTTCGGGGAGAAGGGGGATTGAAATGCTTAATGGAAGGCATTTTTGATGAAGTTTGGAGGGACAAAAATATGAGGATTTCCTAAATATTAGAAAAATATGTATATGAAAGATCACTTAATATTTTATGAGACACAATGTATGGCAAACAACATTCTGTAATATTTATTCAAACTGAGCTGTTTTATTTCAACAGAACACTGTTTTGAGGTCTTACTTCGTATCATTAGGTAGTTCTTTGCTAATACAAAATCACTATTTGATTTTTTTTTTTCTAGCTAGACCTCTTCACATTCATGAGGAAAAAAACTTTATCGTCAGAATAAATATTTCGGTGTGGAGACATACTTTTCGTTGTTAAAGGTCCTTTCAAGGGTAATAGAAAGGACCTTTAAAAGGGTACTTTTAGTATCCTTATGTACGCACTTTCACACAGCACAAATCGTGAGGGGTACTAGGTTAACATGCTGATATTGGCTGATACGGAGTATGGTAGCTATTTATTGAAGTCGTCCTCAATTTTTATATTAAGATAGATTTCGACTTCTATTCATCTGAGAAATTGTAGATATTCCTTATGATATCGTGCACAAAATTACTTTACCGTATTATTCAATATGATCATTTGTCACATATGTTAATTAACCTCACAGGGAATTTCTTAGGAAACAGAACTTCCCACGATAAAACTTTGCACGATATAATTCAATATGGTCATTTGTCACATATGTTAAGTAACCTCACAATGCATTTCTTAGCAAGCAGAACTTCCCCCAATAAAAGACAGTGTTCCTGTCACGTGACTCTCCACATAGGCCCCGAAATCTCCAAAGTAGCTCTGAACCAATCGTGCGGCGGAAATGGCAATAATCGCAATTCCGTACATTCACTTGGGAAATACGCGTCCGTGTTGCGCAGCGGTCTAAAGGCTGAATTATGATCATTCGTTCGAGGTGAGCCCGGTTTCGAATCCCGGTTAGCATGGATGCTGTGTTTGTCTTACGGCACTGGCTGGCTCCCTTCTCTGGGACCAGTAACTCTAAATTAGGGACGGAAGACTGCTTATAGCCCATTTAGTTGCTCACGGTGGTTGTTAAACCTGTGCCTATGTGCTCTGGCGTTTTGTGTTTCCCAGTGCGTTGTTCTTGTTCCTGGTTCCTGGCTTTTATTGTGCAGTGTTCATGAATGTTCCGTGCATCTAATTATCCCGGAAAGTTGTCCGGTAAGCTTTTATTATTGTTATAGTGAAGTGTTTAATTTTATGAAAGTGCTAACGCGATCGTTAGTAAAGAGCTGCAGCTGAGTTTTGCAGGTGTTGAGCCCTAATTTCTTCTACAAGCTTCTTACTGCATTTACTTGTTTAGCAGAGCTTCCTTTCTGTGGTTTTCCACCATAACTGCTTCTTGTGTGTGCTTCAAAGTGCTTCAGTGTGATAGAATTATCCTTAATATTGTTTGTTTACATTTGCTGTGAGACTTATCAGCTGCATGGTTGATTCGCCTGATCAGCAAGATGCTGCCCAGCTAGCGGGCGTCCGCTCGCTGCCTGTTAAGCGTAAAGCGCCTTCCTCACTGCCTTCCCCTCACCATGTAGATATTGCTCTCACGGATTCTACGACGGATCTCATGGATACTTCTGCTAATGAGTTGATTTCATCCGATGGTGCTGTTTCATCATCCTCTACTCTCATTCCTAATCAGCTTGGTATTGCTTCGGTGCCTTCTTCGCAACCAACTTCGGTTAATGCCTTTAGTGATTATGCCCCCGTTACGTTTGGTTGTCGACGTACCGCCCTTACGTCTAATGCTGGGCTTTGATGTGGATTCTCGTCTTTCCTTCTCCCAAGCTAAGGATGTTATCCGTGTGATTGTTCCTGAGGACTATTCCCAAGGTAAGGATCTTTAGCTGCGTCAGCGTTTAGGGCTTTATATTTGAGGTGCTTCCTAACACTCACCTTAAGTTATACTTCTGAGCATTAAAAGGCATCCTTCCTATGGGCGCAATTACTGATATGGCACGGTAACCACGGTCTGTGGTTGTTTACCTTGCTAAGATAGAGTATTTTGATTGTGTTAAATCAACGGTCATTGCTGTCCCTGATCGTTTTCTGTTTGGTGTGCCCTTATCGCAGAGTCCTGTGCTGGTTACTTTGTATCCAGTAGCTCCCGAGATCTCTGACGTACTGCTCCGGGACTGCACTTTCACAGTGCTGTCGAGTTGTTGGCCCCATCATTTCTCTTTCAGCTGCACGTGCTGACCAGGATGATAAGGGAATTTTGGGCCTCAACAGACAAGCACGCATAGTGTTTTCATCAGATGCTGCTGCATCAGATTGCCCTTCATTTCTTGAGTTCATTATTGGCTGTCAGCGATTTCGCATAGACGTCCTTACAGCTCTGCAATGCTTCCAGTGTTAAGGCCCTGGCCATGGTCGTTCCAGGTGTCCTCACCGTTTATCTGTTCCACCTCCTGTTCCCTCGCAACTTCTTACTGGTTCTTGATCTTCAGATACTCAAACTTCAGCTTCATAGCTCTCTACGTCGATTCCCATTAGTGCTGCAGATCCCTCGCCAAATGATACGTCTGTTGCAGTGCTTCCTGCTTCTCCAACCAGTGTTTCTTTAGCCTGGTATAATGTTCCAGCGAAGTCGTGCCTCTCCATGTCAGTGCATATTGTTTCTCTTTCTCCCCTTGCTAGTTCTGTGCCAGCCAGCGCTCAACCATTTCCCTCACCTTCAGCTAGTGCGGTCCAGTATTCATCTACAATGTCTCCACTTGTTCCAGCTTTTGGATCTTCATCTGCTACTCCCGAGGCTGTGGGGATTCTTTCTCTTATCGGACTCGCTCCCGGAGTTTCGGGCTTGCCAGAAGCTCCGAATCCTCTTTCCTTACCACCACTTGCAGCGGAACTCCCCACAGCTGACTTTATCCTTCTCCTTAGTGCCGTTTTCCGTCTGTGTTGGCAGGATCTTGTTGGTAGCCTCACTCTTTTGAAGATCCTGAGGTCCGTAACGAAACCTGGGCTAACTTCGTTATAAGACGATATTGGAGGGTTCATCTACGTTCGCGACCTTTGTTATCTCGATGATGAAGATTATGAATTTTTCAATGATATTGACAAAGATCGTAGCTCTGCGTGCAAGAATTTTTTGAACTTTTTGTATATTTTCCGTAGATTGCGCTTATAGACTGCAGTTTGTGTGATTTTTCCTCCGCCTTGTTTCTTGTTGGCAGGTCTGGATACTTGGCTGTACGTTAACGTCATTTAGCTCTGATTTCGACATACTTGTGCATCTACACTTGTTTATTTCAACGTGTTGTACCTACAAATTTGTATTTTTAAATTTTTCCCGAGTCGGGTACGGTGTACCCCTTCCTGATGTACATGTAAGGTTTTAGTGTCAAATTATGAAAAATAAAATCTCCAATTTAAAAAAAACCGCAAAGGAAAAACGACTGGTATTTGTGTCTAACTGCTCGCCACCATGAGTAGCTGACAGCCAAGCAACTCTCACAGAAGTTCCACTCTGCTACGGGGACAGCGATATCGAGACAAACAGTTTACAAAAGGCTGTGGAGAGCGGTCTGCGTGCAAAAAGGTTAATGGTCTCCGAATCCCACTTGCCACATCGCGCAGAAGGGGTCGGTATGAACACAGCCCAACAGCATCACCCCTGTAGCTCTGATAAATGGGCCGGTGCTGTCTTCAGTGATGAGTCGAGTTCAGCCTAAACACGGATTCTCGACGTGTGTATTTGGAAGAAAGTGCGGAAGCCGAAATCTTCTTCCCTCCAACATTAGGGAAATTGACCACTACGGTGGTGGTTTGGCTGGCATCATGTTGAATCAAACACAAGTTTCCAAGAGGCACCCTTCTTGCTGCCCGGTATAGGGATCATTGGCTCCCAGTTCCTCTTATGGACGATAACGCCCGAGCCCATAGTGCTCAGTGAGTCTGCGAATACTTCGAGAGTGATGATATTCACAGGATGGAATGGCCCGCAAGATCTCTGAACCTAAACCTGATAGACCATATCTGTGATACTCTGGAAAAGTTCCCCGCCTTTTTCAGTCAGAGACCGTGCACAAATTGAAGTTTACGCAAAATATCGAATGTGGGGGAGCTTTCCGGGGTCACCATTTCCATTTTCACGCTGTTAAAATAAGACGCAGCCGCACAAAGTGCACAAACATGTGGGGGACATTTCCAGGAGTCGGCATTTCAAACTTTTACGGCAGTTTATAGTATAAATCAGTTTACAATTAGTAGGACAGGGTGAGGGAAATTTCCGGTGTCACCATTTCTATTTTCACGCAGTTCAACAATTTTTTTTGGGGGGGAGGGGTTCCGGGGTCGGCATTTCTACTTTTACGGCAGTTTATAGTAAAAAACTGTCTTGCAAGTAGTTAGATGAGGTGAGGGAAATTTCCGGGTTAATATTCGACGACTGTTACCGCGCTTTTTAATTAAAAACGATCTTACAATTAGCACTTAGCAGGCTGACAGGGTGAGGGGAAGTTCCGGTGTTGGCAATTCTGTTTTCACTGCAGTTTACAGAGAGTTGTGAAAAATGGGGGGGGGGGGGTGATTTCCACCGCAGTTTTTTTTTTTTTTTTTTTTTTTTTTTTTTACAGGTTTAACGACCACCGTGAGCAACTCAATGGGCTATAAGCAGTCGCCCGTCCCTAATTTAGGGCCACTGGTTCCAGGGAAGGGAGAGAGCCAGTGCCGTAAGACAAACACAACATCCATGCCTAACCGGGATTCGAACCCGGACCCCTTACGGACGACTGATCAGAGGCCATCGCTTAGACCACTGCGCCACCGCCACCGCAGTTTACAGTAAAAAATGGTCTTACACAAGATGAAGCCACATAGTTAGCACAAATATGCTGGTAAAATTTCCGGGATCGGTATTTTTTATTAGATCGTGCTCATGTTCATAACATTTACGTAACATTTCAAATGATTAAGATTGCCATATTACTCAGGCAGAAAATATTATTAGGTCTAACTCTAGGTCCTTCAAAAAGTTTTCATTCCGTCATTCCCATATTCCTAAAATTTACATAAAAAGAAATGTCGATAATATTGCGCTTCCACATATGCACCATGCATTAATTAATAGGCCGTAGGCCTAGGCCTTTTTAAAACTTTTTCTTCCCCTATGAGATATCCGTAAAGCTTACAAAAAAATTCAAATTTTATTTTTGTAGGTGGGGGTGGTATTCAGGATGGACGGAAGAGTCCCCCACATTCGGAAAAGTCCCCCACCTTTTTCAGCCAGGGACCATGCACAAATTGCATTTAACACAAAATAACGAACATGGGGGAGATTTCCGGGGTCATCATTTCCTTTGCACGCTGTTTAAAACAAGATGCAACCGAACTGCGTGAACAAATATGTGGGTGAAATTCCCGGGGTCGGCATTTCAAACATTTGTCGCTTTTACAGTAAAAAAACTGTTTTGCAAGTAGCTGGATTAGGAGGGAGAAATTTCCGGATTAGTACTTCGACTGTTGCCGCTGTTTTAAATGGAAAAAGGTCTTACAATCAGCAGGCTGACAGAGTAGGGGAAAATTCCGGGGTCGGCATTTCGAACTTTTATCGCAGCTTACAGTACCGTAAGTAGCGGATGAGGTGGAGGAAAGTTCTGGGTTGGTATCTTGACGGTTACCGCGCTTTTTAGTGAAAAACGGTCTTACACTAATCAGGCTGACAGGGTGGGGGAAATTTCCGGTTTGTATTTCCACGGTTAACGCGGTTTTTAATGGAAAACGGTTTTAGAATCGGCAGGCTGGGAGAAAATTTCGTGGTCACCATTTCGAATTTCTACCGCAATTTTTTTTATTAGAGGCTTAACGACCACCGTGAGCAACTCAGTGGGCTATTAGCAGTCGCCCGTCCCTAATTTAGGGCCACTGGTTCCAGGGAAGGGAGAGAGCCAGTGCCGTAAGACAAACACAACACCCATGTCTCACGGGATTCGAACTCGGACCCTCCTCGGACGAATGATCACAAGCCAACGCTTAGACCACGGCGCCACCGGGGAGGCGAACGTTATTCAATTCATAAAGTTTACATGACATGTCAAGTTACTAATATTGTGCTTTTATCGTGGCATTAAACATAAAATTCATAACCCATAAATTCATATGTGCTTGAATAAAAGCGCAATATTATGAACTAGCCATTGCAATGCCAACATTATTAATATGAGTAACCTTGTAAAATTGGGGGTCCCACGTTTTATTATTAATGTTTTGTTCCTGAGAAAAAGTGTGACATCATTATTAACTTATAAATCTTATTAACATGGGTCACTCATTGCTGATATGGCCCATGACTTTTTTCATGTAACTAATGCCTGAGTAAAAGTGAAACATTATTAAATTTACTACTTAGGGCCTAATGGCGAAGTTTCATTGCATTGTCTAGGGGAAAAAACAACTCATATTTTAATAAAATCGTTACGTGACGAATGTATTCCGTACAACCAACGACACATACACACACGAAAACCATCATAAAGAACATACAGGGCCCAATCCCCGAGCCCCGTTTTCGGAGAAGTTAAAAATTACTTCTAAGTAAACGAACAAATATAAGTAAAATTTAAGCTAATAGTGGATTGTCACATTCGACATTGGTGCTGTACAGTGAAAGATTTGGAGTTACCAGGGCCCCGAGCACAAGCATCAGTAATTTAGGGGACCCTTCACTTTGCCCGTCATCCTTGAGAAATGAAGCCTTTTTTTTTTAAAGTTCACTTTTAGCTTTAGACAGGGCTTAATTTATGCATGGGCCTAGAGAGCCCAATCCTTGAGCCCCCGTTTTCGGAGAAGTTAAAAATTACTTCTAAGTAAACGAACAAATATAAGTATAATTTAGGCTAATAGTGGATTGTCACTTTCGACATTGGTGCTGTACAGTGAAAGATTTGGAGTTACCAGGGCCCCAAGCACAGCATCAGTAATTTAGGGGACCCTTCACTTTGCCCGTCATCCTTGAGAAATGACGCCTTTTTTTTTTTTTTAAAGTTCAGTTTTAGCTTTAGACAGGGCTGAATTTATGCACGATCCTAGAGGGCCCAATCTCTGAGCCCCCGTTTTCGGAGAAGTTAAAAATTACTTCTAAGTAAACGAACAAATATAAGTATAATTTAGGCTAATAGTGGATTGTCACTTTCGACATTTGTGCTATTCAGTGAAAGATTCGGAGTTATCAGGGCCCCGAGCACAGCCTCAGTAATTTAGGGGACCCTTCACTTTGCCCGTCATCCTTGAGAAATGATGCCTTTTTTTTTTTAAAGTTCAGTTGTACCTTTAGGCAGGGCCTCATTTATGCACTGGCATACAGGGCCCAATCCTTGAACCCCCATTTTTAGAGAGATTAAAAGTTACTTCTAAGTAGACGAATACAATAGAAATATAATTTACGCTAATAGTGCGCTGTCACATTTGGCATCGGTGCTGCTGAGACCCATTCGTATTTATTTTAGTAATGTCATTCAATAAAAAAAAAAAAAAAGTACGCAACATTAGGGTTTCAATGTGTGGTTTTTATTATTCTAACAATTAATTAAGGGGACACGTGCTGATAACTCAGAAATAAAATGAGTAAATGAATACACACCCGTACACACTAATGTGTTTATCGATAAAGCACAAATGTGTTTATTGCTGTTTAATGCTTTGTCATCGTGAGGGAAAATGATAGTCTCGAAACAGACACGAACAGTATCATGAAAACTAACGAAACCGCCGCGGTCAGGCAAGGAAGCACGTCACACGATGTTGCTTCCTTTCCGGAACAACATTTTCGCGTGAAAAACTTACTTACCTAGCACGACCGAGCAGCCAGGGAGTTTGGACGTCACAGGAAGTTTCGTCATTTGACTCCCCTTCTGTCACACCGTTCTTTCTAGCAGACGCCACTAGACAGGTTGTGCGGTGAAAGCAACTTACGGGCAGCGGGAACTTTACATGGCGGCTCGCGTTCGCTGCCGTTGAGAGTGAGTTTACTTTGGAGCGCTAAAACGAGATAAAAAAGCTTTCTATTCCAATTTTTTTTGTGTGATGCTTCATTCCTCTGTTCTGAAGTTTGTATCCATGCCACTTTTAGAAGATTCCGTCAAGAAATAAAGGAGCAAAGTAAGGGAGAAGTTGGTTCAGTTAGAGACCACTGATACCAAAAATTTAAAGCTTCGCGCAAACATAGTGTCTCTCAGAAGCCAGCCGCAGTTGAGTTTCAGAAACGTTGCAACCCAAAGGGGATTGAATCCCTTTGTGTTACTTGAGGGTTAACAGCCCTGGGGTTGACAGCTGCTTTCCGCAGTGCAACATCAAAATAGCCGTAATTGCTTCCCCATCTGCCGTTAATCCCCTGCTGAATTCAGAAGGTGTAAAACAGCTTCTTGTTAAACGAGCGGTTTGGTGTGTGCATTTGAATGCGCGTTTCCGATGTCTTGCTGTTCAGCAAGACATCGCAAACGCGCATTCCAAAAGCTACTGCACAAGTGTGGACTGGGCCGCCAAGATACCGAAAGAATTCCCGGTGGGCCACCATGTTCTGACTTCTGAGCTTCTACGCCTTATGCTAAATCAAGAAAAAAGTATTTACATACTTGTACCTCAGTATTCTTGTAGAAGAAAACCAAGTTATGCTAAAGCGACAAAAAAAATTTACCACTTTGACGGCATCAGGGAAAAAAAAAATACGTAGCAAATGTTCTGTTGAGTCAAACACTGTTTTTGATACATCTCTTTGAATTTAAGACGGAGCTTAAATTTAAAATACATTGATTACACATGTTAAATTTGAGCTCCGACCCTTTCGGTTGTTAATCTCTACATCCATTCGCTTTTGCCGGTTGCCGGTAAACTGCCACGCCGGAAAACTGCCACATGTTTGACATTAAGGGGTCGGGCACAAATTGCCTTTCCTCCGAGGAATACTTTGAATGTGTGGCAGTTTTCCAGTGGGGTAGTTTTTCAAGTCTCCGAAATATGTGTGGCTGGTTTCCAAGGTGCCTAACGCCGAGTTCTTTTGTTTATCTGAATTTTCAGGCCCGTTTAGCTTAGGGCAACAGGCCAGAAATAGAAACGGCAAGTTTAAGGAGGCGGGAGAGGGGTGATGATTGCCGTATCTTGGCCTATATTAAGAATTGAATTGGGAACTCCAAACAAATTTCGAGTAAAAGTTATATCTAAGCCAAGCGGGAATTGTACTTTGCTTTGAAGAAATAAATTGCCGTGACTTAGTAAATTTTTAAAACCACAGTGTTCGACGAAACAACGGATTATAGCATGACTCATGCTATGTTCAGAAAAAGATAATAAGTTGGGATTTTTTAATAACGCTGCGCGTTTACTTACTTAAGCACTAAATATTTACATAACACGTCAAGTTATTAATAAATATTTCTCTTTCACTTGATTCATAGGCCTTAGACCTAGTTCAGTTCTACTTTAATACCCCCCCTTCAGGGCTTAGCTTGTTGAAATTATATGGAAGTGGTAGCGGACAAAACAATATGATCCAAACATCATGATTCAAACGAATTCTTAATGTATGAAAATTTCTCCCAATTACAGATGTGTACAAAAAAACATCTGAAATGCTTTCGAAAGATTTGAGGATGGACTGGGGGTGACAATACCTTTTGCGGACTTCTCCTGAAAAAGGGGAAAGAAATAAAAAAAAATCACAAGGTAGTTTATTATTGTTTTCGCTGCGCTATCTGAATGTTTTTTTTTTTTTTGTAGAATATCAATTCTTCAAGCATCCTGCATAATTCTGGGCCCCTTCAGAATGCGAGGCCAGGGGCTTCAGCCCCCCATGAGCCCCTTAGTAAATGGGCTCTTCTAATGTACATCGATGAGCCATTACATTATGACCACCTATCTAATAAGCTGTAGGACCTCCTTTAGGCCGCAAAACAGCGGCCACTCGGCGAGGCATCGATTCAATGAGGTGGCAATAGGCATCCATGTTCGATTAGGTTCATGTCAGGAGAATTTGGAGGCCAGGGCATTAACAGAAAGCCACCACAGCATGCCCCCCCCCTTGACGATTCTGACAGTTGCCATGAATAGATGAACTTGGGCCGCAATGATGTTCAGATAACTGACAGCTGTCACGGATTGTGCTATTGGGATAATGGTGCCTAAAGTTTGCCAAGAAAACACCGCCCCCGACGGCCTGTTTCCTCACAACAGTGCTGCAGGTGTCATATAGCCTCCGTTGGCAATCGGCGTATCAGCGCTCGGCCGTCTACGTGATGCACCAGTAATCTTGATTCGTCAGACCAGGCCGCTTTCTTCCAATCACCCACGGTCCAATCTCGATGATCTTTGGCCCATTTCATGCATTGTTGGCGATGACGTGCAGTAAGCATGGGGACCCGTCTGGGTTTTCGGCTACGCAGGCTCATGAGCAGAAGGCTGCGATGAACTGTATATTGTGACACATTGTCCTGATCACCACTGTTGAGGCTGAGGGGGATTTGTCGCACTGTGGACTTGCGGTCTCTTTGAACAAAAAACAAAACAAAAAAACCGGCCCTTTTAAGGGCCGAGCAAAATGTTGCCTGAAAGATTTATCTCTTTTGTACTGAATACCTCTCCCCCTGACAAACAAGGTGTTGTTTGTCTTGTCTTTTTCTCTCCCTCTGACAAACAAGGTGTTGTTTGTCTTGTCTTTTCTTCTCCCCCTGACAAACAAGGTGTTGTTTGTCTTGTCTTTTATATTATTTATTTTTTCTTACGCCTTAGTTCTGACTAAAAAACAAATAAATAAATAAAAACAGGACTTAATTTCTTCCGCTGTAGCAGACAAGTAGCGAAGAAAAAAACTGATTGGCCCTTATACTACCGGCTCCTTAATTAAGGAATGAAAAAAATAAATTATAATAATTATAATAACCCTGATTGTGGCCGTTTTTATACTTTTGTTTTTCTGTTATTTACTCAAAATGAGTAACTTAAACCTCAATCGGTGTAATCTTGTGATCACACCACCTCAGCTATGGTTACTCTGACATGTCAGGCAAGAATCAGCAAAAGTAAACCTGAGAAAAAAAATTTGAACCAATGGGGAAAAATCTTTTCTCTCATTGGCTGACGAGTAACGAAGCAATTGTGGACCCGTGAGGAACACTGCGCAAATGGCTAGTTTTTGTTTTATCCGGTGTTGAACGTCGATTTTCCTCTGGGAAACTTATTCTGTGTGTGATGTTTTTTTTTTTTTTTTTTTTCAGGTTCTACCTTTTCCGTGTCCTTCACTTCGTTTCTCCCTGTGCTCATCTGTGGCAGCGGTGTACCGGGCATTTTCCTGCAGAGAGAAATATCGCTCAGAACGGCTTGCTGTTGCAGGTAAGTATGTAGGGCAGCTTACAACTTCCCTACTTAACGGGAAACCGTTTACTCCTTGTGCTCTAATATTTCCATAATTTTCTTTCGTGCCATTCTATCAAGGCAATCTGCTCCTAACTCTCTTAGATTCTCTTTCACCTGCCAAAAGGCGCAAAGCGCTGTGGATTCGGGGGTCTCTCAACCTAGATTAGGAACTCCTTGTTGCTAGAGAGGCATTTTGCGTTTCACTATAGCGTGCGTCGGATGGGGACCGTCAGCCCCCCCGTAACAAATAAGGGCGTCTTTCTCCCCCTTTATATCTCACTTCCTTGTCGCTTCCCTATCGGGCACTCTAGCCCAAATCTCCTAGCTTCCTAGACCTGGGGTCAGTTACTTCCTGCTTAAAATCCTCTACATATGATCTATTACGCGTTTCACCTTCCACGGAGTTGGACGTCGTGTTTTACGCAGAGAGTGTCGGTTAGACCTCTCGGGTTTTTTCGTTTTCACTGACGGAGTTGTCAGGGTTTTTCGGCGATAAGAGATCAGCCGGGGTTTTAGACGGAACGACTCAAGTCCACGTGGCGGAGGGTTTACCGGGATATCGGTGAGATAGTGAAGTGTTCTCTAGCTGGAAACCTGTTGGCACGTGGAGATAGCCAATCGAACGGAACTCATTCTTTCATCTATTAAATTGTGTCTCGTCTAACCAAGGACTTGTTATTGGAGTGCCTCATTATCGTAGATCTTAAGAATTGCTGACTACACGTTCCAGTATTTCAGCTGTCGAGTTCAACTCATCGACACTCAAAAGAACCTACGTCAGGCCCGTTTGAGAAATTCGGATTCCGTAAGGCCTAGTGGCAGATCGAACTCAGCGGGACTTGTCACAAACATTCAAGTTTATTTGTTCCAGAAAGATCTGGTACGCTCTTTAAACAAAAAATAATTATATAGTAGCAAATTAATGTAAATATAGTACTTAAAAATTATATACAGCATATGCACAATCGTATCGGAATAATATGACCACTTACCTAATAACGGGAATAACCACCCTCGGCCCGGATGACAGTTGCGAGACATGGACGCAATGAGGCCCTGGAAGGTTTCCCGAGGCACACGTACCCATTCGGACTGCAGCAGAGCACGAAGGTCCCGGAGATGACATGGTTGTGGGTCGGCACGTCGAACCTGTCGATCCACAAGTGCTCTATGGGATTGAGGTCGGACGACTCGCCGGCCAAAGGAGAACGGAGACATCGCTGTCGTGTTCCTGGAACCAGTTACGCAGGTCCTTAGCTACGTGGCATGGTGCATTGTCTTGTTGGTAGACACCATCACCGCCAGGGTAAACGACCAACACTAAGGGATGCATGTGGTCAGCGAGGATGGACAGGTAGCCATTGGCGTTCAGGGACCCATCAAGTGGTATCAGCGGTTCCAGATCATACCAGGAAGATGTCCCCCAGACATGCATACTGCCACCGCCGGCCTGAACTTGACCGACAAACGTGTCCGTATGTTGGTTCTCGTGTGTCTGACGCCATATCCGCCACCGCCCGTCACATCTGTGGAGTAGAAGCCTCGATTCGTCGAAGAAGGCAACTTTTCCCACTCTTCCACTGTCCAATGACGGTAGTCCCATGCGAACTGCAGGTGTCATTGCCGATGGACCTGAGTTAACATGGGCGCCTTGACGCAGCGTCGACTCCGGAGACCATGCGTAACATGGTTCGCTCTACTATTATCTGGGATCCGTACCTGTGTGCCCTATAGTATTCATTTGCGTGGTCAATTTGTGATGTATACAAAGGTTAAAGCACATTTAAAGAGGACAAATCTGCAGCAATTCATTCCGTCCGTGTAGCTTAGTTGGGAGAGCAACTTACTCAGGAACGAGGAGGCGCGGTTATGATCCTGTCACGGACAAACTTGTGTTTTCACATTGGCGTACGAACGTAAAAATGAATGTACTGGCAGTTGGGTTCTTCGAAAAATGTGTGATGTTTGTTCTACACATCGGCTAGAATTAATAAAAATTCGTTCTTCGCTTAAAAAAACGGATTAAGAAAGAGATTATGTGACGTACTACAGAGGTTAAAGCATGTGCCAGGACGACAAATCTGCAGCGATACATTGCGTCCGTGTCGCTTAGTTGAGAGAGCAACGTACTTCGGAGTGAGGGGGCGCGTTTTCGATCTCCGTCAAGGACAAATTTGTGTTTTCACAAATTGCTGCACTATTGCTCGTCGATTGCTCTTTACCAGTCGACAGAGGTGACGTTCTCCTTTGGGGCTTCACAGTTATGATGTCAGAAGGTACTCGGTGTGCCAGCGGTTCATTCTTAGTACAGCACCTCGTGAACAGCACACGAAGTCTGCTGTTTCTGAGATGCTTCCACCATTGGCGGGGTAGCCGATGATCACTCCTTTTTGAACGTCCATCAAATCACTACCTCTGCCCATTGTGCTCACGTAACGCACTGCGGCTCATCTGTCCTGGCTGGCTGCTTACATCTCCGTGTGGCCGACCTTGTCACGTGCACTCTGAGACGCGCCTGGGCGGGTACAGTGTGATTCCAGGAATGGTCATATTATTTTGACACGACCGTGTATATGGCAAATGGAAAACTTGCCCCAACTAAGGTTCCATCCCCCCACCCCCACGGTCAAAAAGTTCTGAAAGAAACACCGGGCCTTGCACGCGGGAGGCAAATGCCCTTTTAGCACCCTTGCATTGAAGTATCAGGAAACATTATTTTCCGACTGTGGACACAATTCCAAAATACGGGAAGTGTTCGAAGAAACCAAGGCCAAGGCCGTCCACGTGAAACTATAACCAGGAACGACCGTTATCTTTTGTCAATAGTCCGTCAAAACAGACGGCAAAATGCTACTCAGCACCAGCGAGAGCTTCTTGTGTCAACAGGGTACAGGTTGTCAACAGGCAGTCGAAACAGACGGGAAAATGATACTCAACTCCAGCGAAAGATCTTCGTGTCAACAGGTCACAGGTTGTCAACTCAAACTATTAACAATCACCTTCACCAATGTGTCCTTTATGCACGTAGGCTAACGGTGTGAGTTCCTTTAACCGGACGATGCCATGCGGTTCGTAGAAACTGAGCTGCGGAACTTCGTGGTTGGAGTCACGACGAGTGGAGTCAAGTCCCCTTTTCTGAAGAGTCCAGGTTCAGTCTGGAGTCCAACAATCGACAAGTTCTTATCTGAAGAGAAACTTGCACGCGAAATAATCTAGCTTCTATGCAAAACACATCACATTGCGGCAGACATGGATTGATTGTCTGGAAAAGCCTAAGTATTGGTGGACGTACGGACCTGTATGTCATCCGAAACGGTAGTCTGGCGGCTCAGCGATAGAGAGACGAGATTTTCAGACCTGATGTCATTCTGTATGCTGCAGCCGTCGATGATTCGTTCCTTTTCGTGGACGATAACGCTCGACCTCATACAGCTCGGCTAGTGAACAACATACTTAAAGAGGAGGGAATCCAGCGTATGGGGTTGCCAGTATACTCAACTGACAAATCCAATTGAACATGCCTAGGACGCACTTGGAAGACGTATTGCAGCTCGGCCGGCGGTACTTCCGTTGACTCTTTGTAGATTGGAGGCTGCCCTGGTTAAGGATTGGCGAAGATACCCCCAAAATCTCATCAGGTCCATGCCCCACAGGTGTGCAGTGGTCTTAGCCGTTCGAGTGGAACACACACCCTGCAATAGGTCAGTTACCACCTTCAACAAGTCATTTTTCTTTTTGTGCAGATATGCGTATTGTTCTATACGTATAACATATCGCATGATGTGCATTAAATGATAATATTACATAAAAATTCGCTAATGCGCTTTTTCTTGCCTATATCATTGAATATTCTACGGTATCTTACATAAAAATAATATTTTGCGTTCAACAACGTGAGTCGCACACATGACTTTCCTTACAATATCTCTTGGTCTCCTAATTCTTTTGAGTAGGGTATTTATTTTTTTAGTTTACTCTTTTGGTCCTTTCTTTGGATCATCGTAACAGCATCGGAGTTACTGATGTCGTATTTTGAATCTTTCAACTCCCTTTCTTCGGTTCTAATTTTTTCTCCACTTTTTCCACGCGTTCTCCTTCACTGGTGCTCTGAGATATCCTCTTCTTACGGTGGTAACAACTAAAAGTTGTTAGAAACGAAGAGCCCTCAGATTCACGCCATCAAACCATTTTTCTCCCTCACACGCATCGTAAAACCCTCCTACTGACCGCAAAACAATAAATACGAAGAAGTTGAAAGATCTCCCTTTCTTACATAAAGAATTCCTTTATCACTATTTTCTAACCCCTTGAGAAATGTATACGCAGGTAAATCAAAAAGTAACTGAAATTTGGAAGTTACATGTATCCGCAACGGATAGAAGCTGACGGAATACATCTTCACAATGGCTTATGGGTAGTTCAAACACACACAGCGCAGCGCTCTGCCGTTAGTCCAGTTGAGACCAAGGTGAAATAAATATGGATGCTCTGCTGCGGGATTGCACCAGTGTTGAACAAAGTGCCGTAGTGAGATTTTTTCGGGCAGAGGGAGTGAAACCTGCTGAAATTCACCTAAGTATATTAGCTCAATACGAAAGTGAAAACACCATGACTTAATGAACAGATTTTGAATGGGTAAAAAGGTTTAAAGCGGGAAGTACAAGTTCAACCGATGAAGCTCGATTTGGTTGGCCGTCAACATCGTGCACACCAAAAGAACAAATTCAAACGACAGCCCTCCGGCAAGAAAATCATACCGACCTTCTTCTGGGACATGAAGTGTCTTATCCTGACGCATTTTCAGGAACACGGACAAACAGTGATCAGTGCAACGTACTGTGTTGTGCTTAGAGAGAAACTGAAACCTCCAATTTGCAGAAAAATAAGAGGAATGCTGTCAAAATCAGCCTTGCTGCACCATAACAATGCACGTGCCCATTTAGTGGCCACAACAGCGGAGGCAATGCAACAACTGCGGTTTGAACGTCTTCCACATCTCGTTTACAATCCTGATCAGGAACCATGCGATCATCACGCTTTCAATCCACTTAAAGAGGCCCTACGCTGTCGCAGGTTCACCTATGATTATGAGGTTAAGGAAGCGGTGCAGACCTGGATTTGGCAGCAGCCGAAAAGTTTCTTCTTCCAAGGAATGAAGAATCTAGTTGGACGTTCAAAGAAGTGCATCGACCTGCAGGGGGACTATGTGGAGAAGTGAGATAACCGTTAAGTTCATTTGGTCCCAGTTATCGCTATTAAAGTGTATGTGGTCTTAACTTTCTGATTATCCTTCATATTCAGCTCTTCCCTCAACATTACTTGCAGGCAATTAACTACATAGAAGTTTCATGACAGCAGCTTTGCATCTCATAGTCACTTGAGTTATATCCTTCTGTGCAACTACTTATCCATCTTCTATCTCCGCCTCTGCTTACCCCCCCCCCCAACCCTCCTGTCTATCTTTTTTTCCCGGGGGTTGGGTGGGTGGAATGGTCACGTTCTTCGATATTTTACGTTTCTTCGAAAAAGAAAGGGGCATTTCTCTCTCTTATTACCTTTAACACCGACAAGTCATGTGCCTCAGAATCATTGACGCAACTCTTCCTACAGATTCAGCCCGAGAAGCTTTTCTTCGGTCATTCATCGTTCGTAAAGCCGTACCGTATCACTTCGATTTTGCTTTTACAAAAATGTTCAATACACGAATAAATAAGGTATGTATGCTTGTAATGGAACACAAGAGTAATTTTTACAAATCACCAAAAATAAAAGTTCAGAGAATTTACAACAACTTCCATCTTCCATGAGTTTTTGCTTGCCTTTCAGGGGATGAGCCCCACCTGCCCCCTAAAAAAATTTTAATTTTTCAAAACCTCTTCAGAGTTGCAGGTAGAATATTTTAGTCAAAATTTTTGCATGCATCTATAACTTTCCTGGCCCAACCCACACTCGATAAAATCTTTAATCTGTTGTTTCTTTTTTTATGGCATTTTAGGTAAAACTTTTGTTCACCACAAAGAATAAGACTTAGTAGTGCATTTAGTACTGTTCTTAAAGTTTAAATTCTCTCTCAGATGACTTTGTTGCTCAGCAACGTGTTATAACTGAATAATTCTGATGATTTGTTCAGACCCTCTCACAACTTGTGATTTTGTAATCGTTATTCTGGTTTTTGTGGCGGATGACGAGTGTGGGTTGGGCCAGGAAAGTTATAGATGCATGCAAAAACTTTGACTAAAATATTCTACCTGCAACTCTGAAGAGGTTTTGCAAAATTTAAAAATTTTTGATGGGCTTAATTCTTGCATCTATGGCTTTGCAGAAACCCATTTCCAACTAGGTCTTTGTGGAAGTGAGAAAATGCAGAGTTTTTGCTGGTCCTTGATAAAGCCAAGGCTTGGCATTCTCGACACTTTCTACATTCAGTTTTGCTATTTCTTTAATTTATTGTTTACTCATGCCTGTTGGGTTTTGAAGTTTTTCTTTACTTTTTGTTCTTGTTAAATATTTTTTTATTTTTTAACAGTCTATACTTGGTCGTGTATATATATATATATACCCAAGAGCAGAGTCAAAGACTAAATTTTACACCAAAGAATTTAAAACTAAATTTGCTTAAAAAACAACCTGAAGATCATGACGCGCAACGCAGCAGTTATGAATATTCAGAACTCACACACTACTAAGTAGAGACATTAAAAAATATTTAACAAGAACTAAAACAATATAGAAAACTTCAAAGCCCAACAGGCATGAGTAAACAATAAAATAAAGTAATAGCAAACCTGAATGTAGAAAGTGTCGAGAATGCCGAGCCTTGGCTTTACCAAGGAAAAGCAAAACTCTGCATTTTCTCACCTCCACAAAGACCTAGTTGGAAATGGGAGTATGATCCAGGAACTTGCCGACAAGAGTAAAAATGTGGGATTAAAAATGAACTTTCAGAAGACAAAAGTGATGTACAATGCTTTTACAAGAAATGAAGATTTATCGATTGATGGAGAAAAGCTGGAGATAACAGACACGTACGTTTATCTTGGACAGCAGATATCAAGTGAGGGTCACTTTGATGAAGAAATTAATCGGCATACAAAACTTGCGTGGAGAGCTTTTGAAAGAAACAGCATAATTTTCAAGAGCAACATGCCAGTATGTCTTAAAAGAAAAGTGTTTGATCAATGCATCCTTCCAGTGCTTACGTATGGTGCAGAGACGTGGACCTTAACTAAAAGAGACATACAAAGGCTGCAGACAACTCAAAAAAGCATGGAGAGGTGCATGCTTGGTGTACCAGGAGAGATAAGAAAAGGAACTCGTGGATCCGAAAAATGACAAGAGTGGAAGACATCATGATCAGAGTTAAATCCCTGAAATGGCAATGGGTTGGACATACTGCCAGAAGGACAGCGGAAATTTTAGATTGGATTCCAAGGGACAGGAAAAGAACAAGAAGAAGACCACATGGGAGATGAGTGGATGAAATTCGAAAGTATGCGGGAGTGACATGGAGGAGACTGGCACAAGACAGACCGTTGTGGGGAGACCTTCGTCCAGCAGTGGATTGATAATGGTTGACAATGAGGATATATATATATATATAAAGGTGGCTGTATATATGTATACAGCCACCTCCAACAAAAATCCTTGTTATATAAACTATATATACAGCCCCCACCAACAAAAATTCATGGGTGTGCCACTGCAAGGGACTGTTATTCATTACGGGAATACTATAAAAAGTTCTCATTTTCTTAGTCTTCGGATGTGAAATGTTTTATTTTTTGTTAAATTGCTTTGGCACTTCATGTTTGGAAATTTCAATAGCCATTGACTGTATAATTTGTTGAAGTAAGTTTCTAAGCTATCATTTTTGTTGAAAGGATATGCTCTGAAATTATTAAAACTTTAGCGTACTTTTAGTTTCTTTTCTAGGAGGAAAGCAAAGAGTTTTTTTTTTTTTTCCTTTTTTTTTCGCAGTAGGTGTTTCGAATAGCCTTTTAATTACATGACTAAACTTAACAAATTGATACGGATGTATACGTATTTTTTAATGGCAGGAGATAATTCCTTGAATTTTAAAATGAGATCTTAATGTACTCGAGATCACACACAATTATTGGGTTCGTCAATGTGTAAACTTATTTATTGTTGATTTTTAAAACTTATTAAATAAAAGACTTTTATGTTTCTTATCGATATTCCTGCTCATTATGAATTAACAAAAATGTGAATATTTCGTCAGGAGATATTTTTCAAAGAAGCTAAATGCTTCAAATCCAAATTTTTTTGCATCAGGTAAGCTCTGATAATGGAAGTAACTGTGATGCTCAGAAACATTATGCATGGCAAATATTACGAAAAAATTGTATAGAAAAATTGAAGAGCTTTACAAAATCTGTGGAAAGCAATTAAATTTATTGTCATTTTTAAACAAATTACGTAAATATGCAAACTAGTGATGAATAGCGTACTATCGAATCACCAGTTTGTCATTGTCGCCTAATAAAAACAGAACCGACCTTTATCATTGTCGCCTAATAAAAACAGAACCGACCGCCGATCGTATTATGTGTATGTTTAATTCAAATGGTCTTCCTCATTCAATTTTTTCCATTCCAGTTTTTTCGTAGAACTCTTGCTTCAAAAATTTACCTTCAGATTCACCTTCTCAATTTTATACACAAAAATATTCAGTTCAAATTAATTAACAAATAACGTCGCTCGCGAAAGTATAAGCAAGTCTATAAGTGAACTACGACAGTTTGTTTTGGGCGAGAAACAGGCTCAATGCGCCATCTAACGACGTGAATTTAAAAAAAAAATTTGGAAATGTCAGAATTCAAGCGGGACCGGTATTGGTTAATGCGCCAAAGCAGGAACCGCCCAGACCACGCCTGCGAGATCACAGTGACCAATCACAGAAGGAGCGTGAACCTAGTCTGTGGGCTAAATTCACCCATAGCGTGAATATAGCCTCAGCCGCTGAGGCTGGAGATAGGGCAAAAGATGTAAAAGAGGTCGGGCACTATACTGTTGTGCCAGTCGCTAGGACGGGCAAAAGGAAACACAGGTCGCGCTCAGCCAAGGCCATCTTAATACCTCACCAGGCCTACAACAAGGTCACGTGACTTGGCAGTGACGTCACAATCGTAGGGCTACTCTTTTCCAGTAGACCTACAGAGTTGACTCGTTTCGTAGTTGTGGTTGTGTTATCAACTTATCATATTCGTTCTTGTTGGCGAGTTGTGGTATTCCAGTGACTGTTGTGTGGATATCTACAGCGTGTTTTAAGTTTATTGTGAAAATCCTGTTCGATTAAAAAGATATTTTTAGCGGTAAGGTATGTTTCTTTTCTTTCATTAGCATTCAGTAGTAAAAGTTTATAAATACGTATTGTTGATTGAGCGTTATTTAATCCTTCATGAAGTGCGGGTTTTACGTTTTATAAATGCTCTTATTGCTGCGGAATAAAGCGAGATGTAATATTATACGTTTTGTTATATGCATTATGTGCATGCTTCAAATGGTACAAGGTGAAATTGTGATCTAAGAAATGGATACATGATTCTGAAGTTGTCATATGAAAAATCATTTCTTTATTCTGTAAAAGTTAAGAATAATGTTAGAATTACAGGAAATTACCAAATTTTCGTTTTGAATAACATGTTTGATGGTTGTTCAATGAATTTAAAACTGATAGCTTGGAATTTCAAAACATATCTTCTATTGTATGCCACCAGTAATTCTGTATATAACCCTACACACGTGGCTTTAATTTTTTGCGTCCTGGGGCTTATTGTGGATATATTTCGTCTTTTGAAAATTTTGGAGACTTGTTATGATTGTCAAGTTATTAAAAAACTAATTTCTTCCTCTTTTATATTTCTTTTCCCTCCGAGAACTGCGAAAGCGTATTTATGTGACTAGGACAAGCCACCAACGGTACCCAATAACTGGGGTACAGTTGGCAAATTTTGAGCGAAGCTATTGCAAAATCTAAGCTCATTAAGGCGTCTATCATAACAAGTTCTAAAAAATGAACGCATAAAATTTATGACTTCCAGAACAAAAGTACGAAACATTCTAAAAAAGAAATGCCTAAAATTTATCATGAAATACTTTCCTTCACGCCTTCACATTGGTTGTGAACAGGTTGCATGTAAGCAAAGCGGAAAGACACACTCAGATCGGGAACCACGTTTTTCATTTTGTATCGCGAAAGACAGACATACATACACAAACTTCCTTTTTCACGCTTTCCAACCGTATGTTGCAGAAGCGTAGCATCTAGCTTTGTCCGTCCGTTCGCACGATAACTCGCGTAAAAATGGTTCAATTTCGATGAAATTTTAGTATGTGGTAGGGGACTACTGGGGATGAACCCTATTGAAAATGGGGTCAAAGGTCCCGACATAGGAGCGGGATTCATTCGTCATATGCGTCATAACTTGCGTAAAAATGGTCCGATTTCAATGAAATTTTAGTATGTGGTAAGGGACCACCTGGGGAGGAACTCTATTCAAAATGGGCAAAATGGGGTTAAAGATCAGGACATAGGAGCGGGATCCATTATATTGCCTTTGTGCGTCATAACTTGCGTAAAAATGGTTTGATTTCGATGAAATTTAAGTATGTGGTAAGGGACCACCTGGGGACGAATCCTATTGCAAATGGGTGAAATGGAGTCAAAGGTCACGACATAGGAGCGGGATTCATACCACCACCCTTATGCGTCATAACTTGCGTAAAAATGGTTCGATTTCGATGAAATTTTAGTATGCAGTAGGGGACCAACTGGGGACGAACCCTATTGAAAATGTGCGAAATGGGGTCAAAGGTCAGGACATAGGAGTGGGATCCATTCGTCATATGCGTCCTAACTTGCGTAAAAATGGTTCGATTTCAATTAAATTTTAGTAGGTGGTAAGGGACCACCTGGGGAGGAACTCTATTCAAAATGGGCGAAATGGGGTCAAAGATCAGGACATAAGAGCGGAATCCATTCCATTGCCTTTATGCGTCATAACTTGCTTAAAAATTGTTTGATTTCAATGAAATTTTAGTATGTGGTAAGGGACCATCTGGGGACAAATCCAATTAAAAATGGGCGAAATGGAGTCAAAGGTCAGGACATAGGAGCGGGATCCATTCCACCACCCTTATGGTAAAAATGCTTTGATTGCGACAAAACTTTAGTAAGTTGTTCTGGAGGTATACTGAACCAGTTCTGTTGAATATCATCCAAATGGGGTCAAAGGTCAGGGCACAGGAGCGAGATTTATTCCACAGACATTATCCTCATAACTTGACTAAAAATGCTTCGATTGCGACAAAATTTTATCATGTTGCTTCGGAGCTACACTGAATCGGTTCTTTTGAATATCATCGAAATGGGGTCAAAGGTCAGGGCACAGGAGGGAGATTTATTCCACAGCCATTACCTTCATAACTTGAGTAATTATTTCTGGTATGTTGGAAAGTGTATCATAATAATTGTGTTCCAAAGTACGTAGTTCTCAGAAGTACCCGAGGCCGAGATCCATAACATATTCCTAAAAATACGAAATCAACAGTCAACACTCACTTTTTCTTTTGCCACGGAGAGCAAAGCAATAACGGAGAGCAAAGCAATAGCACCACGATTGTGACGTCATAAATCCTTGTGGCAGGCCTGGTAAGGTATAAAGATGGCCTTGGCTCAGCCCGGCCGCGTATTTCACAAGTGAATGTATGGAATTGCGATTAAGGTCATTTCCGCCACGCGATTGGTTCAGAGCTACTTTGGAGATTGCGAGTGGGTGGGGCCTACGAGGGGAATCATGTGAGTGAGACTTGTAAGCTTTGCTGCACACGCCATATGCAATTTTAATGTTCGGGTGTTTTCATTGCGACAATGGTTAACCCCAGTTGTTTTACCCGTACAGTCGGAATGCGGCAGGAGGTAAATAGCAAGTGTGCTTTATTGGTAGGGGAACTTTTGAGTTTTTATATCAACATGACCATGGACTTGTGACTTATCTTTGATTAATTGCCGAAAGCCATGCTTCAATCTGTATAGTTCTCACAGAGCCGATAGATGTCAGCGCACACTGCTGTAGAACAGGATTAGTACTGATGTGTTTTGTATGGAGAACCATGAGCTTACTATTTTATCAGACACAATATATGGCAAACAACATTCTGGAGTATTTATTCCAACGGAAGTGTCTTATTTCAACAGAACACTGTCTTGAGGTCCTACTCAGCGTTGCATTCAGAGAGTTTTTTCCGGGGGGTCAATCGCAAATTTTGAGGGGCTCAAACTTGTTATTTATTTATACATTAATACATATTATATTATTTATATATACATGAATACATATAACAAATTTTCTGAAATCTACACATGCAAGTGATTAAAAATGTAAAAAAGTTATACCTTTATTTTAATTCAGTAATGCACCACGGATTTCACCATGCTGCGGTGGTGTAAAATATTAAGGATGCTAGTAAGATAACGCTGTTGTGCTGGAGAAAATTCTCCCCCCTAAACATTAGGAGTGGCAAAAATATTTTAGTCTTACAACAAGCGTTTTTCTGATTATTAAGGAATCATTACAGTGTTACCAGAAAAGGTATGGTGCAAACCATTCCGCTGCCACTTGGTTTCAGCCCCTTTAGATTATTTAGTTAGCAAATAGTAGTAAAAAACAACTCCTAATTAATCGTTTGAAATTCCTGGATTTTCTTTTTGTCACAGAGCGTAAACCACATGCCACAAGGGAAAAAAATATGGGAATCGTTTTTAATAATTTCCTATCGCTAAAAATTAGGTAGCGCAAATATTTTGTTGTATTGGAAGCCCAAACGTCACGTTAGCTACATTGAGGCTTACTTAACCATATACACGGGAAGTCGGCATCCAGAAGACTGAAATAAAGCTGAATGCCAGCTTCCAAAATATGATGATGTATTGGGCTCTAAAAAATTTACCGAATTGTGAAACAATGCTTGTTTTTTTTGTTCGCCCCTCCTGCATATGTGATCAAGATGAACTGTCTTCTTCTACCCTCCTGATTTTTATCCGGAGAAAGTATTGAGTAATTTTGGTAGGACTTCATAATAGATTTTTAACATGGACAATTGCTCCATTTATAAACAAATTTACAAAAGCATTCTCATCTAGAGCAAGATTTTTTTCTATAGAGTATATATATTTTCATAACTACTTTGATTTCAGAGCTACATTCAAAAAGAAAGTTATTGAAAGTGTTAACACTTTGTGTGAAGTCATTTATGGCTCTAATTAACAACGGAAATTCCCTTTTTTCTTTTTTTTTTCCTCGAGGTATTGTGTACATTATTGACTGCATTGACTCGTTGGATTTAGAAAACGTAAATATACATGCCGAGGGCAGTTTTAGTTTTAGTTTATAAAACAAAGCAATTAATTTAATACTTAAAATAGTCTTAATGCTACTGAGATATGAAGTCCATGTGAATGCGTTTTTTTTATTATAATATTTCCCCCCGTTTTCTTAAATTTTTAAAATTAATTTCTCCAAATTTTCATCTATAAACAAAAAATTAGACTAAATATAAAGGGTGATCACTCAAAATCCTACGGGGGAGGGGGAGTCCATGGATTTTCGGGGGGCTAAGACCCCCGAAAAGATGCCTGAATACATCCCTGGTCGTACTTCGTGCCATTAGGTAGTTCTTTGCTAATACAAAATTACTCTATTTGATTTTATTTTCTAGCTAGACCTCCTCACATTCATGAGGAAAAAACTTGATCGTCAGAATATTTCGTTGTGGAAACATACTTTTCATTGTTAAAAGTCCTTTTAACGGTAATAGAAATGATCTTTAAAAGGATACTTTTTAGTATCCTTATATACACACTTTCACAACAGCACGAATCGTGATGGGTAGTTCACGTGCTGCCATCTATTGGCCGATACGGAGTATGATATTCAACTAGTTAGTTATTTAGGTCGTCCTCAATTTTAATATTAAGATAGATTTCGACTTGTATTCATCTGAGAAACTGCACATATTCCTTATGATATCGTGCACAAAATTACTTTACCGTATTATTCAATACTATCATTTGTCACATTTGTTAAGTAACCTCACTGAATTTCTTAGGAAGCAGAACTTCCCACGATATAATTCAATATGATCATTTCTCTCATATGTTAAGTAACCTCACAGTGAACTTCTTAGGGAGCAGAACTTCCCACGATGTAATTCAGTATGAATTATTTGTCACATATGTTAAGTAACCTCACAATGAATTTCTTAGCAAGCAGAACTTCCTCTGATAAAAAAAGACAGTGTTCCTGTCACATGACTCTCGTCGTAGGCCCCACCCACTCGCAATATCCAAAGTAGCTATGAACCAATCGCGTGGCGGAAATGGATCTAATCGCAATATCGTACATTCACTTGTGAAATACGCAGCCCAGCCTGGCCCTCCCCTGGCTACGACCCTGCGTGAGAGCGAGCTCGGGCTCCAATGCAATAAAATCTCCGCCCCACCCACTCAGCTCCTCCAATAACAACATATTCCCTATTTCCGTTTCCTCCCATCCCCCCCCCCATACCCCCACACCATACCCCTACTTCTCGACAACCCGACCGGTTGCAACTCTTCAATCTTTTTTTTGCGGTGGATAAGTTTTCATAATCTGCCCTCCGCACATCAGTGATGTGTCGTTGCAAATAAACAGTGGTAGTATTATGATCGGAGTTTCAAGGTTAAGTATTTTTTAAATTGAAGTAAAATTAAATAAAAAAAAACATGTTTTAATGTGTATTGTAGTAGTACTAGTACATATAAATCAAATATTGTATATATTTACAAAATTTTATTTTAAAAACACTTTCGAAACAACACTTTTTTTTTAGTGTATTTAAAGCAAGTTTTGAATTAATTACATTTTTTTACATTTATGACATAAATTACGCATTTTTACGCGTAACTTCCCAACCCTGGTGACGGCATAGCTGAAAAAATATTCGGACACCATAAAATAATAATTAGAAAAAAAAACCCCTTTAGAAACGGGCTCTGGGCCCCGGTGCGACAGCATCGCATCCCCCTCATCAGGCCTGTGTGCTACACTGTAAAAAAAAAAAATTAAGTGGCGTAAATTCATGGGAAATTCCTCCTTCCGACACAAATAAACCTCCCTCACTCGCTCCTGCGGGATTTGAACCAGCTACCTTGAAATTGTGAAACGAGTGTCTTACCCAAGGAGGTTAGAATAATAGTTCTGGAAATACCCCCGATTCTCTTATTCGTGAAGCCACGAACTGAGGGAATTTGACGTTGTTTACATGATACCTATGTAATTTCAACTGTGTGTATTTTGGAATAGTGTTGTTTTATTTTGCAGAAACGGTGTTAATATAAAACCGGAATGAACTATACTTCTTTTACGAGTGAAGTTTTCAATTTTAACGTTATGCTTTGTTTAGAATTCGCATTAACCTTCGTATATTTCAGTTTAAAATAAAAATGGGAAGGAGCCTCAAAATGATCAAGTTACGATGCGGAATTGGAAGCATTTGCGACGAAAGAATACGATTCGATCAACACAAAATGCATTACAATCAAGGAGGTTAGAAGAAGAGGAGGCGAAGGGACCCGTTTTGAGTGAAGCCAAAACAGACCAGCTCTTTATGTCCTCTCTCTGAGGTAGTGGGAGTCTGCGCTGCGAGAGTTCGGGAACGTGACGTCACTTCCTGTGGCTTAAGCAGTTTTGCTTAGCGCATGCAAACCAAGGATGGAAAGAAGGAATATTTCGGACTTCTTATTTCTTAACATTAGGCTTTTGGTTATATTTTAAACATGGTTACTTGCACATGGGCAGTAAGTAACCATGCGCACTATGTACTTCCGCTCAAAAAATCATTATTTTGTTCATTTTTTTAAAGAAATACCAACACATATTTTTCCTGTTTTTTCTGAAAATTTTGTATTTTGGGAATGAATATTTCAGCCTCAATTTTTTTTCATGCCTGTTTGGGTAGAGTAAGGGTCCAAAAAACCCGTTCAAAATCGCGATTTCCCTATAGAGATATACAGGAGATTCTTAGGTTGGGCGCATTGGCTTAGTCAGCTGATAAAAAGTGGCGTCACGCCAGAAGCACAGGGAGAGGGACTGTTGCACCTCCTCTTACTTCTTACCTCCTTGATTTCAATAACCTTGAAAACCACCAGCTTTCCCACACTTTGACGGCCGTCTCTCACGGGTATAGGGTGTTACAACAGTTATTGTACCTCCTTGGTCTTACCCAAGGAGGTTAGAATAAGATATCTGGAGATGCCCTTGCTAATGAAGGAGTACCACTTTGCATGAAGCCTGTAACCGCGAGCGACAGCCATCAAAGTGTGGGAAACTTGATGGTTGCCAATGATATTGCAATGCATTATGTGCTGGCCGAATCGCCTTCTTTCGGCCCAAATGTTTCGAATTCGCATCATAACTTGCTTTCGATGTGTAAGAAGGTGCTGAATTTATAAAATTCTTAATTATTTTGAAGTCAGTTCTCATTTTTATTTTAAATGCAAATACACGAACATTAGTGCGAATTCAAAACAAAATATAACGTTAAAGTTGAAAACTTTACTCATCTATGAAGCATAATTCATTCAGGTTTGATATTAACACAATTTCTGCAACCAAAAGCCACGCAATTCCAAAATACACGCGTTTAAATTACATAGGTAAACAACGTCAAATTCCCACACCTGGCGGCCTCACGGTTAAAAGACTCAGGGCATCTCCAGAAGTACTATTCTAACCTCCTTGGTCTTACCACGGAGCCACAAATTACTGTTATAACACCCCTCGTGTGCATGCTTATTTAATTTTGTTTATTAATGCGGGTGAATTAGTCATTTTATTTTGGTTGGATCTTATTATTTTTTCGAATACGTTTGTAATAATTTTTATATTTTCCGTTTCAAAATAACAGAATGCTTAAATTGGAACTCGAGATCTTTTAATCTGACAACGACTTTCATTATCTTTAAGAAAAGGGCAAATGCATTGCTTTATAGTATTTCATAAAACTCCTACAGATAAATTTTACTCTTGATAGCTATAATAACTGCTGTCTTACCTAAGTCTGATACATAAACATCATACAACTAACTTCATAGTTTATAAAACCTCAACTCGTATCACCTTGATAAGGTATGAAATTCTTATAAGATTTAAATTCCTTAGAAGTCTATAATCAGAGCACTTGACAGGTTGTACAGAGCTGATTCCTGCCAACTTTAAACTCGACAACAAATACATTTAGCAAAAAAAAAAAAAAAAAAAAAATAAAAAAAAATAATAACACCTGACTTAGTGCTAATAAGTGAACTTCAAACTTGTATTCGGCTTGGCTCAATTTTTCTTTTTTTGATTGGAGGTTTAAATTTAAAAAATTAAAATTATTTATTGGCCTTGCTTGACAGATACATTGACATATACAGGGTTCGAAGGGAAGTCCTTATTCAGGGCAATAACTGCCGAAGAAAGGGTCCGAGTGGTACACAAGTTAGGTCTATGTATAGGAAAGGGACGATTGCCGATCGAATGAAAGTGATTGGAGTGCTCCTAACGGCAAAGGTAAAAAGTTAAGAAACCTAACTCGCGAACAACGCGAGATAGAAACAAAATTCCAATTACAAAGTTGTAGCGCATTGTTTAATTAGTAGGAAACGACATATGGTGCGCACGAATTATGTACATAGATAGGTCAAAATGCCGTTAATTCGAAAACCGTAAAGCGAGTGAATCAAACACAGCCCGGACCTGGCGGCTTCACGGTTAAGAGACTCGGGGCATCTCCAGAAGTACTATTCTAACCTCCTTGGTCTTACCACGGAGCCACAAATTACTGTTATAACACCACTCGTGTGCAGTGGTCTAAGCGCTGGCTTATGATCATTCGTCTGTGAAAGGTCCGGGTTCGAATCCCGTGAGGCATGGATGTTGTGTTTGTCTTTCGGCACTGGCTCTATCCCTTCCCTGGAACCAGGGACCCTAAATTAGGAACGGGCGACTGTTTATAGCCCACTGAGTTGCTCACGGTGGTCGTTAAACCTTCAATTAAAAAAAACAGACACAAAAATAACGACACGAGACAGAAGCTGTGCAGGCTTATTTATAATACTGAAAAATGTTTACAGGAGATATGCCTAATTACAGGCACAACAACGCACATCTGCGCGGAGTTAATATACAGCCGGTTCGAAGTGACCACCATCGGCTACAATGTACATTCCAAGGCGTGTAAGAATAGCTTCTCGTACACTATCTAGCATGGCAGGTGTCACTGTGTTACACTTACAGGCGCACACAATGCGGTTCGTAAATCTTCCAGACCAGTAGGTTGTGTAGCATACACCTGTTCCTTCAAGTAATCCCACAGGAAGAAGTCCAAAGGTGTTAAGTCCGGTGACCGCGGAGGCCATTCCACCGTACCACCATAACCAGTTATCTGGTGTTTGAATGTTTCAGCGAAGAAACTCCTTACGTTGGCTGCCATGTGAGGTGGTGCACCATCATGTTGGTACCACATGGCAAAAACCTCTATGAGGGGAAGATCATCCAGAAAGTCAGATATCGGGCCCCGTAAGAGCTGAAGGTACCGCTGACCTGTTAATGTTCCATCATAGTAAATGGGTCCAACTAGTGTGTTTCGCCAAATACCGCACCAAACGTTAGTTGCCCAACGTCGTTGATGTCGAGCAGCTCGCTCCATAGATGGGTTGCTCAGAGCCCCGTAATGGGTGTTATGCCGATTGACTATTTCGTCCCGTGTAAAACGGGACTCATCTGTCCACAAGATATCGGCCAAGAAGTTTGGATTAACCTCCAACGTTATATATAAAGTTGCAGAAATCGGAACGCCTTCCCTGGTTCTGCAATTTATACATAACAAAGTTGCAGAAATCGGAACGCCTTCCCTGGTTCTGCAATTTATACATAACAAAGTTGCAGAAATCGGAACATCCACCAAACCTTGAACTACTGAACGTGGTACGGGTGAGCTCCATGCTCGTTCAGGATTTGCCAAACACGTTGTGCTGTTAATCCGCACGCTTCGGCGGCTGCTGTGGTACTAATGTTGGAATCGGCAAGGATATATCCCAGGACATCCTCAGGATGCACTGTAACACCCGAACCCGCAGGTCTGCCCGATCGCGGACGTGCCTGTATGCTTCCGGTCTCTCAGAGGCGGCGAACACAGTTCTTAATAGTCGCCGCAGTTGGACGTTGACCAGTCGGAAAACGCTCGGCATACCGCCTTGCAGCTTCGTGGCCATTGCGATAACATTTGCCATAAAGCCCGACCATTTCACAGTACTCAGCGTTCGAGTAGTCCACCATCATTGTTTGCAACGTGTACGTTGACTGGCGTTCAAATCCCCAGCCTCGGTATTTTACCTCACAGACCGGCTTCTACGTCACTATCAATATTTACATACGCATTTGAATCGTTCTCCATCGTGAGCCGGTATTTTGCATTGCCTAACCAACCAGCGACCGTGTGCACTTTACCAGCATTTTGACCCGTCCATGTACATAATTCGTGCGCACGATATGTTGTTTCTTACTAATTAGATGATGTGCTACAACTTTGTAATTCGAATTTTGCTTCCATCTCGCGTTGTTCTCGAGTTAGGTTTCCTAACTTCTTACTTTTGCCGCTAGTGGTGCTCTAATCGCTTTCATTCGATCGGCCATCGTCCCTTTTCTATACATAGACCTAACTTGTGTACTACTCGGACCCTTTCTTCGGCAGTTATAGCCCTGAATAAGGACTTCTTTTGAACCCTGTATAATGAACTCGGTTGACAGAGATACAGTATAAACATTCAGTGTTTCAATGACAGCAATGTACATAGGTGACCAAGGAAATCAGCAACTAAACCCCCGAAAAACAAATACAAACAACCATTCCTTATCTGGGATTCGAATCCAGATCGCTCCGTTGGGCGAATGATCAGAAGCCATAGCTTAGATCACTGAGCCACCAGGGTAGCCGTAAGACAAACACAACATCCATGCCTTACTCGGGATTCGAACCCAGATCCCTCCGTTGGGCGAATGGTCAGAAACCATCGCTCAGATCATTGCACCACCGGGGAGGCCTGGCTCAATTGTCTCGTGCTTTATTGATAATAAAGGTGCGCTTGACAATTTATCCATATAGGACATCCATTAGATGTCCCATTAATGACATCCGATGGACGTTCAGATGTGTTAGCTCCAGAATTCGTCCATTGTACATCTACATGTGATGTCTAATGGCTGTTTATACACAGACGTCCACTGGACATCTATAGTATTTTATCCATGACGTCTACTGGACCCGGTGGATGTAATATAGGCGTGCATTAGACGTCGCTGATTGTGCAGGTAGTAGCCAGTCCCCAGATTTTCTGAATGCAAATTTCAGCCATTACAATATTTGATTAACTGGGTAATACATAAAAGCCTTTTCCATATTCATTTACTCACTGAAGCACCCACGGGGGCAAGAATTTGCCGTCAAATCTTTTATCTATCTACCGATGAGTCTATATTATGACCACCTATCTAATAAGCTGCAGGACTCCCTTTAGGCACCAAAACAGCGGCCATTCCGCAAAGCATCGATTCGATGAGGTGGCGATAGGTATCCAGGGGTATTATCTAGTACCATAATGTAAACAGCAGGTCCTCCAGTTCCCATACATTTCAGGGTGATGGTGATTTAGCGCGAAACCGCTTTTCCAAGTCGAACCACAAATGCCCTATTGGATTCATGTCAGGTGAATTTGGAGGCCAGAGCCTTAACAGAAAGTCATCAGCATGCTCTTCGAATCACTCCTTGATGGTTCTGGTAATGTGGCATGGCGCATTATCCTGTTGGTAATGGCCGCCAGCAGCAGGGAACACATTTGCCATGAATGGGTGAATTGGTCCGCAACGATGTTCAGATACCTGACAGCTGTCAGGGATTGTGCCACTGGGACCTAAAGTGTCACAAGAAAACATCGCCCACAGCATAAAACCACCGGCGGCGGCTTGTTTCCACCCAACAGTGCATCCAGGTGCAATAGCCTTCGTGGTAATCGGTGTATCCACGCTCGGCCGTCTACGTGATGCACCAGGAATCTTAATTCGTTAGACCAGTACACTTTCTTCTAATCATTCACGGTCCAATCTCAATGATCTTGGGCTCATTTTATGCGTTGTTGGAGATGACGTGCAGTTAGTATAGGTACCCGGCTGGGTTTTCGGCTACGCAGGCGCATGCGCATGCGCAGAAGGCTGCAATGAACTGCGTGCTGCGACACATTGCCCTGATCACCACTGTTGTAGCTGCGGGTGATTTTTCGCACTGTAGTCCTGCGGTGAACAATGCGCAACAATCCCCGTTCCCCTCTGGCATCAATGAGCTGCGAACACGGTGTATGATAGTCAGGTGATCCCACTCCGGGAAAAAAATCGTCCGTTAATGTCACTTGTCACTAGATGGCGCAAGGAACGTGTGGGCCGATGATCTGATACAACCTATGCTTTCTTATGGGAAGAAGCGGCGGAAACATTCGCATTTTGCGAATGCTATTTTGCTTGGAATTAAAAAAGCAATAACCTGGAACGCTTCGCAAACATGCACTTTTGTGCCTATCACATGGAACTCGTCAAATAAACTTTATATATATATATATATAATATATATATTTGGCCGCAGAGTGAGTACTCTAACGTGAAGATTTCTGAGCAGACGATGCTGAGTTTTTTTACTGAGGCAATAGAGAACAGACCCTTTATCGTAAAAAAATTTGTACTTCTTATAAAATGAGATGGTGCTGTACATTCGGAGGAGCAATTTTAACATGGAATATCAGTTTTTGCGTAAGTCATTGGAGCATCGTTAACGGAAACTGCTGGTTTTGAAAACTTACCGAAATTTTCTCAAAAAATAATTTTGATTAATCTTCAGCTCGAGAAATCATTCACTATTGATGTTTTTCTTTAGTAATAAATAATATATCTTACACATTTGTTTTATTTTTTACCTAATCACACTAATGAATAAGTATCTGTGAACAGTATCTAATAAGTATCTAATGAATAGTATATAAGTATCTATCATAGTATTGAATATCCATCTGTGCTGGCGGTAACGGCCGATAAAGTATATCGTGGAAAAAGGGCTGCTTTTTCTCGGCGGAGATTTTCCCAACCTGCGTGCATACCAAGGAGAACCTCCTTGGTGTATACAGTACGATGAACATATTTGATATCAAGGGATAAAATTTGTGATCTTACATTTAAACAACGATTAATGCTCTTAATGTACATTTTTTCCACATTGTAAGCTGTGGAAAAATGTATCACATCCTAATGCTTGCCGTCATTTTTCCAACTATGTTGGTGTTACATATTAAGCCTTAATAAACTCCATTCGAGGACATAAACTTTTATTTCATAACAACAATCATTCGCCCGCCTCATAACAACTCCGCCATTACCATACATACCTCCTTGCCACAACCCCCAACGTCCCTAGTAATTCTTTATTATGTTACAGTTGGGTCAATAAAGGTTGCTACAAGTTCTTTATATGCTGCATAACCTGTCCGATAACCTATAGTTTGGTACGAAACACTTTCGCCCATACCTAAAACAGAACTGAACAGATTCTAGTCCGACATTTAGCTACACTATAAATTTATCTCCCGTTAAGTAAAAACAGAGTTGATGTACTTTACCTTCTGTATAGAAACGTCAAATTTTCTGGAACTCCATACAATATAATTACACAAAGTAATGAATAAAAATTACTCCAGATAAATACCGATTTTGCACTGATGTAATCATAAACACCATGTAATCCTATGATGGTTAGCCTGAACGATCGGCCCACAACTCCTGAACGCCCTCTGGCGAGCAGTGACATTAACAGCCCGAACTGTTGACAGCGCGGAGAGTTGTATCACCTGAGTTATCATACACCGTGGCTGCGGACGACCCACGGCTGGACGACGGTTTGTCGTTTGGCCGTCTGTGCACCAATTTTGATACGTACTCACTACAGCGGCATGTGAACAACGCACAAGCTGCGCCATTTCTGATATTGTAGTTCTGAGGCGTTCGTGCCATCACATTTTGTCCTTAATCATTCTCCGATAAATCGGCAGTTTTCCCCATTTTAACTCCGTACACTCTACTGACCGAAAGCCGGTCCTCATGTTGTATATATACTGCTCTGTGAACTTCACCTGCGCTACCGTTCTGTCTCCAGGCGCTCTCATTTCTCTAAGCTGGGGTGGTCATAATGTAATGACTCATCGGCGTATGTTCAGCAGTCCAAAGTATATAAAGGAAACAAGAAAAATTACACTGAATTTTAGGTTGTAATAGCATGTCTTTTGATTCCTTTCCGACGCGAATAAAATTTTCTAACGTAATTCATAGCCAATGGAACCGATTAGAAAAAATCAACCGCGTTTCAACAATCGATGAAACATCAAATAAGAAGATCTAGTTACCGATAAAGTCCAACAGAAACTTACGAGATGTTGAAGAAAGTTTATGGCGAAAACACCCAGTCGCAGTTACAAACATTCGATTGGCATCGACGCTTCAGAGAAGGCAGACAGGAGGTCGAAGACGACGAACGGGCGGCCAGTGACAGCTCGCACGGGTGAAAACATTTTGAAGGTTGTGGCCATCGTACCCGCCAACAGACGATGGAGCAAATGGCAGAGGCTGCTGGGATATGGGAGTCAACGTGTCAACGTATACTAACAAATGATCTGAAGATCCACCTGGTGTGTCAACACATCGTCCCGCGCATGTTAAGCGAAGATCAGTTGGCCATGAAGATGGAAATGGCGAACAATCTCGTAACCACCGCCGTCCCAAACCCACAATTTCTTAGAAGAATCATAACGGGGTATGAAAAATGGTGCTTACTCTTCGACCCGTATACTAAGTGGGCATCAGCTACGTGGGAAAAGCGATCCTCTCCACGCAAACACAAATTCCGTCGAGATCGCAGCAAAGGCAAGATCATGCTAGAGGCCTTCTTTAATGTCAGGGTATTGTTAACTTGAATTTGTCCCTGAATGATGGCACTGTCAACGAGAATCTCTATCTGGACATCATGCGAAGTCTACATGAGTCGATCCGCAAGACGAGGCCTCAACTATGGGGCCATCAATCGTGGGTGCTCTTGCACGACAATGAGCCGGCATACAGGTCGTTCGTTTCTTGCCAAAACAAGAACTGTTGTCCTCCCACACCCACCGTACTCACATGACCTCTCCCCTACTCATTCCACGACGTCCCTGAGCTGACACTTCGACTTCAGGGACGTTGGTTTTCGAGTGGAGAAGTTAAAAATTCATCGCTGGTTGCACTGAAGGACATTGTAAAGAATGGGTTTGGGTTCCAGAAATGCTTCGACGAACTCTACAGCCGCTGGGAGAAGTGTGTTGTAGCAAGAGGGTCTTATTTTGAATGAGGATGTGCTTCAGCTTTGTAACTATAATTATCTATAGTACGGACCCAGTCCGAGAACTTTTGGATCCTACCTCGCAAATTAAACTGATTTTAATTACATTCCTGTAATAAAATTAAAAAATATGAATAAATGCTTGGCCTTTTAAAGATCCGAATATAAGATCAAATACAAATCTAACTTCCACATACACTGCCTGACAGAGAAAATGCCACACCATGAAGGAATACTCGAAAACATACCAAATTTCACACATAGCAACCAGGGCCTGAACAAATGATTTAATTGCCACATACAGACTAGGCTCCAGTGGCCGAATACACAGCATGATCAATAAGGAGTGTGGCCCCCTTTTGGGCGATACAGCGCTGAATCCAACGTGGCATCGAGAGTCCGAATAGGGTCCTGAGGTATCGTGGACCATGTGGTGTTGATCCGAGTCCACAGTTCATCTTCATTTTACGGGGTGGAAGGGAACTCAACTGACGTCCAACCGTGTCCCACAGATGCTCGATGGGCGAGAGGTCGGGGATCGTGCTGGCCACCGAAGCATCCGTACATCGTGTAAAGCATTCTGGCTGATCCGAGCGGTATGCGGCAGGGCGTTATCCTGTTGAAAAACGGCGTTTGGGATGCCCTGCAGATACGGTAATACCACGGGCCGCAGCACCTTGTCAGCATAGCGGAGTGTTGTCAATGTGCACGTAATGCGTACCAGCGGTGAGCGGCTGTTGTCGCTGATAGCACCCCACACCATGATTTCACGTTGCCGGGCCGTGTGGCGCTCCACAACAGCGGAGGAATCCGCCCGTTGGACACGTCCGTCCCAGACTCTAACACGGCGTCCATCCGTGGTGAGACAGAACCGCGATTCGTCGCTGAACACCACATTGTTCCATTCGGTACCCTACCAAACTTGGAGCGACACCACGCCAAGCGACGACTCGTTGTTAAGGATAGCCTTCTCAACGGACCGCCGGACAGCAAACCAAAAGCAGCCAATCGGCGCGACACTGTCCACGTCGTTATCGGAGCATACAAGACTCCCCCTACACTCCGCAAAATGTCGCCCGTAGTGACCTGTGGGTCCGGCATGACATCGGATTAGACGATCGGTGCGCTCGAACGTCCGTCTCAGTGCTCCTGCTTCCCTACGTAGTCGCACATACCCTGCCTGAGACCAGTCTCCATATGCGACCGACGGTTGTGGCACCACGTAGCGTTTCCTCCGCAATACGACGCAAGGACCATCCGGCGGTACGAAGGCCTACGATAACACCTCTCGTGAACTCATCCGTTCGACGGGTCTTAACGGCATTGTCACCCCTTGTTCGTTTTCCAGACACGGTTACAGCAGAACCACTCACTTCTTCACGGGCTGGTCGATTGACCTGCAAATACAATCATTTGCATAACTTGTACGTTTGCATCCACCCTGCGTTTAGAGCGCTGCGTTCACGTCTTCGTGGTGCGGCATTTTCTGCCAGGCAGTGTATTTATCTAAATTAATAGATCCATTTAGCTGGCAGCATTTGAGCTCGTGCATAAATCAAAGTCAATGACAGAGTAAGACAAGCGAACCAATTTAACTAAAAAGTATGATACCCCAGAAATTAAACAAATGAATTTATTAAATTAAAATACTATTTAAATAAGTCAACCTCCCAAATACAACAAAACAAATAAAATACTTAAAATCATAGCTCCTTCCGTCCAACTCAAATTCCCGCCTGACATCAAATATTTAATCCAAATTATGAAACAGAATATGAGACATAGCTTCCCGTCATTATTTAGCATTCAGCCTTAAGTAATGAATGCTTTCTACAACTCTCATTTTTTCATCATCTTTTAGTTAAATGGTCACATGGTGACAGATCTGGGCTATAGGCAGAACCTCCCATCCTTTCCATGCTAACGCATCCTGCACAATGTTCGCACCGTCGTGCAACAGAATCACACCACGCGATATCATATCCGGTGCTTCCTTGTAGCGGTTGGCATTGATGTTCACGTGAGGCTCTTTAAGCTCACCACCAAAAGCCCTTCATGGTCAAATAATGCGGTCAGCATAACCTTACCGGCGGAAGTCTGTGACTATGTTTCCATTGCATTCTCGCTGGTTTGCTGGACGACTCAAAGAGGTGGCACCACAATTCGTCGCTGCCACTATGCGCAACAGAAATGCATCCCCCTCCGCTTGGTAGTGCAGAAAGTGGTTCAAATTACAACCCATGTGCTCTTCCTTATGGTGGTCAGTCAGCATCCGTGCGATTCATTGTGAACACACCTTCAGATACTGCAGTGTCCTCGTAATCACCGCCTGAACTGTCCCAAATGACATAGCGAATTCCTCCGCTAGCGAACGTAAGCTCCGACGATGGTCCACCCGTACTGCTGCATCCATGTTGGCGATGGCGTAGTCTGTCATAACATGTGCCTGGCCCGGCAGCTCTTTCGTTTCCTCACGTCCTTCGTGAAATATTCGCTCCCAGTCTGTCGCTGTTTTTTTTTTTTTTTTTTTTTTTGATTGGAGGTTTAACGACCACCGTGAGCCACTCAATGGGTTACAAGCAGTCGCCCGTCCCTAATTTAGGGTCACTGGTTCCAGGGAAGGCAGAGAACCAGTGCCGTAAGACAAACACAACATCCATGCCTCACCGGGATTCGAACCCGGACCCCGTTCGGACGAATGATCAGAGGCCATCGCTTAGACCACTGCGCCACCGGGCCTGTCGCTGTTGTCTTCGACACACAGTTGTCGGCTACACCGCTGGCATTCTGTGATGAATATCGACATCCTTCTGCCGTTAGAAACTGAATCACCTCTCGCTGATCCACCTGGATGGATTCGGAATCCCACTGGATATGTTGTCAACTATATGCAGCACAAACCACACGTGAGGAGAATGAACGCATGCTAACTGGTGTGCGATTATCACGTGACGTCATGCTCACCGTGATTTTTTTTATTGGAGGTTTAACGTCCACCGTGAGCAACTCAATGGGCTATAAGCAGTCGCCCGTCACTAATTTAGGGTCACTGGTTCCAGGGAAGGGAGAGAGCCAGTGCCGTAAGACAAACACAACATACATGCCTCACGGGATTCGAACCCGGACCCCGTTCGGACGAATGATCAGAGGCCATCGCTTAGACCACTGCGCCCCCCGTGATGTGGTACGAACGGGTTTCACTTGATCACGCCTCATAAATCTGACCCAAAGAGGTTAGAATAAATGGAGTAATGATGACGTCAAAAACTTGAAGCACTTTGAGCAGACAAATTTAATGCTCAAACATCTCACCAACATGGCAGCAGACTCGTCTCAAACGTGTCACCAACATGACGGCAGAGGCTGAGACGTAATGTGACGTTTCAGTGGCTTTACTTTTATTACACGAGGGGAATGGCTGGCCCTTATTGCATCTATTCTAACCTCCTTGGTCTTTTTTTTTTTTTTTGGAGGTTTAACGACCACCGTGAGCAACTCAATGGGTTATAAGCAGTCGCCCGTCCCTAATTTAGGGTCACTGGTTCCAGAGAAGGGAGAGAGCCAGTGCCGTAAGACAAACAACATCCATGCCTCACCGGGATTCGAACCCGGACCCCTTTCCGACGAATTTTTATTTTTATTGGAGGCTTAACGACCACCGTGAGCAACTCAATGGGCTATAAGCAGTCGCCCGTCCCTAATTTAGGGTCACTGGTTCCAGTTAAGGGAGAGAGCCAGTGCCATAAGACAAACACAACATCCATGCCTCACCGGGATTCGAACCCGGACCCGTTCGGACGAACGATCAGAGGCCATCGCTTAGACCACTGCGCCACCGTGGCGGCCTCCTTGGTCTGACCCTTAAAGATTGGTTTCCAGTTATCAACACAAGCATACTCATTTCTACGCTAAAACAGCAGAGTACAAAAAAGATAAAACCTTTTTTGACCTTAGCTTCCTAGCTGTCAGACAATTGAACAACAGGACAGTACTATTTTTATTATTGTATCTCATTTTTATCATGGCAATCACAAATGCTTCTTGCTAGATCACATAGATAAGAAGACAATAAAAAAATATTTTGGATAAAATCACAAGTCCAGGAGCTATTTTATTCTGCTAAATTCAAGAACTTGATTTTTAAGGGCATATAGTGAATGATTAGAAGGCAGGACAAGAAAAAAAAAAAAGCATAAATGCTTTCATTCAAATTTGACACTTAAAAAAATAATTTCTAGTTGAAAATTGTCTTACTGAAGAATCAAAAATCAAAACAGTATTTGCTTCAGTTAGAACAAAGGACATCTCTGAGCATTTGCTGAATCATAGATCATGTTTCATATGTCACAAGTAGGTACTATGTTAGCAAAAGCTGCAAATTTTATTGGCGTAAAAGTGGTGTACAAATGACAAGCGAGCTTTCACCACATACAGTGGATTCATCAGGCTAGATGTGTATCTAAAAAACAGAATCAAAACAATAGCTCTCAAAAATGCAACGTACAAATTAAAAAAAGAAGATAATATGTATGACATAAATATCATATATGATAATATACATATGACAGACTGATATTATAAATATCATATATGATATCTACATTATCATTTTTTACATTTGTATGTTGCATTTTTGAGAGCTACTGTTTTGATTGTTTTCTAGATACACATCTAGCCTGATGAAGCTACACAGTATGTGGTGAAAGCTCGCATGTGATTTGTACACCACTTTCATGGCAATAAAATTTGCGGATTTTACTAACACAGTACCTACTTGTATCTTGGCGTATTTATGATCCCCTTTTTCATCATTACCTATTTCATATGTCAAGGCCTTATGACCAAGGCAGCTCCCAGATTTTTTTTTTTTTTTTTTTTTGTGGTTGTCTAATTTTCTATCGGCATTATCTTTTTTAAAAACGAAATATATGAAATTGTGAAAAAGGAACAGTTCATATATTCAATAACTTAGATGCAGTTTTATAAATTCTAGTTTCCTGTCATTTTGGGAAAAAATTGTTATACAAATCCGACTGAAAATTGAGATTTTAATGATTAAGAATTGTGCGCAGTTTTCAATCAAAAATACTATTCTGAACGACTAAGTCAATCTCTGCCTCGGGCCAGCAAAGTACTAAGGGGAACATTGATTAATGCTGCTTCTCCTTCTTGGGGATGCATCAACTAAAGCAATTGTAATCATCCAAAATGAGTCCATAAATGACATTTTCATTATTTTATCAAAATATCTCTCAATACACTGAAATTATATCTTTGTCAATCCACTGGTAGATGGCCTTCCCAAGTTTCTTACAGCTTTCTGTCTTGAGCCAGTCTTCTGTATGTCAGACCAACATGCTTCTACATTTCATCCACCAACCTTCTTCTGGGTATGTTCCTGCATAGTATTGGGTGTGTGCAGAAATTCTACCCATTTTTGTAGGCTACAAAGAAAGGAGTAGAACACAACAAATAATGTACCTAGGATTTCACATAATTGCCATCATTCTGTATGACCTCTTGCCGTCTGTTTATGAGTAGGTGAATCGCACGGCGGTAAAACTCCTGTTTTCAAAAGTCATGTAATGCTGTTTTCACATCCTTCACATCATCAAAGGGTTGGAGAGTGAAGGCGTTCTGTAATGATCGAAAAGGTGGTAGCCCGTAGGTGCCAGATTAGGGGAATATGTGGGGAGAGGTAACACTTCGCAACCGAAGTCCAGTAATTTTTGCCGAGTGATTAAAGCAGCACGAGGTCTGACGTTATGATGCCTTTGCAATTGATGAGTGCTAGCCACTTCGATGTCAGTTGCTCTCGCAATCTGTCCAACTCTTGGCAGTAGAGGTCAGCACTTATCGTTCGGTTAGGTGCCAACACCTCCCAATGGATTATTCCCTGGATATCAAACCAAACCCTGTCCATTGATGCTTTACATTACGGTACAGTACCCATTTGGCATCACCCATTACAATTCATCCTCTAAAACGGTTCATTTCTGTGACGAGAAAGCAAAGAAAGGTACTTTTCCATTATACCGACCTATTATACGCATTAACATTCAAATCAACAAATTATTATATAAACAAAAGTAGATCAGTGAATATAATGATTTAATTTATTAAAAATAAAATAGCCATTGACATTCCCATTATACACATAACATTCAAATCAACGAATTACTATATAAACTAAAGCAGATCAGTAAATATGATTTAATTTATTAAAATAAAAGAAATCTAATAATTTTACTGCTCTACTTTCGTTTTTACAGTAATTCGTTAATTTGAATGTTATGTGTATAATAGGTCGGTATAATGGGAAAGTACCGAAAGAAACACAAGTACAGATTCTCTCCTCTCGTTGCTTTGCAGAAAGCTGGTGCAGAACCCAGTTATCAAACTTGGTGATGAACCCAAGCACATGCATCTGTCTTTCGACTGTTGTTCTGTGCACCGACAACATTTCTGTTAATTCCTGAATGGTTGGATACGAGTCATTTGTTATGGCTTGGTCCACATCCTCGTCAGAAACAACGGATGAACGTCCAGGATGTGGTTGATCTTTACAGCTTCAGTCTCCGTCCCGGAATGTTCAAAACCAACCGCGACATGCGCTACCGTCAACTGCATCCTCCCCATACAATTGACAGCTGTTGCGGCAAGCCTATTGCCTTTATCTGATTCGTACAGTAAACAATGTCAAATGTGCTCCTTATTGCATGCCATGTTATACTGTCTGTGATTTCCATTATGAATGACTTACTCAGACAAGCCTAGTGCTTTTATATGCTTTACTGCTCCACGCCTTATTGGCTGAAATTTCGGCATCGCAGTGCCATTTATGACGTAACAACTCCGATCACAATTTGCATCTATTACAAAAACGGGTACAAGGTTCGTACTCTTCCAAGCACTTTTTAAACCCGAATTATCATATGTGTGTACTGTCGGTTGATCAGTAGGTAGATTTTAGTAAGTTATTAATCTTAGCTGGGGTGGGCATGTTACCCCTTGCCCCCAGTTGGTTTATTTTATTAACTTTAAATTACCCGTCTTTTGGTGTTTTTCCGAAATTTCATTTTGTGGAATATTTTGAAAGGGTACATTATTTTTGTATTCATCTGCCGGTATGACACTTATTGTTTGCTTCAACTTTTTATTTTTGATGCAGCCAGGAGACGAAGGGTTCACACATGAATCACAAGCAATTCCTGGAAGTTCCATCCTCCAGCAAGAATGTGTCCCTAACCCCAGTAAATATAAGCCCATCATAATTTACAAATACACCATTCCACTTATTTTACTCACATGGCTGATGCTTTATTCTGTAGCGATATCATAGCCAAGGCACCAGATGTCCACACACTCCCCTGGGTTGAACACAAGTTCTGCACTATTTGATCAGCTTGGTGGTTTTATCAGGACTACACAGTAATCTCCTATACATCTATTTAGCACAAACAATTATTTAACATTTGCTTTTTCATATCATTACATAAAAAACAAGAAAAAAAAATTCAAGTACTGTTTACAGAATCTTAAACTTTTTCAAGTACTTTCAAGGACTTGAAAATTAACTTTTTTTATTCAAGGAATTTTCAAGGAGCGTACGAACTATGGGGTAGAACTTTTGCACACACCTAATATTTCAGATGTCCAATAATGGTAAGTTCTTCTAGCAATATGCCAGCCCGTTGCTATTTCAAGGATTTTACAGTCATTTGCAAAAGTTTAAAACCACCTGTTGGTATTAGGAGATTTATGCCCATTGCGCCAGCTACTGTCTGTATTACTCAACTTCCCGTCGGTGTTCATCATCCTACAGTGACAGCTGTTCATAAAGTTGGGGGAAGCATGCCAGCATCAGTTTGCATCTGTTTTTTATGCTGAGAGATTTTGTATGTATTTCCTATGTAGCAGGGGGGGATCATTAAGTGTTACTCAGAGGGCACAAATAGTGACTTTATATCATGAGAGATACTCTGAATGTGACAAAAAAAAAAAAAACAGAAAGGTGAATGTGAGCAAGACTGCTATTCATAATATGATCACGAAATATCGAGATACAGGTGAATTTGACATCCGAAAGAGAAGTGGACATCCAAGGAAAACAACCCCACATGATGACAATACCATAAGACGAATAGTTATGCGTTCTCCAAGGAGTTCGTGCAAGAAAATCAAGGCCTTTCTACATTCAAAAGGGTCTGATAGTATCAGCACTGTTTCCTGATGTCTTAGCAAAGATTTTGGATTAAAGTCTTATAAACTTGCACATAAACCTAGACTAACCTCTGTCATGAAAAAGAAGAGACTCCATTTGTGAAGAGTTATCAATCATGGACTGTTGAAAACTGGAGCAAAGTTCTTTTTTTCGATGAATCAACTGTGTAAATTTGAATCATGTGAAGCACATGTTCGACACCCAAAAGGCAAAAGGTTTGATCAAAAATACACCGTTAGCACAGTGAGACATCCACCTAGTCAGATGATATGGGGTGGTATTGTCAGCTTCTGGTACTGCTTCATTTTCCTTTTTGCCGACAGGCACTACCACGACTGGTCCTTCTTATGCGGAAATGTTACGCGAGAAGTCCTTATGCTTGACGGTGCTCCAAACCATAGATCAAAAACAGTAAAGGACTACTTGCAGAGGAAAAACATAACTGTGCTTGACTGGCCCGGTAGTAGTCCCGATTTTAACCCCATCTAAAATTTGTGAATCATGTTAAAAGACAAGTTAGCAGAAAAATAGCTATCAAATTCCTAAGCTTTGATTGACGCAATAAAAGTACATGTGGTGCGAAGTCATTTCAAGTGACTACTGCAGATCCCTCATTGAAAGTATGCCACATCGTATTCTGTCCGTTATAAAAAACACAGGTGGACACACAAAGTACTGATTTTGGTCCTTTTCTGTTCTAAAGAATGTACATATTCATCTGTTGTCATTTTTTCAAATATCTCTGACTAGTAATTTAGTTGTTTCTTTGAAAATCTTAGTTTTCAATAGATTGACAGGTGGTCTTAAACTTTTGCAAATGACTGTACTTTGATCATGTCACCAACTCGTCATTTTCCTCATCCACAAGTTATTTTTCTTCTCCTTCCTCGTTATGCCAATCATGTACTTCTCCAGGCTCCTTTCAGTAGTTTGCAGCCTCTGGATTTCTTTTAGTTGAGGTCCATGTCTATGATCCATAAATAAAAACTGGAAGGATACATTGATTAAACATTTTCTTTTTCAAAACATAATGCTAACTTGTTCTTGAAAACAGCATTTTCTTCCAAATGCTCTCCAATAAAGTTTTATATGCCTATTAATTTCTTCTTAGATGTGGCCCTTGCTTGACATCTCTTGTCGAAGGTAAATGTAGGAATCGATTTATTGGGAAAATTCCCTTTTTGAATACAATTTCTTACAAACTAACTAATTTGAACAACATTTAATGCAACGGTTTCTGCGGATTTCCACAATTGACCTAAATTTCATCAATACCGAATAACTTTCTTTACCATGAAAATGTGATTGGATGGACAAACCCCAAAATCATATACTCATTTTTAACATATGGATAAGCTACATAAAAACACAGAAGTCACTTTTTTTTTTTATTTGGAGGTTGAACAACCACCTTGAGCAACTTGATGGGCTATAAGCAGTCACCTGCCTCTAATTTATGGCACTTGCTCCAGGAAAGGGAGAGGACCAGTTCCAAAAGGCAAACACAACATCCATGCCTCACTGGGATTTGAAACTGGATCCATCTCGGACAAACAATCAGAAGACAGCCTACTGGGCTACACATACATAGGTTACAATATGCTCAATTACTGATATTTAACAAAAAAATCTTAGTACATTAGATACACAGACAAAACGCGAAATTTAAAACTTAGAAACAGACAAGGCATAAAATTTAAACTTTTTTATTTCTCGTTTTCCTCCCAATCCTTTTTACAGGTTCATTGGGGTTTTTCTTTGACACAGTGGTTTTTGCTTTTCTTATACCCAACTGGGCTGCCCGACTGTACACGTCATTCGTGGCAAAAGGTGAAGAACGGGCTTCATAATCAGGACTGAACATGTCAACTTTGGTTAATGCTGATTTTGAGGGTCTATTTTGTGCAAGAGGCTGATCTTCACACAAGATTGGATTTTCAGCATGTTTTCCACCACGAGGCATTGGCAATGAATACTATAAAGAGATAAGACAGAGTACTAAACATTATTTACTAGTTCACAAGTATGAAATTATCAATAAAACTCATTGTTCTTGACAGAATTCTAAATTTTTCAAAAACTCATGCTATAAATTTCACTGAAATACAGATTTGTGTTTTTGCTAGTATCTATGTATGCAGATTGCTGTAAGCTGATGACACAGTTTTATTGGTGGAGAGCAGAAGTGAGTTGCAGAGTATGTTGTCCTGGATGTAAAAAGTTTATATCAAATTCAAACTGACTATAAAAGAAAAACCAAAGTTGTGGTTTTTGAGCAAGGAACTGTTATTGCGAGAACAGTTTAAATGGAACAGAGATAGACTAGGTGAATGAATTTGTAAAAATAGGAAGCATGTTAGGCAAAAAAAAAAAAAAAAAAAAAAAGGGGGGGGGGGTTAAATGGTGAAATTAGTGTGTGAGTGAGTGAATTCATTTTTGGAAATCGTAGTTTCTTCAGGAGGATTTTACAGGACTGATGGGTTCTTCAAGAAGTTTCAAATGGCTGCACATGAATGAAAGTGTATTTTTTCCTACTCTGATGTATGGTCGTGAGACCTAGGTATTGCAGAAGAGACATAGGGGTCATTTGTGAACTGGAGAGATATGTTACTTACAGTTGGTTTTGTGGAAGGATATGTTCTAATCATGTGAAGAATGAAGATGTGTAATGTGAAGCAAAATGTCATTTTAACCTTTTGAAATGCTGCACTATGTTAACTGCGGATTTCAAACTTTTTGTGCAGTTTAAAAGCTTATTACACAGGTCTGCAAAATAATACTTCTTTTTCTCTTCTGCACCATTTTAGGTGTTTCTAATGTTTTTCGATACGCTGAGTTCAGAAATGCCGAGCTTTTCTCTCTATCACGTAAGGTTTTCCCACAAAGTGAGGATGAAGATCCAGGTAAATCACACAGATGTCAAAAAACTTTATTTACAAAAAACTTAAAAATAAGCTTTATTTTACATTTTATTAATTTGTTATAGCTACCACAAAGTCAAAAATCTTTACAATGTCTCTTTTTCTTCCCCTCAAAGCTCTGTTTAGAACTTTTTCTCTTGTGCACTGCTTGCGGCTCCTCCCTATTCAGCATCCAGCAGTAGTCTGCTATCATGTTCACATTCCACCGGTCCAGATACCTCCGTTCCATTTCCTTTATGTCCTGGTGGAATCTCTCTCCTTGTTCTTCACTCATAGCGCCTAGATGGGAGTTCAAAAAGTGGAGCTTCAAGCTCATTGAGCTGCCCAAGGATTTGAAGTTCTCCAACATGTTTCCTACGATGTTCTTGAAGTCAGGGTCTTTCTGGTTGCCAAGAAACTTCTTTACAGGATGTCCAAGATCTCTCAATGTCATCCATTTTGGAATCAAAGATTTAGGTCTTTCGTGAGTTTTTGAATGCCAGGACCGACGAAAACCCCTTCTTTCAGCTTCGCTTCTGACAGCCGTGGAAACTTACTTGCCAGGTACTTGAAAGTATCACCATCTTTTGGCAGGGCTTTTACAAACTGCTTCATGATGCCAAGTTGGATGTGAAGTGGAAGCAGGAGTGCTTTTTTTGGATCCACCAAACATTCGAAGTGCATGTTCTTTTCTCCTACTTTCAGCGCCCTGTTTGGCCACACCTTCCGAGTCCAGTGCTTGGCTTTAGCACGACTGTCCTATTCGCAGAAAAAACAGAGGTACTTGGTGTAACCAATTTGTTGACCAAGGATCATAGAGAGCACTTTCAGATCGCCACAGATGGTCCATTCGTATTCCTTGTAGTTAAGCTTGGTCAGGATCAAGGCTAAATTCTCATACCTCTCTTTCAAATAAACAGAATGTCCAACCGGTATACAGGCGTATTTGTTGCCGTTGTGAAGAAGTACAGCTCTCAGACTTCTTTGTGATGAGTCAAAGAAGAGTCTCCAATCTTCCGCTTCATGCTGAATTTTGAACATTTGCATCAAACCGGGGACATCGGAGCAGTAAACAAGTTCACCGTCTTGAGAAAAGTAAGGCACGTAGTCTTTCTCTCGGTTTCGAATCCAGTAGAAAGAAGTTCCAGGGGTTAACAAGTTCTTCTCCTGGAGTCTAGAGCCCAGCAACTGAGCAGAATCTTTTGGAAGGGCCAGATCTCGGATCAGGTCGTTCAATTCTGATTGTGAAAACAGCTGGGGCTCGCTGCAGTCGACTTGAAAATAGTCATCAGCAGCATTGTCATCTGACTCGCTCCCTGAGGGTACAGGCACATCGTCTAGCCTTTCTGGAGGCAAAGGTATGGGAATGTCAGGCCCGTGAGTCACACGGCACAGTGCAGATTCAAGGTTCAGGTAGATTTCTTTTGTTTTTTTTAAAAACTGTACCCCTGCATGTTGCACGAACAAAAGTAGCAGTCATCGCTGTGGTTTTGGGGCTCCCTCCATATCATAGGCACTCCAAAATGAAAAGATTTCACCTTACCTTTAGACCACGTACGGAGTCCTTCCATGCAACTTGAACACACTTGATGCGGGGCCCACGACTTGTCTTGGTCTCCAACTCTTACACCGATGTTTGCAAAATACACTTTTCCAACAAAGTCCGTGATCTTTCGTTGTTGCTTTTTCACTACAAGTTTGCCACAGATATAGCAAAAGCTGTCAGGAGAATTGACACAACCTCTTGAAGCCATGACAATGGTAAATGCACACACCTTATCCATTTCAGACCCACATTTGCCTTCAACACCATGTTTAAATATATATAAGAAAATATTACAACAATATTCTGGTGACAAAAATTCCAGACAGAAATTCTCGATTTCTGTCGAAACTGTACGTGATAGAATTTTTTAGTATTTCCCCCGAAATCTGCACAAAAAACACATAAGAAACATCATTCACTTTAAAGAAAAATATTCATCGCTGACCTGTGTTATACCTGAATATAACAAACACTTTTTGAAACTTTTTTTATATATATTGTTGTTCCCATTTGGAGTAAATAATTTTGTTGTAATTTCATAGAAACTGATTTTTTGCATTATTTCATACACTAAAGGGTCACTGATATTTATTAGGTATTTTAAAAATTACAATTTTAGTTTAAATGGTTAGTTTTGAACTTTTAATTTATGATAACAATAATTGATTAGCTGCAACTTGCCACAGAGTATGGTCACTTGCTGTAGAGCAGGGGTCACCAAACCACGGCTCGCGGGAAACCGGGATCTGGCCCGCCAGAAAATTTCTATTTTTACAATTTTAAAATTCATTTTACATATCCAAATTTTTTTTTTCTGACTGAGAAAGAGAGTTGCTATATGTCACAGCATGGCCAGATATAGCAACGTTTGATTGACGCTTCGCTTTTAAAGCCTGCTTATTATTACACTAAAGTGCCTTTCAGAAGAGTGAGGGAGGATTTTCAATGCTGTGACTCACAGCCTACCCGCGGTCAGAAGCATCTACTGACACACTCTCTCTCCCCCACCCTGTTCTAAAAATAGACTAGAATTGAGGGACACAACTCCTTACTCTCACACAGGCTCACGTTCACAGCAGTATTCGAGTAGGACGGCATCTCAACCAGAGAGATTAAGCGCTGCTGTGCAAAATTTACTTGACCCAATACACGTTTTTCTTGAATTTTTTGTTATTTGACAGAGGTGTTTGCAAGGCAAGGCACGAAACCCTGAAATCATCGGCGTCCCCCCAATGGTACCAATGCATAAACTCGGAACATGTGAGGGTAATCCCCCCCCCCCGCACAACAAAAGTATTTCCGTTACTACTTGTACCTCTAATTATTATACTTATCAGCAAAGCTGTTACCAATACTTCGAAAGATAAAATGGTTTCACTTTGGGAATTATTTACTACCTACCTATACCTTTTGCTCACAACAGTAAATTATTTTGGGGTTGAGCTTGTAGTATTAATTTGTAGCTAAAAAAATAAATTCCTTCAGTGAAATTTAAGTAACTTTGATTTCGACAACTACATGATATTGTCTTTAACATATACCACACTAAGAATGTTAATAAAAATTTTGCATTTGTATAAAATAAACCAATTACACACATAACATACCTTTTAAAAAAGTTTTGCCTTTCTTTCCAATTGCAAAATTACCCATTTGGCAAGTAAATAAAAGAAAATCTGCAGTCAAGTTTTTATGTTACTAGAAGGGCAACTCCTCTTTTTCATAGGATATTGATCTTCTTTTAACAAAAATTTTAGTTGTTAAGTTTCAGTCAGGTGGTATTGACGTAAATTTCTATTTACTAATAAAATAACAGTATATTTAGCAAATTGGATGTTGATCTAAGTTCCATTTATTAATAAAAAAAACAACAACAACATCAGTCTGGTGTGGTGTTAATCTAAAGTTATATTTACTAATAAAATAACACTATTTCTTAAAAAAGTGTGCAATCTTCATTTCTTTTTTAGCGGAGACACTATCAGGCTGACGCTTACGTTTCCAACATCCTTCATTTGTAATGTCTTGTTTGTGTACCGAAGAGGAGAAGAACCTTTACTATTACAAGCAGCCGTTATAATTGCTTCAACAGGTTTTGGAGGCAGAACTGTAGCACATACTCCATTTATATATGCACAAACACGACCCAGCTGTATCAATTTTCCGACACCATATCCTAGCTTTCTCCTTTTGGGTCTCTTTTTTTTTAGCCAATCCCACCAGAATTTATTTTTTACTGAAGCCTCTAATGTCTTGAGATCGTCAGTTTTGGTTAAAAATTTCATCGTTGACGAACTTAACTTAAACCGTGTAAACTTTCAAATTCCTAAAAACATTCTCTCTCTCACACACACACACACACACACAAACGCTTTTGCCTAAACAAAAAACCACAAACGTTTCAACAGGGAAACAAAGACATCTCCTCTCCATCACTGACTTACTAATACAATGAGGCAGGTTGCTCCCGCGCGTAGGTGCAGACACGTGAGTGACATACTTTATTTGCTTTAACTCACTCGCTCGCTCCCTACCCCGCCATCTCCAAGTTCCAATACCACATCAGAGCGAAAACCTATTTTTTTTTGCATCGAGGAGCAGAAGTGCCGACGAAATAACTGAGAATTTGAGCGCATGCCCTTCCCACAGAACAACGGACAACCACAGCACGAACTGCCAGCTTCGTGTGTCAAGCTCGAGTCAGCTGCATCGGCGAGAAAGACAATATTATTATCACATTAATTCATTGGTGAAAAGCAATTTTTTTAGTAAATACTTTTGCCATGAATCGTTTTAATTTTTTTTTATTGTTTGCTTTGTCGCTTATTAGAACTCAAAATTTAAGTCTTAAAAATGTCTTCAAAGCTAAACATCCGGAATTCCGGGCACGAAAGATTGCCCAAACCTGGAAATCCAGGTTAGACCCAAAACACAAACAGCCCTGATTTGAGTTCGATTGCTGAATTTTGATATGTCCCTACACAAAAAGAGAAAAGTGGACACTGAACACCGCATATTTAAAGCGCAATGAGAAGTGGATTATCTTTTCGTTGAGTCCAGAGATAACAAATCTCTTTGCCTAGTCCGCAAAGAAACTGTCACAGTTTTAAAAGAATACAGTTTGAAGCGGCATTACACCACAAAGCACGGTGTGAACTATGATGGAATTCAAGGAGAATTGTGGAAGGAAATGCTGCTGAATTTAACAGAAAACTTAGTGAAAAACCAAAATTTCTTTAAGAAGTCTTTGCAGCAAAATACTGCTTCAGTTTGGGCCAGTTACCGTGTTGCGGAAAAAATTGCTAAAGAAGGACGTTCCTTTACTGACGGGGAATTTGTTAAAAAGTGTGTGGAGGAAATGGCCAAAAAGTTTGACCTGACAATGCAAAAAGATTTCAGCAGCATTAGCTTATCTGCCAACACTGTGACCAGGTGGGTCGAGGACTTGGGGAAGGACATGGATGCAGTTAATTAAAAGGGAGAGTAGTTTTACCCATTTTTCCATTGCTGTTAATGAAAGCGAGGATGTGATCAGTACTGCTCAACTACTAATTTTCATTTGGATATCAATGAAAATTTTGAAGTAACGGAAGATCTTACGGCCATAAAAAGCCTGAAAGGCAAAACCACAAGGGAAATAATATTTACAAAAGCTTCTGAGGCAATTCACGAACTTGGCTTGGGATTGGAGACTCTGACCTGTGTTGCTACAGATGGCACCGAAAACATGGTTGGTTGCAATGCCGGATTCAGAATGAATGTGAGCATTACAGTCTACCAAAACCGATGCAATTCCATTGCATTCTGCACCAACAAGCTCTCTGTGGGAGAGTGTTAAACTTAAGCCCTGTTATGCCCACATTCGTAGAAAGTGTGAACTATATCCGAAAAACGGGGCTGAATCATCGACAGTTCCAGAGCTTCTTGCAGTTATATAAAGCTGAGTATGGTGTTTTGGTGCACCATACGGAAGTCAGGTGGGTGAGCAAAGACAAAGTCCCAAAACGTTTCTTTGAGCTACAAGACGAGATAAACATCTTCACGATGGAAAAATCAAGACCTGTGCCACAACTTACTGACGCTTGCTGGTTGTGGGACCTTACATTTGGAACAGACGTTTTCCATCTTGTAAGCAAGCATATGTGGGACAAGATGTCTGTTAAGTTTGTTTTTGATGTTGAGCACGGTGTCACAACTATCAGGGTTCCCACTCAAAAGTAATAAAAAAATTACCTGACTTTTCCAGGTTCTCCAGGTGGTTTCAAAGTTTTCCAGAGTGGCATGTTGCAAAGAATTGTTACATTTCATTCTATTCCATTCATTTTTCTCACCAAAGCACACACTTGTAAATTCTTTGTGTAATATGTCTTTATAAAAATTACCTGCTTTTCATCAATAACAACTAACGGTGCACATTATTTTCTGTACAAAAGTTCCATGAACTTTTGTGAATACTACCCACACGGAATATGTAAATACATTCCCATAGAAACAGGTCATATGTAAGAAAAAATATGTCAGTTGAATAGTTTCAGTTTTTCTATAACGCAATGCAGCTAAGCTTAATGATGGAATGGCTCTGTTCAAAGAAACATGTTTCAAGAGAACCAACAGACATATTAGATGTTGAAACTGGCAATGCCTATATACACCCAATAAGACTTTGATCCATCCTTTAGTTGGTTCTCTTGTGAAGTGTTTCTTCAAGCATGAGCCATTGTGCCTAATTGTTCCATGTTATAACAACTGCCTGCAGAAATTGAACAAAAGCTTAACTGGCAATTTAAAAAATTCAATTTTGCATCTTTTTTTAGAGAATAAAGGAAATATCTACCAAATTCTAGGTAGGCAGTAATTGCAAGCCAAAGTTTGAAATCTTGAAAAATAAGGGTTTTTTTGGCAAAATAAAGTATCCATTGATTTTTACAAAAAAAAAAGGGGGGGGTATTTCCCCCTGAGTTTTCCCTGATTTTTTCAAATTCCCTGAGAATTCCAGGTTTTCCCTGTTTTCCAGGTTGAGTGGGAACCCTGAATATTAAGTTGTTGAAAGCTGAGTTTGAACGGCGTTTTGGTGATTTTTACAAGCATGAAAAATCATTCCAGCTATTGTAGGATCCATTTACTTTTACAGTTGATGATGCTGAGGAGAATTTACAGTTGGAACTGTAGATTTGCAATCTAATAATAATTTGATAATAATATTAATACGAAAGTTTGATAACCTTTTATTCTCTTTTCCCTAGAAATAATTTTACACACCTGAAAAGCTTTGCCAGGAAAATGATTTCAGTGTTTGGCAGTACATATTTTTGTGAACAAGCTTTCTCCAGAATAAAATATGTTAATTAAAACTTCGTTCACGATTGACCAACAACCACTTGTCAGACTTTTTAAAAACTGCGTTGCCCGATTTGAAACCAAATATTGGAATTGTAGCTAAACCATTCCAGAAACAATACCATTCTTCTCATTGATTTTTTTTCTAGGGTAATTGTCATGAAGTCATTTAGTAAGTTTAGCTTTGTATTTGTTTTAGATGTGTATAAATATCTTGAAATATTTATTTGAAAACTTTTATGTTAAATTACAGAACATATAAAATTACTTACACATAGATACATATCAGTAATTAGTTCATTGAAAATTTATAACATCTGGATTAATTGATCTTTGATTTACAATTTTTTTTTTTTTTAATCCGGCCCACCGAGCTTTACCCAATTTCCCATTTGGCCCTTCTTTTCGAAAGTTTAGTGGCCCCTGCTGTAATGTCTTACCTGCTGAGATCGGATTCGGCATTCCTGCTTGCCCCACATACATTCTATGGGATCTAGATAGGGACTTTAGGTTAGCCTACCCAACATCTGGATGTCCTGTCCCTGCTTCACAAACCCAGCCTGGACAGGTGTTGCAGAGTGGAAAGGTACCCAGATTAGCTTAAACAGACAGGGACCTGTACTGAAGTACTGCCACAGCAGAGGTAATGTAGCATTGATCAGAAGAACTTGATAACTGGCAACTGTTAGGTTGAACATCACCATAATCAAAGGTTTCAGTCCTTGCTGGCAGAAACATCCCCATACCATCACAGAGCCGAGCCTCCTCCTACACAGTCCACCTGATAGTGTTTCCTGGGCAAACACCACACCAAAGTACCATCCAAACAAAAGAGTGAGTAGCGTGAGTCATTTATCCACATGATCTTCTTTCACTTCTCTGTTGTCCATGAATGGTAAGCGAGGCACCACCGTAGTCACAGACCAACATTACTTGGAGTGATGTATGTCTTGTGTGTAGCTGACCTAGCATGGTGACCTTCTTCATACAATCCCGATGGTTTGTTCTGGTGTAAAAAGATATTCCAATCGGCTTATTCAACATTTCTGGGTAGGTCTGTGGCCGAGGATATGCATGCCTTCACATTCTGCCATCCGTTCCTCATGACATGATCACTCAGTTTGTGCAGGCTGTAAGAATATGGCTTCGGTCTAGTGACACCATCTGCTTTTCACTGATGAAGAATGTCAACAACAGTAGATTTGGGGAATCCCAGGAGACAGAAAATGCTATGCAATGATTTCTTACTCAGAAGGCAACCAATTTTCCTGCCCCCTTTCAAAGTCCACCAGTTCAGCTCTGCGCAGCATAGTTGCTTCCAGTGCAGTCTGACAGATGTGCCAACACCCGTTTACATACAGCTCCCAACGAACCATGCGTGTGTGCGTCTGGTACTGCAAATGCCCGTTTATTTACATATATGGAGGTGTCCGAATACTTTTGTTTACATAGTGAATTTAAAATAATGAATTTTATTTATTTTGTTTTTTACTATACCATAGTTAAGTGCCCATGGTAAGCTGGGACACAATGTTGATTTAGTCCTTTTTTGCACTAAAAAAAATATTTGTTTTGGTACTTTTCTGTCAAATTACAAACTATCCTTGTAGAGAGAGTATAAGATAGTGGGTGTCAGATGTTCGAGAAGCATGTGGAGTGGGGCCTGTGGGTGTAGGGTGAGTTGACAGTCATTCTTTTTGGGGAAGATTCATAGTAACTTTCTTACTTCTTCTGAAGTCCAAACGTGAAAGTGCATTTCTTATGCAGTTCACAATACAAGATCCTGCTTGCTACCAAGTACATGCTCGGTGCATTAGTGAACCAATTCCAGCATCACTTTCTGCTGCATAGTTTACGACAGCTACCTAGAAGACAACATAAATCAACACTTTTCCATATCTTCATTGAATCTCTCAATAAGGTAATGTTATAGGATGTCAATCTTGCCTTTCTTGGCCCTTGAAAATAGTTTGGCTATTCTGATGGATTCACGTGAAGAGTCATTTGATGTTACTGTAACAATGGCATTGCCAGTACTAGTACTTAAATAATCATCCTGCCCATCATCGCAGATTTTATGGAGTTACCCAATACTAAGTGTCAAATTTCAGTTACAAGGGCTTTAGGGAAAGAGCTAAAAGGAACTGTGCATCAATCACAGACACTCTCAAACATAAACATATTACTGTGTGTAGCTGCGAAAAGATTTAGAAAGTAATTTGAGCTTCTTGATGAAAAATGCTTCACACCACCTGCCAATGTTCCCATTTGGGAACATCGCAAAAAAAGACACTGGTTCTCTCTAATGAATTAAGAAACGTAAAAAATTATGAGACCACAACATAAACACAACCCTTCTGCATATCTCTAGTGAATATAAAAGAAATTCAATGTTTTTAATGGATTGAAATTGTAAAGTGTTCATAACATTAAATACATAGAAACAACGACACTATTTACATAGGTAATGCAGCCCATTGTTCAACTTCTTACCTTACATTGCAGGCACGAAGAATTTTCTTCATTATAATTCTTATGCAGCAATATTAAGCTGAAGTAACTTGTGGTCCCACATTTTACTATTGTAATTTTACTCAGCTCCAAAATGCATTAATATCTGACAAATTCAACTTTAAAAAACAATGCAATTCACGATGTACAACAATGCAATTCACGATCAATTGAACCTCATTGATATCCACCACTACTTCGTATCACCAACGACGTAAATTACAGAAACATATGAAACATTAAAAAAGCAACTGAAAACCACAAAATACTCCATTGCGACTTTGAACTATCAAAATACATTAAACCATACGAACCAAAAACATCTTACACACTTTATAAAATAGTACAAAAACTGTATGCACAATTTAAAAAACCAGTTAATGAAAGCTTTGAGAAATCAGCCTAAATCTTTACAAAGTTAGATAACTTGTCTTCATTGGAACTGAAAAATTTGCATAAACTAAGTTCCTCAAAAATGCCACATACTATGAAGACCTTAAAATTCACACTATTAAAAGCACATGAAAAACCAATTAGAAACTTCATCTATCTTTGAAATATCAACACATTACACCAAACTAAACAAGGACTATGTACAAACTGATGAAATAATATCAACCAAACAAACTTTTGCAAACAAAAAAAACATTAACTTCAATTGCACATACGCCTAGAATAGCCCTATCGCTAAGACGCTTTACCAAAACACACTTGAAGTACATACTACATGAGAAACGCAAACATCCACTGAGGATGTCCATGGGGACTGGACGAAAGCGTTCCAAGGATGACTTGCTGGCTGGGAGGGGTGGATGTTTGCGTTTCTCACGTAGTATGTACTTCAAGTGTTTTGCTAAAGCGTCTTAGCAATAGGGCTATTCTAGGCGTATGTGCAATTGAAGTTAATGTTTTTTTGGTTTGCAAAAGTTTGTTTGGTTGATATTATTTCATCAGTTTGTACATAGTCCTTGTTTAGTATGGTGTAATGTGTTGATATTTCAAAGATAGATGAAGTTTCCAATTGGTTTTTCATGTGTTTTAATAGTGTGAATTTTAAGGTCTTCGTAGTATGTGGCGTTTTTGAAGAACTTTGTTTATGCAAATTTTCCAGTGCCAATGAAGACAGGTTATCATCTAACTTGGTAAAGATTTAGGTTCATTTTTCAAAGCTTTCATTAACTGGTTTTTTAAATTGTGCATACAGTTTTTGTACTATTTTTAAAGTGTGCAAGATGTTTTCGGTTCGTGTGGTTTAGTGTGTTTTGATAGTTCAAAGTTGCAATGGAGAATTTTGGGGTTTTCAGTTGCTTTTTTAATGTTTCTTATGTTTCTGTAATTTATGTCGTTGGTGATACGAAGTAGTGGTGGATATCAAAGAGGTTCAATTGATCGTGAATTGAATTGTTGTACATACGTTTTTAAAGTTGAATTCATCAGATATTAATGCATTTTGGAGCTGAGTAGAATTACGATAGGAAAATGTGGGACCGCAAGTTACTTCAACTTCATATCGCTGCATAAGAATTACAATGAGACATCTATCCTCTCATCCAGCAAGAAGATAAAGAAAATTTTACGTGCCTGAAATGTAAGGTAAGAAGTTGAACAATGGGCTGCGTTACCTATGTAAGTAGTGTCGTTGTTTGTATGTATTTAACTATATTGAGCACGTTGCTATCGAAGTATTTGCACGAGTTTTCCAGCTCAAGCTGCACATTGAACTTTGTAAAGTGTTCACAACAGGTATAAAAATAAGAAAAACTGGAGTTATTGGAAATTTTCAGATTTTTATTTTTTGAGTGGAGAATATAAAAATAGCTAAAAATATAAAGGATATTCAGCAATTTAGAGAAAAAAAAATCATTACTGAATACTTTCTTCCAATTTTTTTTTAATTTTAATTGAGACATTCATGTTCCCAAATGGGAACACTGACAGGCAAAAGGTTAAGATGAAGGCAGATATTTTTAATTAGGAGGTTTGATCACATTGAAAGAATGGGTGGTAAGATGCTTACTAAGAGAATTCATCAGCTCAAGTGGTCAGAAAGATAGGTAGAAGGCGGCCAAGAAAACCATGGGTGGATCAGTTTTTGGAAGGTTTGCATGAGAAAACGAAAATGAGTATGAAGTGCAAAAGGTCTTGGTATGGTGTGAGATGCATGAAGCTCAAATTGTGTGCACAGGTTGTTGTAAATGGAGATGTTTGATGAAACCTCTGAATCTTGGAGAACAATATGTATGTAATTTCATTGAAAAAAGAAACTTTTGTGTCACTTATTCAAATATTAAATGAAATACTTTACTTCCCATACAATTAATACAATGATATCAGTGGAGGAGGAACATACATAGTTCAAAGATGCTATCAGGAATAGATTTAGTTGTGAAGTGGAAGGACAAATTTAAACATGACAACCTTTCTTGTATCAACAAAATCTTTTCAAGTTTATGGTGAAGTATATGTCAATTTGCAGTGCCATTCTAAGTAAAGATTTTGTAAGAAATCAATTATCATGTCATGTGAATTTTCTAGCTTAAGAGTTTGTCCTGGTTATTTTGAATTGGGAACCAATGTCAACATACAGCTATGTTGAAGATTAGTCTTCTATTGTTGCATGGTAGAAACAGAACCTATGAAGTGGAAAGGCAGGTAGAAAGCATTAAAGAACATGCCACAATGTCTCTCTAAGGGTCATGTTACTAACATCTACAAAGTCAGTTCACAAGGAGGATGCTTCATCCTGTTCATAATAATGTCAGAGAATGTATGAGCATAACTTTTGGATATTTCTAAATACCTAGAGTCCTGAAACTTGGGAAAGGAACTCTGAAGATGTGGATCTTGGCCTTACATTGTACAAGGATTCATTCACCACATGTGGATATTATCCACACCACAGAATTGCCTTTAAATCTGTTCCATTTAACGAATGAAATGTTTACCCAAAGAGACCTGGGGAACATTTTACATAGGATCCTGTAATTAGGCTTGTAAACATAAAAGCACAAATAGGACACTGTCACTTTTCCTGTCATCCTACATTTGAAATTATAATCAATACGGTGCAAGGACAGACTTTCCAGAAAATCAGCATTCATTGATTATCTGGACAACTGTGCACTGCTTTTTTAAATGCTGAGGTATTATAATGAACATGCAACACATATTTGAAGTTAGTATACACAAATAGAAACCTGCTTTCAGGAAAGTACTGTAATGTGTTAGGACAACTGCACTGAAGGGAAGAACAATAACACTCATAAAACATTACACTATCAACTCACTGTTATTGACTGAGTTGCAGTTCGTCTAATTCAAAAACAGAAGATGAGTGTGTTACAGTGAGTTAGCAAAAACTTATGATCCCAGTCAATGTGTGAGACAACAAAACCACATACCTCACTTGCAATCTAGCAGTAGAGAGTGGTTTTTTAAAGGAAGCCTCATCAAAAACGAAAACAAAAAAAGAAATGTGCAGAGTATTAGAATATTTGAGAGATGCTTAAGGAAATGAAATATGTATTCAGTGTAGAGAAAAAAATGTGAATTCGACACATAGAGATAAAAATCAGAATTTCACAATGCTTGATAGGCAGGGAATCCAAGAAAGCAAATGCGCAGTGCACGAACCTCCACTTGCCATATGATTTTTCACCAGTTAAATGTTCAGGGTGGGGGGGGGGGGGGGCTGAACATTTTAACTGGTGAAAAATCAAAACAGACAGCAAGAATGCAGACTACTGTTAGTCTGTCTTTTGTTGACTCTGCAACTGCACATCATCGATTGCTTAATTTTTCTTTCTGCTGCTATCATTCTCTCCCTACTTCTTCTTCATTGTCGCTTTTCTTTCTTTTCTTGATTTTTGTGCCCTCTGATAACAACCATCAGCCTGAGAATCATGAGCGCATGATATCAAAAGCTTCAACTATTTCAGATAAATGGTGTAACTATGGGAATATTAATACTTTTGAACACCATGCATCAATTTTTACAAATTTTAAAACTTCGTCACTTTCGTTTTCGAAAATTTTCTTCTTCCCTTATCAAGATTAAATGCAAAAACTTATGGGGCAGGGGATATTTACCAACGCTGGAGAGTGGGAACATCAGGGGGTGGGGGGAATAGCGATTACTGGAATTCTGTCCGAGTTCCGGTTTTGGAAATTTTTCTCCTATTTTCAAGGTGAAATGCAAAAATTTATGCAGTAAAACATTACTTAAAAATACTGGACACAGGCAACATCGTGAGAAAAAAGAAATTACGATTACGGAAAAAATCTGAACTCCATCGACTTTCAGTTTTTGAAAGTTTCGTAAAGATGGAATTCTGTCTTCCGATGAACATCTACCCCCCACCCCACCACACACACAATTATGTTTACTTGTGCATCAATCTCCTGAGTGGCCAACATAACGAAAAAGGCGGAATTTCTCAAATTCGCGGAAGAACCTCAAGCCTGAAGATTAGGAGGCAATTTTCGCGGCGCCTAACTTCCGTTTTTGCACAAATTCTTGCCTACAGTTTCAAGCTGAAATACGAACATATATGCCATAAAATGATATTTCACAAGAATACTAGACACAAACGCAACATCCGGAGAAAAAAATTACGTTTAGGGCAAATTCTTTTTACTCCATTTAACTACTGTTTTCTAAAGCTTTGAAACATGAAATACGGTCCTCAGACGGAAAATGACCCAACCCCCAAATTCTCTTCAGTTTTGCATCAATCATGATAGCGATCTAAATAATTGCTAAAAAAAAAAAACGAAAAAAACCTGAGAATTCCGCGAATCCGCTTAAGAATTTTATGTAATCATAAAATACCAAAATATTTTTTTTTAAACAAAATGAAAATTCTTAGAATCTGTAGTTATACAACTAAATCGGTAGGAAATACGAACATTCTGTGGTAATCGACACCACGTGATCCGCACCTATCATGTTAATAGTGAATCGTAATTTCCGACAGAAAACTGCGATTCACAGGACCGACTCAAAAACCCTAAGATGCAAGAAAAAAATGATCGTCTTATTGAAAAAGTAACTGTCATGTTACTTTTAAGTAAAAAAAGAACTAAAATCGTTAGATGTTGCTGCATTATCGCAGTTCATTAGTTAGACTAAAAAATCCGTTGAAATTGCGGACAGTCCATAGCATTGTCTTATTTCTGAATAAGTTTAAACTGAATACCAAAAACTAATACAATCAGCACACCAAAATTAAGCGAGGCGATTCGCAGAATGGGTACATGCTACGGAATAGCTCAGCGCAATTCCTGAGAGTCACGGATTCTCACACCGCGTAGGCTTCCGCACGTGCAAATAGTAACGCCTTCGTTGAATCATATTTTCTGTCAAAATACTTCTAAGATAAAATATATATTCTTACAATCTCTTTGCAATCTTCTATCTAGCTGTTAAGTTATATTTTTTTCTGTTACCACATTTTCAGTACTTTCCCAATAACAAAAAAACGACGCACCATTTTGTTTTTTTTACCGGTGTCTGCAGCACATAAATTTATAACCTTTTAATAGATAATCTATGGATTACACGACAGAAATTACAGCATTTACTGCAATATATTACGAAATCTCAATTAAGAAGAAAATTAGGTGCCACGGCCCGAATTTTAGGCACCTGGGCGCCCAGGATTTGTCGAGCCCAGGACACCCCGATAACAGAAGCACAATCTGTTTTTACAAAAGACATGCTAAAAAGACAAAGCTTGCGAAATCTGCTAAAAAACCGACTGGTCTTGCGCAAAGGATGTCTCCTCAAGGCCACTTCTAAAGCCGAGCCCAAGAAAATGCGAAGCGTACGTAACATCGCAATCTCTGATAACAAACTTTTGTACCCAAACAATCAGAAGGAAAAAGAAATAATGCACACAGCGGGCATCCGTCCGATGCAAAAGGTACTTCAAAGCACACAAAGTAAATAATTTATACTATTACACTTCGTAAATAAAAGAGAAAATAAGACCTATAAACATGAATTAAAAACAATGATTACGAAATTGCTTTCTTCCTTTCCTTTTAACACATCTCTTTTCAATTTTTTTATTGTGTGCGCATGCATAATTCAGTCTGAATTATGTATATTTACAATAACAGGTAGCCATTCCAGAAACATCATGCTGGCATTAGGGGCAGAGGCGGAATTGTGGATTGATTGAACAAGGGTGCGTTGGAGCCGGAGTCAAAGAAAACATGGCCATTTAGACGATAAAACTACATCGTTTTAATGAAAAAATAAAGCTCGCAAATATATTTGGCTAAAACAACATATATCGTATTTGGCTATGCAGACACAAAGCTCGCAAATATATTTGGCTAAAACAACATCCAATGTTTTATTATTTTATCGCTGGCAAGATGAGCTAGGACGACGGAAATAAAAATTCCAGACTTCGTTCGATTTGTCACAAATTTCCCCGACTTTTCCCGATTTTCCACATTTTCCAGGTCTGTCGCCACCCTAAGTATCTTTCATGCACTCTCATGGACCAGTCAGAGGTTTTTGGTGGCCAAAAGAATATGGCAAGAAAACAGACAAGTGTCCAGTGCCCTTAAAAAATGCACTTTTAAAGGTGAATGCCCCAACTCCTGTTGGACGTTCTGCACGACTTCATACCTTTGATGAGAAGGAATTCAATAAAATCCAGCAGCTTGTCTCAGTTCGAATAATTTGTAGTTATGATGGTAAGCTCATAATTTTGTTTTTTTTGAGGCCTTTTTTCTTATGTAAATAGAAATTGAATCTTAACTGCAACTGAGATAATGTATTGTATGTGTACAGATTATGGATTAAAAAAAATTAAACATATACATAGGTGACAATTATTAAAACACATAAACATGACTTAAAATATAAATTGACACTGCAATTTGGAATATATACTCAGGCGAACTTTTTAGAAATATTTTTCTAATTTTTTTTTTTTTTTTTTTTTTTATAAAGTAACCCAACCGTGAAGTTTGAGCAGGAGAGAAGTGCATTTTCAAAAATTTGTAGGAAAATTTCGAGGCAAAAACCCAGTAACCTGATTCCCCCAGTTACCCGCCATTAGGACATTATTTGGACAAAATTTCAGAATTAAAAAAAAAAAAAAAAAACCCGGGGTTCTTGAGATATTGCAATTCAAAATTGTTGATTTTTTGAAATTTTGTATATTTAAAAAATTAATTTTATGAGTTACATGCGTCACAGGATAAAAATAAAATTACTGCTAACACAACCTTAGTAGGAGTGCAAGTTGGCTCACTTACCCACCTGAAAAATCATTTTCTTAAAAAAAAAAAAAAAATCCTAAATTTGTGGAAAATTAAAATTTTTTGTAATAAATATAGACTTTTTTGCCATCTAGCAACATTTCCTTGATCAATTTCTGTGAATATAAAGAAAAGCCAATTCAATAGCTTCAAAATAAAAAACAATTCACGTTTCTACCTGTTATAGTACAGGAGCAGTGTACATTTAAAAATTTGGTGTTTCACATTATTTTCGTCATGGGTGTATTTTTTGCCTTTTTTCAAAATGCCGTAGCTCGACCAAAAAAATTGGAGGTGGTCAACTGACACCCCTGCCTGAATTGAGATGGAATAGGTCATATGTGTGCTGTGGGTCGGTCAGTAGGTAGGTATTTTAGCAAGATCAAACCAATAAACTTAGCTGGGATGGACACACCTTCGATGACCTCCCTGTTACCCCCATCCCCTCACTGGTTTATTTTATTAACTCTTTACAGCCTACAATTTTATTTTTGAAATTGGAATTTTTTTTTTTTTTGGGTGGCTTGTAATAAAATAAAAATAACACTAAAAACTTTTTATAACATTTCATTCCTGAAATACAAATGTTTTTTTGTGAACAAAAGTGGGATTACAAAAGTTCAAATTTCTGATAATTTGACTTCCTTTTCATTATTTTGTTTCCTTCATGAACATGAAACCATATTATTCTTTTCAAAAGGAAATTCTGTTTTGATCTCTCATCTCTGAATATAAGAAAATATTCAATAGAACATTTTTCATTTCACATGAAAATCGACAAGCAGTATTTTTTTTTTTTTGTGAAACACAAAATCATATCACGTTTTTGGCACACAACATAAGAAAATCCTGTTTTGCGGTTTTTACAGTTTTGTTTTGGATAACTGTCTACCAGATACAATGGGTTCAGTAAGAATTTGTTGTGTTAGAAGGATTACAAAAGTTAAATGAATATATGTTGTTTCTTGACAACAATGGGCTTTCTTAGAAAGGGTGAACTTTAAATTGCTCTTCTGCTTTGGTGTTTCTCAAAATCATTTTATTTTGAAAGGATACATTATTTTCATATTCATCTTCCAGCAAGAACACATCCCTAAGTCCAGTCAACAGAAAGCATGATTTGCAAATACACCATTCCACATTTTTTTTTTTTTTGTGGTTGGAGGCTTAATGACCACTGTGAGCAGCAACTCAATGGGCTATACGAAGTTGCCTGTCCTTAATTTAAGGCCACTGGTTCCAGGGAAGGGAGAGAGCCAGTGCCGTAAGACAAACAGAACATCCATTACTCATCGGGATTCCAACTCGGACCCTTCTCGGAAGAATGGTCATAAGCCAGCGCTTAGACCACTGTGCCACCAGGGCGGCCCACTTATTTTACTCCTATGGCTGACACTTTACTCCATAGTGATGTCATTGCCAAGTTACCAGCTGTTCACATGCACACCCGAGTTGAACACAAGTTCTGTCCTAATGGATCAGCATGGTGTTTTTATCAGAAATCTCCTATACAACTTTTTAACAAAAATAATTCTTTTACAAACATACTTTATTATATAGTTACTTAAAAAGAAAAAAAATATCTCAAGTACTATTTACAGAGTCTTAAAACTTTTTCAAGTACTTTTAAGGAGTTTTTAAGGTTTTCAAGGACCGTACGAACCCATGGGAGTGAGTCAATGAGACAAGAGGCAAATGGAATATTTAATGCATGCCGATAGGTAAATTAGTGTGAATAGCATGGCTTGTCCAGTACATTTCAGGACAGCAAATATATTTCCACTGCGAAACTGTTGTACTTTGCATTGGCTGGGATACAGGAATCATCAACTCATTTGCTATCCTGTTCACAGTGTCTGACATAACAATTGCAGTTGGTTTGGTGTTCAAAGTGCAGACCACACTAAGACATTCAAGAGTGGCAAAAGATCTGGACGACTCCAGATATGTTTTGCATAGCGACAGAGGCAGAATTTACATTTGGTGAAAACACATGGACCTACCCTTACATACCTAATGCAGACCTTAAGCCATAAATGGTCATGTATAATGGAACAGGGACTATTTGTCAGCATTCTTTAGGCTTCCCAATGCATATCAAACACCACTTGAAAGGTGAAAACTATCGTGACACAAGTGCAGATAATGTACACTTGTGTCACAATAGTTACGATCATGACACAAGTATAAATTCCTGTGCATGATGTTTCTGCCCAGTGACAGTGATTTCTAACAAAATGCCAGTAAGTCAGAAACATTAAGGAACGAATGAAAGTGCAAGCTCTGCGCTGATCTCAACACAAACCAGATCTGAGACTGAAACATCTCTGTGACAAGTAGGTACTACGTTAGTGAAATCCGCAAATTTTATTGGCATAAAAGTGGTGTACAAATGACAAGCGAGCTTTAGCTTGTAATGAGCTCACAAGCGTTGTGGTTCCCCATCATCCACCAGTGCTATATACAGGGTTTGTACACACAAAAAATAAATTCCAGGACTTTTCCAGGAGCTCATCAAAAAATTCCAGGAGCTAAACTTTTTGCTAGAATTACAGTGCTTTGTTTCACATTTTGCAAATTGGGGTGAAATCTTATGAAGTTCTGTGGGTTATGCTGTTACAGAGTGTTCTTGAATGTGTTGTTTTTATATGGGAAATTTTGTCACTTCATCGAGATGAAGTGACAAAATTTTCCCATATAAAAACCGCTGTGCATAAAACTTATATCAAGCAATCTGGAACTTAGCACAAACATAATAATACAAAACAATTTTGCCATGGTACTTAACATTTCTTATTTCAGAGTCTTCCATTACCATGCACATTTACAGCAGGGAGGACAGATCTGAATCTCCTTCAGTGAGGAAAGTACATGCTTTTGAAGGAGCAACCATCTTGGACTCGTGGGAAGTTTAACTTCAGCTGCACACAACTGTTATGCCACAAACCAAGGTGGCTGTAAATATGGCACTCAAACATCTTGCACTGCAGCATGACATGTCTTCACACTCCATGGAAGTGTTCATCATGAGCCACAGGGAGTTAGACAAAGCAATGCAATCAATTAAAACATTTTGACTTACTTTTTTAATTGCAAGAAAAAATTACAGGACCTTACACATTAAAATATGAAAAATCAAGGACTATCCAGGCCTGGAAAAAAATAAAAATAAATTCCAGGACTTCAGGGGGATTGTGAACCTTGATTATAGGATGCTCTATAGCCTGGGTAGCTGGATATCTTTTCAGTTTCTTCCACAATGGTCCATCTTGTGCCAGTCTCCTCCATGTCACTCCTGTATGTTTTTGAATTTCATCCAGCCATCTCCCATATGGCCTTCTTCTGGGTCTTTTCCTGTCCCTTGGAATCTAGTCTAGAATTTCAATTGTTCATCGGTGGTCTGTTCTGGCAACACATTCAGCCCATTACCATTTCAGGGATTTTACTCTGATCATGATGTCTTTCCATTCTTATCATTTTCTTTATCCACGAGTTCCTCTTCTAATCTTTCCTGGTTACACCAAGCATGCATATCTCCATGCTTCTTTGAGTTGTCTGAAGTCTTTGTATGTCTTTTTTAGTTAAGGTCCATGTCTCTACTTCATATGTAAGCACTGGAAGGATGAATTGATTAAACACTTTTTTTCTTACAGACAAATGGCATACTGCTCTTAAAAATTGTACTGTTTCTCCCAAAAACTCTCCAACCAAGTTTTATACATTTATTAATGCCTTCCTCAATGTGACCTTTGCTTGATATCTGCTGTAATTTGCTATAACACCAATCAAATTACTTTTAACAGAAAATCCTTCTGTAAATATCAATGCAAGTCTAAAACAACAAAAAGAATGTTCAGTAATACACATGCACACATATCTCCCTTGTTCTCTCCATTATAAATATTGGTGACTAGAGGTTGGAATAAAAACAAATTCAAATGTAACACTTACCTTCGTTCCTCTAATATTAATAGGTCTTTTGAAATTTATGTGGATTTTCTTTGATCCATCTTCGTTTATTGATACGGCCACTCGTTTTAATGTTTTGTTGCCACATCCTGCACAAAACTGTTTGTTCATATTGCATGTTGTCCTGCAAAGATTAAGAGAATACCATTACAACTTTCATAGTGAAAGATAATGATAGCCACACTGAGTGAACTTAGCAATCAATACACAACACTCTCTGACAGCTAAGAACTGATAATAAATTTTTTAAATTCATTAAAGAGATTTCATGGAGAGAACAAAAATATATTGATTTAAAAGAAATGCAAGATAATGAATTATGCATCAATAAAAATGGATATTTAGAGTGGTTTTATGCCTGGTAAAGGCTGCACTAACCAAATTTTTGCATTATGCATGATGAGTGAAAAGTAACTGGATGTTGGTAAATTTTTTGCTGGCTTCAAAAATTTAGAGAAAGTTTATGACTGGGTAAATAGGACCCTTTTGTAGAAGGTATTGAATGAATATGGTGTTACTGGGAATCTACTTAACAGTGTAAAAGCCATGTATGCTGGCAATAGAGCTTGTGTATGAGTGAATGGTGTTTTATCAAAATGGTTTTCTATTGGTGGAGGAGTCAGACAAGGTTGTGTAATGTCGCCATAGCTATTTAATATATTTATGGATGCATGCATGCGTGATGCCAAAATAGATAATAGTGGTTTATGTCTTGGTGATATCTGTGTGTGCAGATTGCTGTATGCTGATGGCATTGTACTGTTGGCAGAGAGCAAAAGTGAATTGCAGAGTATGTTGTCCCAGGTGTACGAAGTTTGCCTGAAATTCAAACTGAGTATAAATAAGGGAAAAACCAAAGTGATGGTTTTTGAGAGAGGAACTGGCAGTACCGAATGTAATATAAGTCTAAATGGCACAGTGATTGACCAGGTGAATGAGTTTGTGTATTTAAGAAGCATGTTTGACAGAGTAAACAAATTGGATGGTGAAATTAGTAGGAGAGTGAATTCTTCATTGAAAGTCATGGCTGCTCTGGGAGGTTTTCACAGGAATGATGGGTTCGCAAGAGAGTCCTGCATGGCTGTGTATGAAAGTGTAATTGTTCCTACTCTGATGTAAGGCCGTGAAACCTGGGTACTACAGAAGAAACATAGGAGTCGTTTGCGTGCAGGAGAAATGCATTACTTACACACAGAGACAGAGAGAGAGAGAGAGAGAGAGAGAGAGAGAGAGAGAGAGAGCGAGTGTGTGTGTGTGACAAGACATGTTCTAATTGTGTGAGGAATGAGGATGTGTTGCAGTTGTGTAATGTGAAGCAAAATATTGTTAGCAAGGTGCAGACTAATATGCTTCAGTGGTTTGGGTATGTTGAAAGAATGAGGGATGAGATGCTTACTAAGAAAATCTTTTTAGCCCAAGTGGCTGGAAGGAAAGGCAGAAGAAGGCCAAGGAAGTCGTGGGAGGATCAGATTCAGGAGTGTCTGCATGAGAAAAAGATTATGAGTAGGAAGTATAGAAGATCATGTGATGGATGTCACTGAAGCCCAAGTTGTATGTCAAGATCACTGAAAATGAAGAAGTTTGATACAGCAACAGTAAGTACAAATTATCTGGTAATTTGTATTTCTTTGGGGAAATAACTTCTGAATATCAGAGAACAGCTTAGCGGTATGCATGTATGTATGTAAAAATCACTACAAATGTAACTTAATTGAATTGAATTACTGCAATTCAATTAACAGCATTACAACATCTATAACCACAGCAGTATTATTTGCACTGATCATTAGATGCAATTTAATTTTTTTCACATTAAATTCTAACAGCTTGCATTCAAAAGAAAGTGATATGCTTTTGAAATCCCTTGAATAAAACAGAGTGATATGCTTTTGAAATCACTTGAATAAAACAGAGCTCCGTGTTGCTTTTTATGAAATGTATAATTGTCCAGGATGTTGCACTGATTTTCATTAAACTGCACAAGGTTTGTTTTAATCACACAAAACTATACACTAAGCAATCACTGAATGACAACCTACCCAATACTTCGTAGGTCCTCCTTTCACAATCAGTACAGCCGCTATCTGACATTCAGTAAGATGCCAGAAGCAGTTGGGAGGTATGGCCAACTAAGCTGTGTGCAAGGCTGCCTTCAATGCAAGTATGGAGGTGATTGGTGTATCCAGGAGATTGATATGCCATTCCATAGTGTCCCACAAGTGGACTATGGGATTGATATTAGGAGAGTTCGAAGGCCAATCAATATGCTTGTAAGTCCAAATTGTGTTCCTCAAATCATCCCCGCACAACATTGGACCTGTGGCTTGGTGCATTGTCATCTTGGAAGACACAGTTGCCATTCGGGAAAAACAGCAACATTGTTGGGTGTACAAAGTCAGCACGCAATTCACGATGCATACATGCACCAGGGGTCCAAGTTCCTGCCAGGTAGTATAAAACATGCCTCACACCCAGAGTTCGCCAAAATGCGTAATTACGCGTCCAGGACGCATCGAAATTTTGCCAACGCGTAAAAATAGGAATAGAGAATTTTAAGCTGAAATTTTTTTATTTTCAACTTTTTATTCGAATTTTGTATTTCAAACATATGATCAGCGGTATCCTTTGTTACCTCAGCATTCGTAGACTGGCCAATGCAGCTAATCGTTTAACAGTTCCTCCGACACCATCACATGAATTTTTCCATGTGACTATGCAAAGAAGTTCCATTCCGCCTTGATGTCAAAATCTTTCTCATGATGGCAGAGATTGAGAAAGTTTGATTTGTTTTTGTACTGTGATGATGCTCCATCTGAAAAGTAATTCAGCTTTTTGGGTTTATGGATTAGCAGACTATTTACTCACATGCTATCCCTAATTTGTCTGTAGGTTTAGTAAATCATTATCTGTAATAGACCCTAATGTAAATTGGTTACCTTATAGCCAATGTATTTTTTTTTTTACCTTATAAAAAGTTAAAGGTAGCAATGTAGCCCTAACTGGTATTTAAAACAATACCATTGGTACCATAACTCCTGATCCCATTGAGATCCCACTCTAAAAGTTTCAGGATTTAAAGCTTATAATATTACAAAAAACATATATTTTTTTCAAATAAAAAAAAAAACCACCATCTTAAAAATTAATTTTTTTAAATAATTTTTTTTTTCACGAAGCATAGTCAAGTTGCATATCAAATTAAAACTTATGAAATTCTCTTTAAGATGAGGGGTCAAACAAACAACTCTCTAGGCTTAATAGAACTTGAGAAATTCAAAATTAAAAAAGTTTATGCAAGCCAAAAAATGACGATTTTTCAAAATTTTAAAAATTAATTACATGAAAATCCAATGAGATAAAAAAAATTAAAAATATATTCTCATTTTATCACAAGGGAGAATGATCCCTGAAGATTTCATTGAAATCTGAAATGGTCAGGTTGAGTGACTGGTTGATTTGGCATGGAATCCCCCAAATACTAGCTAAGTGAACTATAATCTGGCAACAATGGGGAAAACCATTGTAAAACATACGAGGCCAAATTCACCTATCAACGGACCTTAATGCATTTTCACCAGTGGCAGCATGCAACACTACATTGATGCAGAAAATACCTTTTCTCTGGCAGTCTGTCATTGGTTGATTTGTGCAGACATGTGATTACAACAACATGTGGTACAAGTCCATATGATAAGAATGACAAAGAGACTGAAGGGCAGTCATTTTAGGCCTAAGGGTAGGTAGGGTGAGATTTTTTAAATTAAAGGGCAGACAGGGTACAACACCCTTCTAAAAACAGCTAGGATAAACCCTGCAGCACGGATCACTTTTCTTTTTAGTGGCACCAGCTCTTACAGTCAGTTGCCAAGCAGTTAAGGAGATGGTAAAGTACTAAATAAATTAAGAAACACTTTGCTTAAAGTACTAAGGCACAGGTGGTTCCAAAACTTACTTATAACATGCATAGCAGCGAAGTACAAATGTTTTTGTATGCTTGATTAACATCCCATCAACTGAAATCACATGGAGACCCATTTGAAGCAGCACATTCTGGAGGAGAGAGTAACTAAATAAGTAGGGAAGATTTATCCTAGTACAAGAACTTAAAGCAATAGATGTACAACAAAACAAGAGAATGGAGAAAATTTCTCCCCAGAAAACTTTTCAAACTCTAACATTATAAATTTAACTGAAAAACTGATTTCACTTTCTGAGATCAACATATAAGTATTTAACTGAAACACACTATTCCACAAAATATATGAATACTTATCATTAACTTGCTGAACTTGATAACTTAGTTCAAAACAAAACTTGTAAACAATAAACTCCAAGGTGACAAAACAAAATTATATTATAATATTCAAGTGATCTATGATTAACAAGTGTTTGTTTCAAATTCTGCTGGCAGGTCAAACAGTAAAAGGCCCAGTGAAACAAGTTTACTTTTGCTTCAACACATACTTTGCACAGGAAAAATAAATTAAAACAATGTTTTCACAACAGAAATTTCACCTGCTTACTACTATGCAATATGCGAAATTTCTGTTGTGAAAACATTAGTTTTAATTTATTTTTCCTGTGCCAGAAACAAATAACCAACCTTTAATTAAGAAGTGACTAAAACACACTGCTACATTCTTCACATGAAGATTAGAAAGACCTGAATCCATTAACACAACTTTTTTGCTACCTCCACCCCACCTCCCTAGTTACCAAATTTATTATGCACCGAGACTTCCACACATGACAAATTTCTTTTCAAAAGCCGCTAAACGTAGCTACGAACCTCAGGAATGAAAATAAATAAATAAAACAAAAAAGGGGTTTATGAGGTGTAGTATTTGCAACCCTATCCAAATTACTCTGCTGCTTGAATAGGTGCATCTCCACTGCCTTTAGGGACCAAATACATCTGGTGCTTGGAGATATCAGAAAACATGCTGATGCAGCTGTGCTGTTCCAAATGGCCTTAAAAGCTAGTTGTCCTAATTTCTAATAATCCTTTCAAATGAAGTTAAAGCCTCTATTTAGTCTATATTATTCAGAATACTCATCAGTGAAAAAAATCTGAGTAGGGGTTGAGGGGAGTTTGCTTGCAAAATGCCAAAAAACAATAATTTCTCCATTCTTTTCTCAGCAATGTTTTCAGGGGGTCTAAGCTTATATTTGAACTTCATTGATTTTGAACATGCTTTTGACAACAAACAGATCTTCCTTATGGAAACTCATACCTGCCAACTACTACGGATTTTGTTGTCTGATATGGAACTACTGAAATCACTGTCAAAGCTACCAATTCTACAAGTTTTCATTTTGTTTAAATATTTTTTATTTTGCTATTATTTTATGATATACACGAGATTCTTAAGCAGATTCATGGAATTCCGCTTTTTTGTCATCATTTAGATCATTGTCAAGATCAATGCAATTTCAGGGGGTGGTGTCATTTCGTCTGGGGGATGATATTTTAAAACTTTAGAAAACTGTTGTTAAAAGGAGTAAAAAAATTTGCCGTAAAATAATTTTTCTCTCCCACTGTTGCCTTTGTGTTCAGTATTCTTGTTAAATATAATTTTATTGTATAAATGTTTGTATTTCAGATTGAAACTGTAGACAACAATTTGCGAAAACAGAAGTTAGACGCCGCAAATATTTCCCTGTAATCCTCAGGCGTAAGATACTTCCACTAAATTTGAGGAATTCTGCCATTTTCGTTATTATTTTGGACATTTACAAGATTGATGTACAATTGAACAGAAATGGTGGTGGTGGTGGTGGTGGTGGGGGGGGGTTGCAGGAGGACGGAAATCCATCTTTATGAAACTTTCTAAAACGGAAGGTCGATGGAGTTCAGAATTTTTCCATAACGTAACTTTTTTCTTTCGTGATGTTGCCTCTGTCCGGTATTATTGTTAAATAACATTTTTCTGTATAAATATTTTTATTTCAGCTTGAATGATAGGGGGAAATCTCCAAAACCGGAAGTCAAAGGCAGCAAAGATTTCTCCCATAATTACACCCCCCCCGCGCGATGTTCCCATTCTCCTGCATTGTCAAATATCCCCTGTTCCATAAGTTTTTGCATTTAAGCTTGATAAGGAAGGGCAAAATCCCCCAAAATGGAAGCAATGAATTTGTAAAAATTAATGCATTGTTTAAAAATTTTGGATTTCCTGTCTATCAAGCGTTGTGGAATTCTGAACGAACCTGACCGATTTTTACTGGTGGAAGTTTCGAACTTAAATCTCACAATGTTACCTATCGTGCCCTTGCAGGGGAATAAACTTTGTGTTTCGCACGTGTAAAGTTTGTTTCACTAGTGCCCCCGTCTGTCGTAACGTTTTGTTGTAGCGTATATTTATTTTTCACAAAGAGATAGATTGTTTTGTAAGAAAGTGTCTATGTGTGCCGTGCAATAATACTGGTTTCTACTGACAGGGTTCTTGCCAATGTTGGCAGGTATGGAAACCTTAGGCATTATTGAATCTCTTTATTCTAATAAAAAGTAACTGCCACTACCGCTTCTGTTGTTTTAGAAATTTTGCGACACCCGTGCTTTCCTAGCTTGCAGAGCAAAAAGTATTGAGCACAAAAATTTGAAATTCACATCGTTTGTAGAGAATTGCTCGAAGAACGTGCCGAAATTAACCATTTTTCGATTCTGGCAATATTTCAAGATCTATTGTATTTCAAAGTTAAGGTAATAAAAAAAGTGCTATCAGTTCACGTTCCGGACACACTAACAGCAACAGAACCACAAAACTTTCTAGGCATGTAGGGCCATGGCCAAATTTTTGCACCTTGTCACCCTTTTTTCTGAATTTCGGTTTAGCTTGGCTTATGAGAAATTAAATTTTTAAATTTCACAAAATTCTCTTTTTCGCTATGGGATCAATAAAAAAAAAATGGATGTATGGCAAACTATAAATCATAACGCATTGCAATTTTTACAGCATAAACTCAGAACTATCATATCTCTTTCACTAATTTTTTTCTTTTAAAGAAAATTTTCTGATTGTTAAGCATTTTTTAAAGACACGAAGGAAAGGAAGAAACGGCTTCGTCTGTCTTCAACGATAACCACACAGGATAGTTCTGGTCCCATGACCTGCTGCCATGGTGATGCAGGGAATTTTTTACGCAAAGATAGTTTTGTCGGTAAAGCTATCTCAGTTGTTTAACATTTCCGCATATTATGGAAATGTTTTTTGCACCACTTTTGCTTTCCTTAGTGGTAGATTTACTAAGTGCTATAAGTTCAAACAACGAAAGTCTGCCCTTTCAAAAAATAACGACAGTAGAAAAAACCCAGAAAATATGTTCAAGTTACTTCCTTGAGTAATCCATGAATAAGGAACACACTGACACTGCACACCGGTAATGTTAACATTACAGATATAGGCCAGAGCAAAAAATACCAACGGCGGAAACTCCGGAGCAAAGTCCTTCAATAAAAATAGAAGGAAATTGAAAAAAGTTCCACAAAAATCCAACAGGGACGAAACAAAAATTGTAAAAAAGCCACCATCTTGGAATCAATGCAGACATCCAATATGTCATCAAAATTATTAATATATTTGCATTTCGTGCCACAAATTTTTAAGTAAACCGCACACCAGTAATATTAACATTATGGATATAGGCCAGAACCAAAAATACCAAGGAATGGGAAAAAGTTCAAAATACAGCGTACAAGGAAATACTATCTTAAAATGATGTTATTACTTTAATTTCATGTACAAGTTTAAATTAAGTGTTCATGTTTCTATCAGTTTTTTCATACTTTATTTGCTTAGACATGCAATAAAAATTGAAATTTATATGAATTTTCCAGTTTTTATTTCATGTGATATTCTTGAAGATCGGGCTGCAGGGCCCGAGCACTACTCTCAAAATGAGTGCAGTGAGCCTAGAGGAGCAACTCCTAGTCCAGAAAAAATAATAAGAATAATTAAAAAAATGTAAGAAGATTTTGAAATTAAAGTAATACATGGAAATACCCTCTCAGAACCTTTCAAAACAAAGACAGGAGTAAAGCAAGGTTGTATACGTGAAAAAACCATGAGGAATAATCACTCACCATAAAGATCATGGTAACCTCCAATGGACCAAACACTTCCAACACGTCAATTCATCGTGATGTAACTGGGCTTCCACAGGTTTACAGACCTCTTGCTTACGTTTCTTATTTTCGGGTGTGAAACATCGTTTTTTTCCTTTGCCTTATAGTATGTTACTATAATGCTTGTCAATTCGATAAAAAATCATACATACAACTCATTCATACAATTCAAGTAAAAACTATGTACATAAACCTTACATTCACAGGTGATTAAACCTTAGTCAACTCTAATTATGGAACTCCTCCTTCTGTTTCACAACCTCTGCTACTCCCACTGCAATTGTCACACCCATTCAGCCCCGCACATCCAATCCTCTAGTACTTTCGACAGATCCCTGTCATCTTCAGGAGGCAGGTGTGTCTCATCCGCCCACCGCAGCTCAAGTGAGCAGAGCCATCGAGGCCTGGGCTCCAGTCGCTATCTCTGAATCGTTGTGTCTCTGGCGCCATCTATTGTCCCTGCTGCTCTTTTTTCTCTCTTTCTTTTTACGCTGCTGTTCAATTTTTATTATGGCTTTCCATTGTTCGTTTAAGTTATTTGGCTCATTAATGTTGCATAATCTTGATCTGTTTTTTTCAATTAACACTGATTCTGCAATTCTTAACTGCTTTTCGTTTTTACAGCTCTTAATAATTTTAATATCTTCAAACCTTGGACATTTTTGATTTTCCATACAGTATTGGGTCAATGCTGTCTTAGCCTCTTTTTGTTCCAATTATTAATATGCTGATTCAATCTATACTTTAATTTGTTCTTGGTGCTGCCTATATATGACACAGGTGGTTGCTGGTTTATTGGGATTTCATAAATTCCTGCTCTATCTAATTGGCTAATTTTTTCATTTTTAATCACTAAATTTTTTACAGTAAGTACCTGATTTCCTACCTGTATGCCATACTTGCCACAAACTTTATTAATTTCTGCTGAAACATTTTCTATATATGGTATTCCTCCCACATATTTTACAAGTTTTTTATCACTCTTGACCTTATTGTAACCTTGAGTTACTTCATAAATCCATTTTTTTAATACCTGTTTAGGGTATCCAAAAGCATATGCAATTTTTTCAATATATTCAATTTCTTCTTTTCTATACTGTTCAATTGATGAATGTGTTAAACTTCTTTTAATTAGTGTTTTAATACTATTTCTTTTATGTGTTAATGGATGTGATGACTGAAATGGTATCATCATCATCATCATCATTGTCAACCATTATCAATCCACTGCTGGACGAAGGTCTCCCCAAGTTTCCTCCACAACGGTCTGTCTTGTGCCAGTCTCCTCCATGTCACTCCCGCATATTTACGAATTTCATCCACCCATCTCCCATGTGGTCTTTTTCTGGGTCTTTTCCTGTCCCTTGGAATCCAATCTAAGATTTCGGCTGTCCATCTATGGTCTGTCCTTCTGGCAGTATGTCCAGCCCATTGCCATTTCAGGGATTTAACCCTGATCATGATGTCTTCCACTCTCGTCATTTTTCGGATCCACGAGTTTCTCTTCTTATCTCTCCTGGTTATATTAAGCATGCACCTCTCCATGCTTCTTTGAGTTGTCTGCAGCCTTTGTATGTCTCTTTTAGTTAAGGTCCACGTCTCTGCACCATACGTAAGCACTGGAAGGATGCATTGATCAAACACTTTTCTTTTAAGACATAATGGCATATTGCTCTTGAAAATTATGCTGTTTCTTCCAAAAGCTCTCCAGGCAAGTTTTGTACACCGATTAATTTCTTCATCAATGTGACCCTCACTTGATATCTGCTGTCCAAGATAAACATATGTATCTGTTATCTCCAGTTTTTCTCCATCAATCGATAAATCTTCATTTCTTGTAAAAGCATTGAACATCACTTTTGTCTTTTGAAAGTTCATTTTTAATCCCACTTCTTTACTCTTGTCAGCAAGTTCCTGGATCATACTCTGCAGCTCTGATGGGGTAGTTGCAAAAATGACTACGTCATCAGCAAAACGAAGGTGGGTTAGATAATCTCCATTAATCTTTATCCCTTTGTTTTCCCAGTTCAGTGATTGAAAGACATTTTCCAATGTGGCATTAAAGAGCTTCGGAGATATGGTGTCACCTTGTCTCACTCCCTTTCCAATTTTTATGTGTGTTGTATTTTCAAACAGCCAAATCTTTGCACTTGCATTTTCATAGATGTTATTAATAATATTAATGTATGCATCTTCAATACCGCAGGATTTCAGAGCCGTGGTAACTGCTGATGGTTTCACCGAATCAAAGGCTTTTTCATAATCGATAAAAGCCATGCACAATGGAAGTTCATATTCCCTCGCTCTTTCAATTAGTTCTCTCAGTACGTGGATATGATCTATTGTGCTGTAGCCACTCCTGAATCCAGCTTGTTCTCTCGGTTGAGCCATGTCCAGTGTTACCTTCAAGCGGTGTGAAAGAACTTTAGTGAAGATTTTATAAACCACTGATAGGAGGCTGATAGGTCTGTAGTTCCTGAGATCCTCAATGTCACCTTTTTTATGTAGCAGGATCATTGTAGCATTGTTCCAATCCTCAGGAATCTTCCCTTCATTAAGGCATAGAGTGGAAATTTGGGCGAGTACTGTTTCGATTTCTCCACTTGCTTCTTGTATGATGTCTATAGTAATTCCATCTTCTCCTGGAGCTTTCCCCCGCTTCATGTTCTTGATTGCATGAGCAACTTCTGCTGGGAGGACTGGAAGAACTCTGCTACTGGTACCTTTCATGATGTCTGGAGTACATGTATCATCCCTTTCATATAATTTGGAGTAGAAATCTTTCACTCTTGTCAAAATTTCGCCTCTATTTCTTGTTATAGAACCATCTTCTTTTCTCAGAGCCATAATCTGTTTTCTTCCCTTACTGAGATGTCCCTTTGCTATCTTAAGGCTTTGGTTGTTTTCAATTGCTTTCCTCACTAGCTCACAGTTGAATTTCCTTACGTCTTCAGTGATACTTTTTCGTGTTGTCTTGCATAGCTCTATATATTCCACTTTGGAAGTCACATCTTCTTTAGTTGTCCTCATCTCTCTTCTTTTTTGCATCAACATTTTGGTTTTCCTGATAATTTGTTCACATGCAACTTGTTCTTAGACCCAGCTAATTTTGTTGCTGTTTCCATTAGAGCTTTGGTTACTTTTCTGTTAACTTCCGAAATATCCACTTCTTCCGATGTTAGGCCTTCTAAAGCAGAGAATCTGTTCTTCAGTTCTAACTTGAAAGTATTATGGTGTTTTTTAAGGTTGGTTATGTCAATACATTTTGTTTGTCTTATGAGCTTGCCACGTTCCAGTTTAGTGTTGAGGTGCATCTTACATCTCACCAATCTATGGTCACTACCTGTGTTGAACTTGTTCAGCACACTGCAGTCTTCGATGACGAATTTTTGTTACACATAATAAAATCAATTTCACTTGTCGTTCCAATTGGATGTCTCCATGTCCATTTCCTGTGTGGCTTTTTCTTGAAAAGGAGTTCAAGATGAAAAATCCTTCTGCCTCTGCAAACTCAACGAGAGTATTTCCACGCTGGTTTCTGTTGCCGTGACCGAATTTACCTACTGAAGTTTCATTCTGTTGCCGTTGCCCTATTTTTGCATTGAAATCTCCCATAATTATCTTCAAGTGCTGCTTACCTTTATTATTTAGATGACGAATTTCCTCATAAAATTCTTCAATTTCTTCTTCAGGATGACTTGTGGTGGGTGCATAAGTTTGAATAATCTGAGCCTGGTATAAGTACTGGGATATATGAAGATTTTCTATGCACTCTGAATTGTAAACTCTCCTCTGTTTTAATAATCAAAACGTCCAAAAATGCCAAAGTATTGTCATGTTCTTGTTCTACTGTCAGTTCTATAGATGGATAAATTTCACTATACTTTTTTGTCAAGTCCTCAAAGTTCATCATTTTTTAGCCTGGATAACAGAAAAATGTCATCAACATATCTGCAGTATATCAGTGGTGGATCCTCAGAGTTTACTTATTATTTTTTCCTCAATGTCACTCATTATAATTTCAGCAAATAAAGTTGACAGTGGTGACCCCATAGGTCCACCATGATTTTGTTTGTACATCTTGTTGTTAAACTTAAAAATGTTATTTTCATATATGTACAATAAAATTTCTCTTAACTCCTCTATTTGTATTGCATTCATTGTCTGTAGCACATACAATTTTTCAATAATTATTTCTATTGCCTGAGGTACTGGTGTGCTAGGAAAAAGAGCTCTCACATCCATACTAGCCATATGATATTCACTTAAATCTTGTTTAATTACTTTAATTTTCTCAATAAATTCGTATGTATTCTTCACAGTGAACCTTGTCTTCATGAACACAGGTGCCTAAAAATGATTGCAAAAATAAAAACTCATAAGCCTGATACACCTATGAGAGTGATTGTATCAAAAAGGAATTCCCCACTAATAAAACTAGAAAAGAATATCTACAAATTTTTGGCACCTGTGTTCATGAAGACAAGGTTCACTGTGAAGAATACATACGAATTTATTGAGAAAATTAAAGTAATTAAACAAGATTTAAGTGAATATCATATGGCTAGTATGGATGCAGAGCTCTTTTTCCTAGCACACCAGTACCTCAGGCAATAGAAATAATTATTGAAAAATTGTATGTGCTACAGACAATGAATGCAATACAAATAGAGGAGTTAAGAGAAATTTTATTGTACATATATGAAAATAACATTTTTAAGTTTAACAACAAGATGTACAAACAAAATCATGGTGGACCTATGGGGTCACCACTGTCAACTTTATTTGCTGAAATTATAATGAGTGACATTGAGGAAAAAAATAATAAGTAAACTCGAGGATCCACCACTGATATACTGCAGATATGTTGATGACATTTTTCTGTTATCCAGGCTAAAAAATGATGAACTTGAGGACTTGACAAAAAAGTATAGTGAAATTTATCCATCTATAGAACTGACAGTAGAACAAGAACATGACAATGCTTTGGCATTTTTGGACGTTTTGATTATTAAAACAGAGGAGAGTTTACATTTCAGAGTGCATAGAAAATCTTCATATATCCCAGTACTTATACCATTTCAGTCATCACATCCATTAACACATAAAAGAAATAGTATTAAAACACTAATTAAAAGAAGTTTAACACATTCATCAATTGAACAGTATAGAAAAGAAAAAATTGAATATATTGAAAAAATTGCATATGCTTTTGGATACCCTAAACAGGTATTAAAAAAATGGATTTATGAAGTAACTCAAGGTTACAATAAGGTCAAGAGTGATAAAAAACTTGTAAAATATGTGGGAGGAATACCATATATAGAAAATGTTTCAGCAGAAATTAATAAAGTTTGTGGCAAGTATGGCATACAGGTAGGAAATCAGGTACTTACTGTAAAAAATTTAGTGATTAAAAATGAAAAAAATTAGCCAATTAGATAGAGCAGGAATTTATGAAATCCCAATAAACCAGCAACCACCTGTGTCATATATAGGCAGCACCAAGAACAAATTAAAGTATAGATTGAATCAGCATATTAATAATTGGAACAAAAAGAGGCTAAGACAGCATTGACCCAATACTGTATGGAAAATCAAAAATGTCAAGGTTTGAAGATATTAAAATTATTAAGAGCTGTAAAAACGAAAAGCAGTTAAGAATTGCAGAATCAGTGTTAATTGAAAAAAACAGATCAAGATTATGCAACATTAATGAGCCAAATAACTTAAACGAACAATGGAAAGCCATAATAAAAATTGAACAGCAGCGTAAAAAGAAAGAGAGAAAAAAGAGCAGCAGGGACAATAGATGGCGCCAGAGACACAACGATTCAGAGATAGCGACTGGAGCCCAGGCCTCGATGGCTCTGCTCACTTGAGCTGCGGTGGGCGGATGAGACACACCTGCCTCCTGAAGATGACAGGGATCTGTCGAAAGTACTAGAGGATTGGATGTGCGGGGCTGAATGGGTGTGACAATTGCAGTGGGAGTAGCAGAGGTTGTGAAACAGAAGGAGGAGTTCCATAATTAGAGTTGACTAAGGTTTAATCACCTGTGAATGTAAGGTTTATGTACATAGTTTTTACTTGAATTGTATGTATGATTTTTATCGAATTGACAAGCATTATAGTAACATACTATAAGGCAAAGGAAAAAAACGATGTTTCACACCCGAAAATAAGAAACGTAAGCAAGAGGTCTGTAAACCTGTGGAAGCCCAGTTACATCACGATGAATTGACGTGTTGGAAGTGTTTGGTCCATTGGAGGTTACCATGATCTTTATGGTGAGTGATTATTCCTCATGGTTTTTTCATTTATGAATTGCACGTAAACTATGCGCACTTTGCAAGAGGTTAATACCTTAAAAGTGCAAATATAATAAGGTTGTATACTCTCTCCTACTATGTTCTTAATTACCACAGACTGGTTGATGAGAAAAGGAACCTATGGAAGTACAGGAATACAACAATGGTTACTCCAAAACCAACTCCATGATTTGGATTTTGCAGATGATATTTGTTTACTTTCAGAGAAACACCAACATAGAACAAAAATCAATAGCACTTGTAGAAACAGCAAAAAAAGTTGGTCTTAGGATAAATAAAAATAAATGCAAAGCAAAACAAACAAATAACAATAGAAGACATACCACTAAAAGAAGTAGAACAATTTATATACCTTGGTTGAACAGTATCAACAAAATGAGGTACTGTTGAAGATATAAATAGAAGGCAGCAATTTGCTTATTCAACATTTAACAAACTTAGAAATATCTGAAAAAACAAGAACTTGCCTATAAAAACTAAAATGAGAATATTTAATTCAAATGTAAAGGAAATACTCATGTATGGATCAGAAACACTGATGCTAAACAAAAAGATAGTTAATAATGTCAAGGTCTTCTTAAACAAATGTTTAAGAGCAATACTGGGAATATATTGGCCAAAACACATATCAAATGAAGAACTATGGCAGAGGACAAACCAGAAACCTATATTGCAACAAATATGTGAAAGGAAATGGATGGGGTATGTATTGAGGAAAGAGGATAAAATAACTGTAAAGAAGACTCCTGATTGGAGCCCAGATGGTTCCAGCTTTCATATTAATAAAAGCTGGAACCAAATAAAAACTTAAGCAACAAACAGTCTGGTGGAAGACCTATGCTCCCAGGTGGAGTGACGAAGAATAAGTAAGTAATTTGTGATAAATGATCAATAGTCAGACAGTAGTTCCAGTTTTGCATATTAAGTTTTGAACACTAAGATACCTATTCTGTTGTGTATTTCTTTTTAGTTCATAGGTGATTTTCAGCATATAATTCCATTCTGGAATATCTTAAAATAATGTGTTGTTTCCTTCCCTAAGACACGATTGGTCTCTAAAATAAGAAAGAGGGGACATAGAAAAGCCATTCTTATCCATTCCACTCAACATTCATTCTGATTCAAGCGATTCCAGATTGCTTGTCTGTCTCCTATATATTTCTTTCTTAGACTCTGTGAATAAGGAACAAAAGTTGGCTGCTAGACCCTATACAAAGTTTACACCCAGACTGCTTGAAGAGTCGTGAACAGCAGCATAAAAGATTTATGCTCTCACACTGCTGCCTTGAACTCTTTCATTTGCATGGTGCAACTGAAAGCGTGACTAATCAGACAACAACTCTTCTCCAATAACTTACGATCTAACTCTTGGGCCCAGTAGAAACATTCTGTGTTGTTTGCTGCAGATAGCAATAACATGTAGGCATTTGCCATTGTAACACATGTGGTGCATTGCACAGTGCACTGGGGTCACTTTAGGAATTATCTTTGATTAAAATTCCCTGTTATTTGACTCACTGTTCTACATCTGCTGCTGTGTGGGCTAATAAACACTTATTTTCAGCATTGACTAGCCACTTTCAACCACACGCCATGTGCTCACTGTTGGTTTTCTGCTGCATCAACCACTCACTGCTGAATAGTCTTACAATTACTGTTTTTCCACAATCCACAAATGCCACAGACTTGTTGGTAAATCACACCTCTGAGCACCCACTATTGTATAACACTCAGAGCCCATTAGATCATGTCACTTTACCATAAGATCTACAGTGACATATATCTGAACAACTACTGGGAGTGTTTTTATTCACTCAGTTATGTAACCATAGGGCAAGACAATAAATAATTCATGATGTATCAACCTAGTTGCAAGAGGAAAAAAAAAACAAACAAAAAACCCTGCTGGTCCCAATGAACTGGCCACTTGGCCTGCATTTTTTTCTGTTGGAACAAATGTGCAGAACATGAAGAGTAAAAAAGTTCTAATGCCACACATACACTGTAGACTTTTAACGAAAAATTGTTCCTAAAATCATAAAGTATAGATATCATATATATTGGTGACAAATAAGTTTTGATTCTTTCACTGAAGAAATATGCACTACACATCCATATCCTGTTTAATGTCAACTAGTAACATTAACTCAGAAATTTTTCTCAATGCATTTGCTTTTGAAATATTTAAAAATTTGACTGAGGCCAGGAGGTGGGTTGTTTTGTTAGTATTTGACATATTTTCAAAGAAATGCATTTTGAAAAAGGTTGATGCACATTTGGTATATAAACACATCTGTTTCATCAAGGTTGACTCACAATTAAAATTAAAAATCAGTGATAAGTGCCAGAAATAAAATTCAGAATATATATATATATATATATATGGGATGTAAGGTCAAGTGATGCGTAACATCACAGCCTCTCCTTGACAAATGTCAACCCCGCCTTCTCGTGGTGCATCCTGTTCCCACTAAAGGGGCTCTGACGACCGCCCATAGCGGTATAACTATACCATCGGGATTAGAGGAAATTCTATCCCACACTCACCAACCCGCTTGGCCAGCGTGGTGAGTTATGGCCAAACCCCTCCAAAATGATTCCACAACTTAAATCTTGGCCCTCAGTCTCCGGCAGCTGGAATGTACCTGGCCAAGGCAGCGGCCAGTGCGACATGAAGGCAGAGGGTGCTAAGAATCCCCGGAGGACCGGACTAGGCTGCCATCTGATGCTGACCTTGGCTACTTACAATGGACGCTCCCTATCTTCTGATTCAAGGCTTCTTGAATTGGAAGAGGAATTACAAAGGATCAAGTGGGACATCGTGGGGCTAAGTGAGGTAAGGAGAAAAGGAGAAGATCTCATCGAACTGAAAAGTGGACATCTCTTCTACTATCGTGGGACAGATACTGGCAGAACTAGTGGTGTTGGATTTATAATAAACAAGAAACTGAAGGATAAAGTTGTAGAAGTTGAAAGTTCCTCTGACAGAGCTGCACGACTTGTTATCCAACTCTCGAAAAGATACCAGGCTCAGATTATTCAAACTTATGCACCCACCACAAGTCATCCTGAAGAAGAAATTGAAGAATTTTATGAGGAAATTTGTCATCTAAATAATAAAGGTAAGCACCACTTGAAAATAATTATGGGAGATTTCAATGCAAAAATAGGGCAACGGCAACAGAATGAAACTTCAGTAGGTAAATTCGGTCACGGCAACAGAAACCAGCGTGGAAATACTCTCGTTGAGTTTGCAGAGGCAGAAGGGTTTTTCATCTTGAACTCCTTCTTCAAGAAAAAGCCACACAGGAAATGGACATGGAGACATCCAAATGGGACGACAAATGAAATTGATTTTATTATGAGTAACAAAAAATTCGTCATAGAAGACTGCAGTGTGCTAAACAAGTTCAACACAGGTAGTGACCATAGATTGGTGAGATGTAAGATGCACCTCAATGCTAAACTTGAACGTGGCAAGCTCATAAGACAAACAAAATCTATTGACATAACCAACCTCAAAAAACACCATAATACCTTCAAGTTAGAACTGAAGAACAGGTTCTCTGCTTTAGAAGGCCTAACATCGGAAGAAGTGGACATCTCTGAAGTTAACAGAAAAGTAACCAAAGCTTTTATGGAAACAGCAACAAAATTAGCTGGGTCTAAGAACAAGTTGCATGTGAACAAATTATCAGGAAAAACCAAAATGTTGATGCAAAAAAGAAGAGATGAGGACAACTAAAGAAGATGTGACTTCCAAAGTGGAATATATAGAGCTATGCAAGACAGTAAGAAAAAGTATCACTGAAGACGTAAGGAAATTCAACTGTGAACTAGTGAGGAAAGCAATTGAAAACAACCAAAGCCTAAAGATAGCAAAGGGACATCTCAGTAAGAAGAAAACAGATTATGGCACTGAGAAAAGAAGATGGTTCTGTAACAAGAAATAGAGGCGAAATTTTGACAAGAGTGAAAGATTTCTACTCCAAATTATATGAAAGGGATGATATATGCACTCCAGACATCATGAAAGATACCAGTACCAGAGTTCCTCCAGTCCTTCCAGCAGAAGTTGCACATGCAATCAAGAACATGAAGCGAGGAAAAGCTCCAGGAGAAGATGGAATTACTGTAGACATCATACAAGAAGCAAGTGGAGAAATCGAAACAGTACTCGCCCAAATTTTCACTCGATGCCTTAATGAAGGAAAGATTCCTGAGGATTGGAACACCGCTACAATGATCCTGCTACATAAGAAAGGTGACATTGAGGATCTCGGAAACTACAGACCTATCAGCCTCCTATCAGTAGTTTATATAAAATCTTCACTAAAGTTCTTTCACACAGCTTGAAGGTAACACTGGACATGGCTCAACCGAGAGAACAAGCTGGATTCAGGAGTGGCTACAGCACAATAGATCATATCCACGTGCTGAGAGAACTAATTGAAAGAGCGAGGGAATATGAACTTCCATTGTGCATGGCTTTTATCGATTATGAAAAAGCCTTTGATTCGGTGAAACCATCAGCAGTTACAATGGCTCTGAAAACCTGCGGTATTGAAGATGCATACATTAATATTATTAATAACATCTATGAAAATGCAAGTGCAAAGATTAGGCTGTTTGAAAATACAACACACGTAAAAATTGGAAAGGGAGTGAGACAAGGTGACACCATATCTCCGAAGCTCTTTAATGCCACATTGGAGGGTGTTTTTCAGTCGCTGAGCTGGGAAAACAAGGGGATAAAGATTAATGGAGATTATCTAACCCACCTTCGTTTTGCTGATGACGTAGTCATTTTTGCAACTACCCCATCAGAGCTGCAGAGTATGATCCAGGAACTTGCTGACAAGAGTAAAGAAGTGGGATTAAAAATGAACTTTCAGAAGACAAAAGTGATGTTCAATGCTTTTACAAGAAATGAAGATTTATCGATTGATGGAGAAAAGCTGGAGATAACAGACACGTACGTTTATCTTGGACAGCAGATATCAAGTGAGGGTCACATTGATGAAGAAATTAATCGGCGTACAAAACTTGCCTGGAGAGCTTTTGGAAGAAACAGCATAATTTTCAAGAGCAATATGCCATTATGTCTTAAAAGAAAAGTGTTTGATCAATGCATCCTTCCAGTGCTTACGTATGGTGCAGAGACGTGGACCTTAACTAAAAGAGACATACAGAGGCTGCAGACAACTCAAAGCAGCATGGAGAGGTGCATGCTTGGTGTAACCAGGAGAGATAAGAAGAGGAACTCGTGGATCCGAAAAATGACTAGAGTGGAAGACATCATGATCAGAGTTAAATCCCTGAAATGGCAATGGGCTGGACATACTGCCAGAAGGACAGATCATCGATGGACAGCCGAAATTTTAGATTGGATTCCAAGGGACAGGAAAAGACCCAGAAGAAGACCACATGGGAGATGGGTGGATGAAATTCGAAAGTATGCAGGGGTGACATGGAGGAGACTGGCACAAGACAGACCGTTGTGGAGGAAACTTGGGGAGACCTTCGTCCAGCAGTGGATTGATAATGGTTGACAATGATGATGATGATGATGATATATATATATATATATATACACGAGGTAGGATCCAAAAGTTCAGGGACTTGGCATCTAGTTCCTTACCTTGAATACTTTAAAACACCGATGCACAACCACCTTCAAAATAATCCCCTTGGGTGACGACGCACTTTTACCAGCGCTCGTAAAGCTTCTGGAAGCATTGCGGAAAGCAATGTTTCGCAACCCCTTGTAATGCCTCCTGCGTCTCTGTTTTTACCTCATTTGTTGACACAAAACGATGTTCCTGCAGATTTTATTTCATCAGTGTTAAGAGGTAAAAATTGCAGGGGGCTAAGTTGGGTGAATAGGCAGGATGTGGCGATCATACTAAGCACATTAGTATGATTTTTGGCAAGGAACTCCTTGGCCAGTAGGGACCGACGTGTAGGTGCATTGTCACGGAGAAGGTACCATTGCACACTGCTACATCTCCGGCCGTTTATAATAGATTGACTTCCGTAAGCGACGTAAAAGGTTCAGATAACGCTCCTTGTTAACTGTTGTATCCTCAGGAATAAATTCAGAATGGACAATGCCATGGGAATAAAAAAAACAAGCATGACTTTTCCTTTGCTGCGATCCTGCCTGAATTTCTTTGATCATGGTGAAGACTGATTTCTACGTTGAAGAAGCACACTTTGGCTGAATATCAAACAAGTAGCACCACATTCATCACTTGTGATAATGTTATCCAAAAGTGTAGGAGCGCTATCGTCTTTGTCGATTAATTCATCTGAGATCCGCATCCATTTATCCTTTTTTTCGGAGGTCAAAAGGCGAGGGAAAATGTGCTGACACGTGCATGTTAAAGTCCTCCGTCAAAATGCGCTGGCAGGTGGTTAGTGTTCACCCTAGAGCCTTTTTACTGGGCGGCCCACCCAGCTAATTTTCTCGGCCACCCAGCTAAATTTTCTTTAATTAATGTTTTCACAATATAGGAAAACTTATTCCCACATGCACCATAAATATTGATGAAAACTGGCTGAAATCTGTGAATAACTGATTTTTTTTTTAATCATTTAGGTACAATTTTTTATTGTTTTTATCATGTTGTGTTACATTAATGCCTACCCCACCCTAAAGATGTTTAATAAGTATAATAATGTTAAGCAAAACATCCTTTTATTTTCTTGATTGAGAAAGGGGTCATTAAAAGTACCATCCAGCTAAAATCTTTTGCCA